>CM057815.1:22355994-22830994 GCA_030067965.1 Latrodectus elegans | reverse complement strand
TTTACCTATTTCATTTTAAATCTGTGTTAGAATTTTAACTACTATATATATATATATATATATATATATATATATATATATATATATATATATATATATATATATATAACCAAATTTAAAAGTTAAAGTTAACATGAAAATTATCATTAAATGTTTACATAATCGTATTATTATCAATTTAACAACGCTTTACAAAGAAATTCAAAGTATTCATGTTAATATTTTAACAGAACCGAAATGTTCCATAATTTTTGTAAATTATTTAGGAATGGGAGAAAATGATTTGGAGACAAAAAATATAATCTCAATCACTATCAAATTAATCATCAAATCACTGTTATAAATATTGCTAGGCGTGGCACTACAATAAAAATTCACTTTTAAATTTTAGGTGAAAAGTTATTAATTTTAACAAATTTTATATTTCTTACGTTGGCACATTTTGTGATTTTCTGGAAAGTGTCTGAAGACAGTAAAAACATGATATACTAATTGGCGCGATGCTATTTTATTTATAAATTTATGTGATGGTTTCATAGAGCTTAAAATATAACAAATACTACTATCTTTTAATAGATTAGATACCAAATAATACTTCAAATTTTCTATTGGGTTGACTAATACAAAAGCAATATCTAATGAACATTAAGAAAAATATTGCTGTTAAAAGATACTTTTATTTTCTTCACTAATAATTCAATCAGTACTCATACTTATCGGATTTTCATATTGTCTATTAAAAGAAAAATATTATTCCTTTTCAGAATGTTAGGCTTTAATAACTGCCAACTTTTTAACAATATTTTTGAATATTTTAACTGCATCAAATTAATCTAAAGTAATTAGCAACCTCAGAAAATTAGCTGTGTAGTAGAAACTCAAGTAATTAGAATCATGTGTCCATAACAACAAAGTTCTGTATTTCATTGTAAATGTTATAAATATTTATATTAAATACTATAATTTTGTTTATAAGTGCTAGAGAATAGTAATGTAATTTATTAAATTTGAAATGAAATAATTTTCTTTTGTAGGCAACAAAGGAATGGTAGGAAATTTCATTCCAGAGTGCAATAGAGAGGGTACCTATGCTAAAAAGCAGTGCCACGCATCAACAGGATTATGTTGGTGCTCTGATGAAGACGGTAACAAGACTACCGAACCTGCACGTGGTGAACTCAACTGTTAATTTCGCTGTAAATAAATATCAATAAATTCACTGGTTGCTAAGCATCTTATTCTTTTCTTTTGATACAAAATACGAAATATGGTTTCCATGTAAAATTGGATACCACTCAGTTTGGAGATACATTTCGGTAATAAACTTTAATTTGTGGTATTCCTGGTAACCCCATCTTCGTATAGCTTTTGTCTAACGGTGATCTTGGGAATCACATTTTGACTCCTATAAAGACATCAAAAAACCGCCAAAGAATTAGAATGGTGCTCTTTTGTAAACTTTTACCACAAATAATATAGTTTCTAAGGTAATTGTTAGAACTAGGAGCACAGGTGCCGTATAATCCATGATTCCAAATTCTGAATTTTTTTTTTTGGCGATGAAGAAATGCTGCCAAGATGACGTATCGTGACGTGCTTGATGGCATAAATACTAAGATTACCAAAAATAGAGTTTTCTGCATAATTCTTATAAGTCTCAAATATGTGGGACGTAATAAAAACGAGGTTACCAGATATATAAGAAAATTCGCCAAAAAAGTCACCACTGTCAGAATTTGGCATCCTGGATTATACGGCACCTGTGCTGAACTAGAGTTGGATCCTAGCAGAGTCCACACCCTTGGCGCAAATGATTTTGGCTGGTGATAATTGTAGCTTGCGCCAATCTTAATAACCCTATTTCAATACACTGGATATGGTAAACCAAATTATTTCTGGAATTTCATTCTGGTTTGGCATTTTTTTTCAGTTTGTCACCAAGGGTGTGGGCTCTCCTTCGAATTTATTAGAACTACAAATAAAATATTATCCAGAGCATTTGATAATACACCTATTCTGCCCTTGAATCTGGGTGAACAAATTCTGCCATGCTCTCCCTCGTTATATATATGTATATATATAGTTTTTTTATTTAATTAAACAGTAAAAAACTATAGATTCATTATATATCCAGTTTAAAAATTTTATTAGCTTAAAGTAATTCAAAGTTTAAGAAAAATTAGAGACGTTAAAAGTTAAAGTCAAATTGTTTGGCCTGATAATATATGAATTTTGAATCCCCTATTATCTTAAGAACAATCGCAAATAATATTTTTTGTTTCCAATTGCGGAGAAAGAAAACAAAATACAACTAAGAAGAACAAAAAGATATAAATATAAAAGAAACACAAAAAGTCGAAGAAAGTTATTTCCTCATAAGCTCTTTCGGATGCCAATGTTTACCAGTCTCGGAATCAAGTGCCTAGAGTGACAATAGCAATGAAGATATTTACGATTCAAGAACTTTTCAGAAGCACATTGTTGGCGGCGAATTTTATAAAATTTCTTTATAAAGATTAGTTTTTGACAATCTGAATTACGGATAGGGAAAATATGTTAAGTAATGTTTGTTGCACTTATCTGGTTTAGTAGGAACAAAGAAATAAGTTCCTTAAGTAGCTCAAAATAATTTATTACAAATTAGGGTACAATTTGAGCACAACACAGATACATATACTACAAATAAAACAAAATTACATCTGAACACATAAAGTTAAAGGGATAGGGTAAACATGAGAGTCATATGGATATACGTCTCATTCCTACGGTTGCTGGAGAGGGACTCACTTCCTTGTTCATGATGTCATGGGTGGTGTTGAAGACAGGGGGCGCTAGATGTTCTTATTTTCAAAGTAATTTTAAAATTTACTTTAGAGTGGATATCATGAACTTGGCTTGGTAATTTTTTTTCTTGTTGACCTTGTCCTTAAAACATGTTTGTATAAAGCTCATATCAAATAATACTCAGTCTTAAAGATCCGAAGATTTGATATTAAATGGGCTCTTTCAATTCTAACAGCATGGAGGAAATATATGGAGGATAATAAAACCATTACACGTGTGTCACTGAACCCAAAAATATATGTTAAAACAGATAGGAAAATGAAATCCATAGTCGTCGAAAAGACAAAAAAAGACAAAACCATATTTTTCCCAACTAATTTAGATCACAATTCATTGAGTTTTTGTTAAGATGTTTTTTAACTCATTACAAAAGACTGGTGATTTTGAAAAAGGAAATAAGATAAAAAAAATCCTGCAAATATATAAGATACTCTACCAAAGGTCTACAATGAAATTTTAGTCTCAGAAGTCCTAAAACATCCTCTTCATAGTCCTAACTTATGTTGCCTATTCTCTGCGATTGTGATATATTTAGAGGGAGTTCAAAAAAAAAACAAAAAAAAAAAAAAAAAAAAAATTATGATGAGAAAATATTTCTCGTTCGAAATTGGTTTTTGGTAAAACCGAATGTTTTAACGAAATATAATTCCTTCGTTTCACAAAAAGATAAATACTGAACTACATGAGTCAATATTTTTTATAAAAAGAACTTCTTTATAACGGATTAGTAAGAAAGTTTTTATAATGGATTAGTTATAGGCGAGTATAGATCATTATTTCTACTATATTGCTTAAAAGTTAAAACAATTTACCTAGTTTTTGATTAAATGCATTATGAAATCAAATTTGCCAACACATTGCGATTAATGTAGAATTCTGATTCATGCCAATTTCAAATGTTGGGAATAGAATTCTCTGTACTTTAATATTAAGGCATTGTAATTTAAATTTAAATTGCAGCTCTTTTAAAAATTATATTACTGCTTAGATTATTACATTCAATTCTCATTGATATTTTCAGCAACATACAGTAATATTCTTAATAAATTTAACCAACTTGAGAAACTTGTATATTACATTTCCGGTAAATATTTTTTATAGTGGATAATGTTCTTAATATTCCTAATACATATAACTTGGAAAATCAGATGTTAACATATTTCTCATTTGAAATGTTTGTTTATCTTCTTGATATAAAGCATTTATAATATTCGGAAAAATGTATGTTTAAGCACATACAAAACTATTCATTGTACAATTATTGTTTGAATTGTATTAAATACTATAGTGAACAAATTGCCTTTGTTATGTGTTAAACTAGAATTTAAGAAAAAACAAATTCAAGAAAATATTAAAAATAATTCTCTTATAATTTAGATACATTCCACCTGACCTTGAGCTTGATTCAGAAAAGAAACCTAAGAGTTATCGAAAAGGAAAATTTAAATTCAAATTTTCTAAAAAATATAGTTTATTTATTGCCTTATTTCCCAAGGATCTTTATTTATAAAATTCTACCTCTTGATTATTTAAATAGTAGTGAAAAGAATGTAGAAAATTAATTCCAGTAAGCAGAAAATTAACTAAATTCATAAATTTGTTTCAGATCCCTCACGCGTCAATAAATTAATTTAAAACCAATTTTCCTGTTGCTGCTTTAAGAGTAAAGTTTAAGTTATTCTTAATAAGCGTCTTAAGTTATTTTTTGAAAATTCCGATTGATTTAAGATATCAAAATAAATGAAATCATTAATTTGAGAAAGATATTTAGTCTTGTGTGGCTGTGTTAAGACTCTTAATTTTTTATAAAATCATCTCTTAAAACATGTACAATATTCTAATTAAAAGTACAAAATTTAAATTCACGCTACTAATCAAATGAAAAGTTTATTATATTATAGCTAATTTGAAAGAAAGTTTTGATTTCACTATTTTTCAATCTCAAGAGAGATATCATTGAAAATAACTTAATATTTCCTCAGAGATACTTTGCTTACATTTATTACAGAAAAAAATGCATGAAGAAATGTTGACAAATATTGGAATGTTTAAGAAAAATAAATATATTTTTGGAGAGAAATGTACTTATCGAAAATATTAGTTTATAAATATTTGTAAAACATTTTACCGGGGAAATAAATTTTTAGAGAAAAAATTGAAGAATGAAAATCTGCATCTGTAAAACAGGAAATAAGTGTTATATTTCTGTTTTAATCATGAGTGATCACTTATGGGATTTTTTAAATTTATTTTCTTGCTATTAATGAATGTAATTTATTTGTTGTAAAAAGTTCTTATATAAAGCAGTACTTGTTCCAAAATTTAAAGCTTTGATATGTAAAACTGTCCCTAATTAGATGTCAAAATTTTCATGAAAACATCAAATTTTTTTTAAGATAACATTAATACTAGCTTTCTGAGCAAAACTGCTATTATTAATTTCTTTAAAATTTGATTAGTTGACAATGGTTTATGGAAGGAATATGCTCTTTCCGATAAAAAAATATCTAATTTGGTGTAAACTACTTTTAAGTAACATGATTTGGAAATTGTATTTCTTTCTGCAGAACTCTTGAAACGATTGTACCATGCTTATTCCTTTGAATATATTTTTTGCGTGAAAATATTTCTTGATACACATATTGGGTTATCAAATGATTTATAATAACATTTAAATTTTAGGATTTTTCCCAATGAATGCTAAATAAATTTTAGATTATCTGCAACTAATTATTAGTGATTTTGAGTGTTTACATATTAGCACATCATGGCAGTTTTTTAAATAGAAATAATTTCAATAAAATTTTCTAATGTTTGAAAAATTTTTAACCATAAATACATTTTTCATAATTAGAAATGGCATTTTCCTGATTTTAAGTCAAGTGCTATTTTTCTGAAGTTTTGGGTGCAAACTTGGCTGCTGTGAAGTCCATACCAAAGCACAGGATTTTGACCATTGTCACCAGAAAAAATTGATATGAATTGCAACGAATATTCTGAATTTTCTCGATTTAAAACTTCTTTCAAACTTTTTTTATTTCTTAAAAAATTAATATTTCGTTTATTTTTTATGCACATACAGGGATTAAAGAGCGTATTTGAGGAAAATTTAACAAGACTAAAAAATATCCAGACAATATAATGAGGAATAACTTTAGATGTATTCTATAATTGAATTGAATGTTGTGCTTAGTTAGAATGATAAGTGTTTGAGCTCAAATTTCTAAATATGAAACTATTTGAAGAATTCAGAAATCAACATTTCAAATATATACATATATATATATATATATATATATTAAATGATACCAAACAAGACATTGATTTTGCAAAAAGATTGTTCAGGATTGAATGACTACAGCAATTTTCATTTTCAAAATCATTGAATAGAAAGAAAAATTTTTGTATAACTCTGGCTCAATTAATATTTCAGACATTGATTTTTGCGACGAAACATAAATGAAAGGCAGAATATGATTATCTTTATTGAAACATCTAGACATTTTTTTACCTTGATTAATTTTTCGCAAAATAAGGCCAAAAAAATAGATGCATTGAAATAATCTCAAGAAAAATGACAAACCCACATAAAACCTCTATATAGTACAATTAAAATTATTTGGCTATTAGTGAACATATTTCATAATAATTTCTGTTTCATCATTATCAAACAAACCAAAATTACGCATTAAAAAGTGCTTCATACGACTAAGCGTGTCACACAATAACTGCTGATTAAATAAAAAAGCGACGAAATACGCAACTCGTCAGACGAAGAGTCATACCAAATTCAGTCAAGTTCACATGCGGTTTGTCGCTCAACAAATCATTTTTTCAAAAATCCAATATAACGTACATCTACTTAAATTTATAAACTGGTAATATTGTGAAATTTAAAAAAAGTTTAATAATAAGAAGAAATAGTTGGATTGCATTGAAACTATAAATTGGCAATTATTGTAAGTGATTTCTATATTTTATTTTATAAACATATTTGTTTAGACGTCGATTTTTATACGTGATATATATATATATATATATATATATATATATATATATATATATATATATATATATATATATATATATATATATATATATATATATATATAATTTTCGTTGCAATGAATTAACATAAAATTTTACGTAATTGGTTATAAATGTTAAAAAAACTTTTGAGAAATATAAATGAAAAAAATCTAAATGAATTTTTTGCTTATACAAATATCGAAACTTTTATTACATATATAGATCTGTTATGTTTTAATATTTATTATCTGTAATAAAAGGAATAAATAAATTTTCCGGAAAAAGTGATATTTGATAGGAAATAAACAATGAATGAAACAGTAAACAGATTTAAATGAATAAATAAGTCTTAGTTTGTGTAATAATGAAATATATAATTTTATTTAACATATTAAAATTGACATTAATTCTTAAATAACAAAATTTCTTCTTGGAAAATAATTCTTTTTTATATTATGATAAATTGGAAAATATTACTGACAATGTATGCTTTGATTTCCAGATGCATATTGATAGAAAAAGAATGCCCTTATAATATTAAATAAAAATGTAGAAATTTTTCATTAGATTACACTTGTGTTGTCTGTTTTTGCGAATTTGTCTGAAATCATAAATTTGGATATGGTTGGAATTAAAAAAGTTACCTTAGTTTTCATCAACATACGTTATTCTTTTGATTCTCCTAAAAATGATTTATAATAACTGTTAATAAAATATAAACTTAAAATTTCAAATTTTTAATATCAAGTATATTAAATGAATTTAAAATTGTTAATATTTGAAAAAAAAATAGATGTGTTTAAAAATGGTTTTCAAAATATTCTTCTAAAATATTTTTTCATAATATATATATCATATTATTGTTATGAATAGTGACATTTATGGCAGTGCAAAAATGAATATTAATTTTATTCATGATACTTACAGTGCTTTCGGGACCCTCATTTTCCACATTCTTCATGGAATTATGAGTGGTTCACTATTTTATTTGCCATTTATTTTAACAAAATTTATACAATTATTATCTGAAAAATACTTTAATTTATATCTTGTCTGGAAACTGTTTCCCTCAATCTTCAAAATCAATTTTCTTATTCCTATACCACAGTTTAATTATAATATTAATGCATGAAATATACTAGTGATTTTAAACTCAATTAAGATAAATTATATGCTTATTCGTAATTGGAATTTAATTACTACTTTTTCAAAGGTGATAAAAAGTTTTGGATAAGAATATGAATAACATCTTTTCGTACCCAAAATAAAACAACATATTAAAGTAATCAAGATATATGGGTTAACTATTAAATTTATTTTATTTAACTTCTACAAATAGTTAAAAATATTTTAGTATTAAGCGAAGCTTATATTCGTATAAACGTCGTATGGTATTCAAAAGTTATTAGATTACCGATTCAAGATAGATCCCTCAAATTTATTATCTATCGAGTTCCACAATACTGGAAAACAACTTATAATTTGAGGAAAAAATATTACTGGAAAAGTTTCCAATATTTATCAACAAAAATCTAGCGAATTTAATAAATAATATACTTAATAATGTAATTTATGAACTTAAAGTCTAACTAATTTTTTATTAGAATTATCAGTCTCAAATGGAAATATTTACGACCAAACTCAGTTTATGTTTTAAAATTTGAAGATATTAAATTCTAAGATTAAAATAATAATATATTGTAGTAGTTTTGTTTATTATTCATACAAACATTTATATATTTCAAGTTCATTTCGAATGTCTTTTAAGAACTCTATAATTATCAGGTAATAAAATTATAAATGTTGATGGAGTGATGTTTTCTGAAAAATTAACTGCAAATAACTGTCAAACAAATGTTTATTAAATAAGAAACTGTCTTTATTTTTCTATATTAATCAAATGCTTACTTATTTAATTAAATTTCAACAGCAAAGTATTATAAACTATCCATTATTATCATTGTTTCCAAGCAATATTATAATTAAAAAATTATAAATTTCTCAAGCAATTATTTCTTACATAATTTTGACTGACACAATGAAATAAAATTTGATATCAGTCATTTTTTAAATAGCGCACATTATAAGCATCTGACACAAGCAAATTAAAGTGATGAAGAAGATTTAATATACGTAATTAATATTTTTAGTTTAAAAAAACTTGGAAATCAAGCCACTTCATTTCAAATATAAATATACACTGTTGGACAATTGCTAAGGACGGATAACACTATCATCCATAGCAACCACAAAATGAAAGGAAGCAAAATGTGGAAAATTATAATAAGTGCGGAATATAGTAAGAAGAAGTATGCGTATGCAAATTTTTTTCCACGTCTGTTCATTACATGATAGCGTATAATAGCTTTAAAGGTTTTGACGCGTGTGGAGAGTTGTTGTTTCAAGTCAAAGTTTTATAGGAAAGATTTAATAGACGAACTTGAAATTTTTGGTATGTCTTCCCTACATCACATAGATGATTTTATGCGTGGCCGAATTATTGGAAAGATCGAAGAAGGGCGAAAAATAACAGATGTTGTCAGGGAATACGACATCGCTCACAGAGTTGTTTCACGGCTGTGGAAGTCATTTAAAACTACTGGAATGTGTAGTAGGCGTCACGGGGGAGGTCGTGTTAGAAGTTCGACGCCTGCAGAAGACAGATATATCGTGCTATCAGCAAAAAGGAACAGGTGCACCACAGCTCAGCAGGTGGCAAATCAGTTTCTTGCTGTCTCAAAAAAGCAGATTTCCCGAAAAACTGTTGCCAGATGTTTGAGTGGAGGAGGAGTATACGTCTGCAGACCTGTTGTGTGTGTCCCATTTACCAGAAAGCACTGTACTGGCTGTTTGCAATGCTCGTGAGCATCGCAATTGGACTGAACAGTCCTGTCGGATATCGATCCCTTTCCTGGATATTTTCTGGACGATAAGCAGTACCGCTCTCGTGCCAGATCAGTTGGCATTTTTTTAAATGTGTATTTTCTTCTTTATTTTTTTAATCCGATGACAGACTGAACCTACTCTCATCTGAGAAGAGTACGCATGCCCAGTCCTGTTCAGTCCAATTGCGATGCTCACGACACCATTGCATGCAGGCAGTACGGTGTTGTCTGGTCAATGGGACACACACAATAGGTCAGTGGACGTACAGTCCTCCTCCCCTCAAACGTCTGGCAACAGTTTTTCGGGATATCTGCTTTCCTGAGGCAGCAAGAAATTGATTTGCCATCTGCTGAGCTGTGGTGTGCCTGTTCCTTTTTGCTGATAGGACGATGTATCTGTCTTCTGCAGGCATCTTACTTCTAACACGACCTCCCCTGTGCCACCTACTACACATTACAGTAGTTTTAAATAACTTCCACAGCCGGTGAAACAACGATGTCAAACTCCCTGGACACATCTGTTATTTTTCGCCCTTCTTCGATCTTTCCAATAATTCGGTCACCCATAAAATCATCTAAGTGATGTCGGGAAGACATACCAAAAATTTCAAGCTCGTCTATTAAATCTTTCCTGTAAAACTTTGACTTAAAACAACAACTCTCCACACGCGTCAAAACCTTTAAAACTATTATGAACGCTATCACGTGATGAACAGACGTAGAAGAAAAATTTGCATACGCATACTTCTTCTTACTATATCCCTCACTTATTCTAATTTTCCACATTTACATCCTTTCATTTTGTGGTTGCTATGGATGATAGTGTTTACCGTCCTTAGCAATTGTCCAGCAGTTTATTACAAATGGTTCTATTATCAAACAACTATTAAATATATATTCACTACAATACAACATTTCTATATTTTTATCGAAGCAAATACATGAATGTAAAATATTTTGACATTTGATTATCACAACAATCATTTAGGTTTTGTAAATGTAACTACTAATAGAATCAATAATATTTTCCATAAATATTTTTGAAAGTATCAAAATTATCTAATACATATGATATGAGTTTAAAATAAAAAGTACTTGTAAAGCTAAATTTAGTTCTCAAAGTAACCATTTTAAAATATAGCCATAATTTGTTTTAATTCCTAAAAGTATTTTCTTCTTATTAAAATAAAATCCGTGGCTTAATAAAACATGTGCTTTTTATTTTGCTGTAAAATAAAATTTGGGGCGTATACTTACCTCTTTGTTTTTTTTTCTGAATTCAGTGTGCTGCTCCTGTATAAGTTATGGATATGATAATCAGATAAAGGATAATTCCTATCCAAACCTCGTCACTTTGACCGTAACTGTGAGAAACGTGTTACTATTTTCTCGTCATTACTTAACGCATGCTTTAAAATAACTGCGACCAAAGTTTATTCAAATTTTGCTTATCGAAATAATATCTCTCACTTTAACAAAACTTTCTATTAGTCCTTTTTAAAATATAATATAAAAATACTTCATTTTAATTATTAAAACGCGAGAGAAAATATTTCATTTTTAAATTCAAAAAAGATAAAATTCCGTAATTTCCATATAATAATGCTTACACTATTTTCTACAGTTTACTTAACATTTCTTATTCAATACTAGTTTTGAAAGCTTTTTCAAGCTGTTTCAATCACTATGTTAATAAAGAATATTAATTCTCTTTTTTAGCAGTTAAACTTTAAACTATTAAATGTACCGATATTATTTATAATAAAATTGTTAAAATACATTGATATTTTTTGTAATAAAACATAAAATAGTTTTTTAGATATAATACTAATAATATTTCAATTATTTTTTCATATTTTTCTCAGTTTGTATCGTTTAAATTTTTCGTATATTTTCTTAATGGCTGATGCATTTCTATTGTATTTTATAACAAAACGTACTCTGCTGTAATAATAGAGAAATATGAATCAACAAAATATTTCTTATATTATTACACACTCTAAAACACGATTAAACTTTTAAAATGCTAGGTTTCTTCACTTAATTTCATTTCTGCCTAAATAGGATAAAGTAAGTATTATTATATTCCTTTATACATACATAGAGAATAGCGATAATTCTGACAGTATTTTAAATTACAACATGAAGTATACTTATTTTTGAAAAAAAAAAAAAATAAATAAATAAAATAAAGACATTTGTGTCAATTGTTGGCAAGAAGACTCTGACAGAAACAGAAAATCTTTAAGTAGGAAACTTTACTAAAGATATATACTCCCTGATAATAAAATATCGAAACACAACAGTAAAAAAAAAAAAAAAAAAAAAAAAAAAAATTTACACCAAACAATAATTTATAATTTCTAGAAGAGAATCAATATAAAATTAAAATTTTTTAATATAAGTAGATAACAACTAAGTGGTAAATACGTGCAAAGTAAAGTTCTATAAATGGAGTTCCTATAATCCTTTAATAAGCTCATTATTTTGAGTATCACCTACTATAAGGATAAGTAATATTCATTCAAAATCAACTTCTCAAAATAACTAGTATTGATAACATTTTATAAATATTTGAAAGAATATTCCTATTCTATTACATCTTATAAGAATTCGATGTGGCGTAAATAAGCTAAATATCTCGAAAATAAATGAATCTCAAATTATTTAAACAATATAATGATGATAGGTCCAGTTTGAAAGAAGTTATATTAAGTTAGGGATCAACTTTTTTTGTTTTATCAAAATTCAAAATTTTGAGATTCCTATAGCGGGTAAAAAATTTTCATAATACTTATTTGTGAAAAATATGACAGAAAAATTAAGAAAGCCTATTTTAAGGTTAGATTTAAATTTTTAAATTTTTTATTTTTGGTTGTTGTATTTCAACATTTCTTTATTAGTAAACTTTTTCTATTTCCAGTAAAGCGGATTATGAGAGTAATTAGCGTTCTAATTTTATTCTGTTGCCTTATTGCTGTTCTGAGAGCAGAGACTGCATGTCAAATACAGCGAAGGAATGAACAAGAAAAAAGTAAATATTCTCACACTTTAACTTTTTAAACAGATTGTAATAAAGTATTTTAATATTCCTTATTTTTCTATAATTACATGCATGTTCTTATGATTACTTTTGAGAAGAAATGTTTTTAATTCGTACATTCATCAGGCGTTAACGGCACTAATTATGTTAATTTATGTGGGTTTACATTATTTATAAGCACACATTATTCTAATTATTTAGGTTTTGCTTCTAAAATGATATATGAGTATATTTTGTTAATTTATTAATAAGAATAAATATCAAAAGTTTCACGGTACCAACATAAATCTATGGATCAAAACAGAAAATTAAACAACTACTATGTCTGATTCACAATAATTAGTATACTGAATAAGGTTATTAGCTGTTAAATTAACATATCTTGGTAAGTTTTCAAAATTTATTCTGGCAATAGCATCGAATCAAGTTCAGAATTACACGATTTTACAGAATGTCTTCTTTTCTGTAAAACAATTTCTTAATTTGAAATATGATGATAAACACATCATGAACTATATTCTGCGCAGAAAAATGTAAGATACTACTATGTGTCCAAAGATGTTCTGTGTGGATTATTGATTTAGCTTTGAGGCTGTGAAAGATTTAAATTTAAACATTACAAACCGTATTAAGAAATACAAGTACTTATAGCTCATTATTATTGTCTAGTACAGTAAAGTTGTGCAGTGGAATCAAATTGATTCAAAAGTGTTCAAAACAGATCTGGCCACATCTGTAACTTCCGAGGAATAAAGAAGTTGATGCGTTGGATCGAGATGGATCCTGAAGAGCTTTGCCAATATGGCAGGCCAATCAAAGATATGTTTGGGAGAGAGTTCAGTGTCTATGCAGTGAGTACAGCTTCTGCAGCTTTGATGTCCTTCTGTAGATATTTTCATTCCTTGACAGGTGTTAAGTCCTCAATCTGGCTATGGTTGTGAAGATAGCACGGTTACAGTTTAGAGCAGGATTGGAGTGCTTCTGAGAAAGCGCATTAAGTAGTCTTCTGCTGGTTATTTCCTCAACATCAGCGAGGGTAAGGTTGTTGGAAAATTGAGGGTTCTCTCGATCTTTTTTGGCGGGGAAGGCAGCTTTCTCATTGCCATTTATGTCGACGTGCTCGAGTATGCACTGAAGAATGCAGATCCTTGTTCAAGAGCATGATGACATCATTTAAGAGAAAAGTTGACAAAATCTCCGAGAAGGTTACACTTCTGTACTTTAGACAGCGAAAGATATATTATTTCTGTTCTATTACTCAAAAGATAATTCAATAGAGCCATTTTCCTATCCACCACTATCCACCTCGCTAGGAGTTAAAAGCTCCCCCTAAAGTTTGAAGTTTTGAAATCCTAGTCGGTTGAAAAACTGATATAATTAGATTTTTTTAAATCAAATCATAGACCTAAAAGAGTTGATGTATGTTAAATAACGTATTTCTGGTGTAGCTCACACAAGAAGCTGAGAACATAAACTTTATTTTTCAATTTCTTCACTTAATCATGATTCATAGTCATAAGGTATTTGATATTGGGATAAAAGTACCACTAAAAATGATAGTCTGGGGATCTTCCCATCATTAAATATATATTGATGAATGTAGCTCCGAATAGCATCGTTAATTTACTGTCTTTAATTTATTACATAAATTCTGCAAAATAAATAACGTTTCCCGTGGCACTCTTGTCATAAAAGTTTAATCATGGCATTCTTTCAGAATCATTTGTAACTAAAAACATCAAAAGTTTGATACAATTCAGGATACGTCTCCATTAAAGTTTATCAGGGCACACTTAAATAATACTAAGTTATGATAAATGTATATCTACTTTAATTAAATGCCCTATAAAACTAACTGAAAGATTTAGTCTAAAAAATGTTAGAAAAAAATCTTGAAAATTACTGAAATGATTTCATTAATAATTATTAACAATACTAAAATAGTCTTATTTAAATTTTAGTGTGAATTACGAGGATTAAATGGCAAATATATATAACAAAAATTTAAAACTATTGAAGAATGGCATATTTTAATTGCATTGTTTAAACTTCTGGATTAATTTGTTTGATTAAACTAGATATTTTTGTGTATATGTACCGAAATAAAAAAATGCTTTAAATATAATAATCTAGAATGAACTGAAACCCCAAGTTCCTGCATATCTTTGATGTTTTATGCAAATAATTATAAAATATAGGAAAACACATTTTTATTAATCATTTGGTATAATAAAATTTACTTTACTTTGTTAATTGGAAAATATACATAAATTTACAATTTTGTACAAAATACTTTAATAAATAATTATACTAAGATTAATTTTATTAAGCGATACTTAAAAAGTTTGTATCTGTTATGCAAATCAGTATCACTTATTTTACTAAACAAAATTCTTATTCATGAAACATGAAATTAAATTTAAAACAACAAATTGTTTGAAAGATTCAAAATACTAAAAGACAATGGAATTTGGGTATCAAAGTACTTACTTTTTCAAACTCAGAAATGCAATAAGCATGTGATTAAGTTTTTATTTTAGAAATCATTTGTAAACATTTTCCTAGATTCATGCAATTAATGCCATTAACTCAAGCTTCAATGATGATGTAATTTTATATTTAAATTCGTTTCTTTTGAATTGGTTATTATAAGAATTTTTGTAATAGAGTAATATATATATATATATATATATATATATATATATATATATATATATATATATATATATATATATATATATATATATATATATATATATATATATATATATATATATATATATATATATATATATATAAACTTACAAACAGCTTTTAAATTGTATTAAATCAGCAACAGATCTTGAAAATTAAATTAAAAATCTTTAATTTTTTTATTTAATTAATAATATTAATTATGTATTATACATAAAATGTAAGATATACTCTAAATGAAGAATTTGTTTTACATATAATGTTTCCGTTAAAATTTTAAGTTACGAAGTATTTATATTTTTTACTACATTAATTAAAAAATTTGAAATAAATTAGCTGACAGTTGAATTATCAGTTTTCTGATATTTTGCTCCGGAACTTGAGATTCTGAATCTTACGTTTTATATAAATCTTTACTATAGTTTTGATATCCATTTTAAACTCAAGGATTTTATGTAATTAAATCTCACGTGCAAAAAGTGTCCTTAAAGCAACAAACATAAATTCCAATTAATTTAGATTATAAAGAAGTCATTGATTATGGTGTGTTATAAAATATAAGAGAATACGTTTGTTGTAATTAATTATAGAACAAACACTTGAATTTGCACTTACTTGTCACAACTACCTCAGTAATAATAGGATATTAAGCACCAACACTAATTAGAATTTTCTAATTATGTCCAGGAGATGGAGTTACATTTTTTTGTGTAGAAAAATTCAGATTTACATTCACTAATTATTAAATGGGAGATGAGTGTTGTGTTTTTGCTTTATGTACGAATACATTTTCTGAAGCAACTCCTTGGGGAAAAGACTAATCTCTAATTTTCCACGTTAATAATCTATAAAATAATTTTCCCTGTATACAAATCACTAGAGAATACTTGAAAAGACTTTATAGTGGCTTCCAAGAGAGCTATTAAATGTTATCTAAAAAATTATTCTCAATCTTTATCAGCAAAATGGTCTCTGGCTAAACACAAAATAAAAGCTTATACTTTCAAATTATTCAAAGAAAAAAAACCTTATTGTTTTTAAATTGTTTTCAATTAACTTGGAATATTTCAGTTTTATTTTTTGTCTTAATTAACACTAAAACATTAGTTACAATCATTTCCGAAAAATCGTCAGTTACATAAGTTTAAATTAAAATTTCAATCCAAGGTGTCAATTTTTTCAAATTCAAATATTGAAAGACATCATTAGCGACATATTTTGCAATGCAAAACTTAATTTTTTTCATCAGGTATTTCATTATTAGACATTTATTTTAATATAATTAATTTTAGAAAGTTTTTAAAAATCATTCTCTTTCAGGTAAAAAGGGTTTTGTTGGCAACTTCACTCCAAAATGTGATGAAGATGGTTCTTATAGCAAAATGCAGTGCAATCATTCCACGGGATATTGTTGGTGTGCAGATAGAGACGGAAATCGAGTTTCTGAAGCAGTTAGAGGAAGACCTAATTGTTAAAAACTATAAATGTATAACATATTTGCACTAATATAAATATAAATAAAATTGTCTATAAGAATGACTCTTGAATTTATCTTTTTACCACAAATATGTATACAAAAAGATATCATACAAGTCTGTGAGATATTGAGCATCTATAATACACGAAATCAGAAATAGAATTTTAATGAGTTATTATTCAATAATAGTAACTTAAAATTTATTAAATAACATTGTGATTTTATTATAATACACTATTTATTTATTGAAGAATGGATATTGGTATATAAAAAGTAAAATCATTTTAATATTACAATTAATTTCATTTGGAAAGCTAATTAATAAGTTACTCACACACTTCATCTATTTGAAGAATCCAATAGGGTCGCGGTAGCCTAGTGCTTTGGGCATCGGATTTAGGTCCGGAAGGTTCCCAATGACCCTCCAAGTACATGTAACATACGTACTCGTTAAATCTGTGGAATCAAAAGTCCTGGGGTCGGTTGTTCAGCAGTTACCATGGGTGTAATGGTCTGGAGAAAATTTTCTCCTCTTTTAGATCATTTTCAAAATTGAGGGAGGGGATCTTCTGGTGGTGCTATCTATCGGAGAAGTTTAGAGCAAAATCGTACAGTGGTTCGTGGTGCTCTGGTTAAACGAAAAACGCACCCTACTGACTTAAATTCGCATAGCCGATGGAATAGAGAGCTCGCTTGTCCAATTGCCAAAAACAACAAAAAACAGAACTCTATGAATAAAGCTTTAAAGTGTGTGGCAATATTTTTAATACGATTATATTTTTGTTAAGATTTTTTACTGTGATGACATTAGTTTCAGTACTTTTTACTAGCTGTAAAGTAACTCACATTACAATAACTTTATATATTCTGTGGTAAATGCAACATTTTCATAGTTTTAATGATTTTTTGGTGCCTTCTTATCAAATGCGATCAAGACAGTAAAATGCATTACAATGGCTTCAGAGATGATGTTGATGCTTAGGGTGATTAAAGAATTATCAAAAAATAAAGTGAGGAAATCTATGTCTGAAAATACATCAAGGATATATTTCTTTCACTTCTTGTTAAATTGTTGTACAGTAAGAAATGACTTTTAAAATGGAACTATAAGAGACTGAATACAATTTTGAAAGTTTCAAATGTTACATTAGAGAAATTTCGAATCGTTTAGACATTGAAACGTTATTTTTGCTTCATTTTGAAATGTTAGTTAAATTACTCACCTTTGAAATTTATGTTTTGGAACATTATTTAATGATTGCTATTTAAAAAAAAAGGTTTCTTCTTAGAAACATTGGAATAAAAATGTACAATACATGAGACTTATCTTTAGAAGATAATCTTTTGTTTTTCTTAATCATTAAGAAGAATCAATTTGTGTGGAATTTTTTTTCAGTTAATTTTTAAGACATTTATTTTTGATGGATTTATCCTTTATATAGGGTAAAAATTTAGTATGACATTACTATTCCAGTACTTATCTGATTAAGCAGCCTTTTATAGATATAGAAATGTTTAAAATATAGTGTCTACTGATTGCGTTGATAGATAAATATATCTTAAAGAATTCCATCTAACTTTTATTTATATTCATATATTATTAGCTTGTGAATCAACAAAAATGAAATGCTCATTGGTGATTTGGAATAAAAAATTTTTTTCTAATTGTACCCGAAGAGCAGTTTAGTCTCATGAACAGAATATATTGCTGTTGCGTCTAAAAATAAAACGTACAAAATTTGTATGTTCCATGCAAAGTTTGTTTAGCAAAAATGTGACATATTTCATTGTCTTATGAGAGAAAAAATCATGATTTTTGTTAGAAAATATTTCGATTATAATTTAGTTAACACGAAATTTTCATTTATTTTGCTGTAAAATAAAAATTAAAAGTATGAGGAATCAGATGAATATATTATCTAAATGATCACTGTTTGTGAATATGTTGTTATGAAGCTGAGATAGATTTTAGCATTTTAAAGATTTTTTTTTAATTTTTTTTTTGAATCAGGAAATCCATACATCTCGTTGTCAAAGAGAAGTAGTAAAATGTGTCATAGGAGTTCATTCAAAATAAATCCTATTTTTTATATTATAAAAATATAAATTATGAAATAAAATTTGGCTTTTTACTAAAATGATATCTATAATATGATTTTGGTAACGTTTTTGCAAAAATTATCTTTAATTTTTTTGCGAATTTTTTCCCTTTATTAGGGAATAGAGTGAAAATTTACAAATCATATTGCAAACTATCAATAAAAGGATCAGAAATTTGCGTAAAGGAACATTTTATATAATACATAATCCCAAATTCTAGTTGATATAGGTCCATATAAAATAATAGACGAATAATTGAAAAGCTACTCTCAGTAGAAACAGACTTATGCACAATTCATTTTGATTTTATTTATTTATTAATTTAGGATATCTTATAAACAAACTAATTAGCAAATATTAAAATTTATGCACTCTTAATTTTTCATACAGAGAGAGAGTTAGAAAATTTAATTTGATACTTTTACAGGGCTATTAGAGGAATGCTAAAAATATATTTACAATGTTAAAGATGCTTAAATAACATATAATATATTTTTATTAAACTTTTAAATCTTTTAATAAATCATATTTAATTACATACATACATACATACATACATATATATATATATATATATATATATATATATATATATATATATATATATATATATATATATATATATATATATATATATATATATATATATATATATATATATATATATACATATATATATATATATATATATTTTGTAGATAATCTTCATACTGCTCTTACACCATAAAAAGCTATTTCATTAGGCAACAGCTAGCAAAGGAATTTATTAACAAACGATTGCAACACATTAAATTTACTCAGTCTATTGTTTTCATAAATCTATAGCTTATTAACCTGAACAATCTGATTCACACTGGACTTAAAAGTCATTAATGAGAATAAAATGATTTTAAAATTAACTAACAGAATTTTTTTTCTGGCGCATATACATTTTATTTGGTACAGAATCACCTTTTGATATGTATTGATTGAATCTTATGGTATTTTTCAGAGCATTAAATTTTCATCCCTAAAATTTTTGTCTGGATTGCTGATTGAATGATTTTATTCATTTAAATTATTTGAGCATACAATATAACAAATTAAGACAAAATTATATAACGAATCATAAAAAAAATTATATTCCAAATAAAGATATCAAGCTACCAATATTCGCTTGAAAATAATTTTACTCTCATAACTCATGTTAATAAAGGAAACTTTAACATCTTTTGTGGGACTTAAGACCAGAAATACTTGAGGTAAAGTCTGATTTTATAAAAACATTTTAGGGGGCAATAGATGTCAGAAGACTTGTCTCTAAATCTGTCAGAGAACACTTGAGATTTCTCTCTTTTGAAAAGAGACAGAAATTTTTAAACACACTTGCAAAATTGTAGATCAACTCGGAATACATCTGAACATATTTTAAATCACATTGATTTTAAATTGGGCGAGATGTTTTGCAAAATGTTTGAATTTTTAGTTTTTCTACAGATTTTTCAACTAATAGATTTGATTTGAATTTTCATGACAACTAGGAATAAAAAACAACAAAAATATTCTACGTTAATTTGCAGTGATATCTACCACAAGAATTTGGTCAGCCCAATAAAAGTTAGCCATGATAAAGTTGCACTCTCTGTAAGAACACGTTTTTAAAAATATACGTATACGACTGCTTTTTTTTTCTATCATTCAGCATATCTACAGTTTTTTAGGGAAATAGAGGTTCTACTTTTCAACACAGGCTAACAAGACGCAACTAAATGGGAGCCATAAAATTTATAGATCCCTTAATCTTTGGACAATTTCCCATAAAATTTTAAGCTCGCAATTATTTAATTTCAATATATATATATATATATATATATATATATATATATATATATATATATATATATATATATATATATATATATATATATATATATATATATATATATATATATATATATATATATATATATATATATATATATATATATATATATTTGCAAAAAGTTAATGACCCTAACCAAAAAGACTTGAGAAAGAGAAAACCTTCATATATTTTTCGAAGTTAATTCTTTACAAAGCTGTTAATTCTTAAGCAAATCCATGAAGCATGGCAAATTCTATCATTTTGGTTGATTTGAAGAAAAAACTGACGAGTATATTGTTTACTTTCTAAGAAAACTATTAACGTTTATAAAAGCTTGGATGCGCCCATAAAATATGAAAAACTTATTTAAAGATATGGAAGCAAGTTTAGATATTTACCTTGAAAAAAATTTGCATGCTCGGTAATATGAGATCATTTTAACAAGGAGTGATTATATATATATACTCGTATATATATATATATATTATATATATATATATATATTATTCTTTGGAGAAAATTATGAAGCAATTTAAGGTAAAGAAAGAGAAAACGTTGAATAATTTCTGAATATAACAATACTCTTAACTTTAATGTTCAGAATTTCTACACACAGGATAAATATAAATAAAAAGAAAATTTTCTTAAAAATTTCTATCTAAGAAGGCAACTAAACGAGCTCTCTGCTCAAAATTCATGATTGCGTGATTATGCAGACCTATCAAAATGTGTTTATCACACCATTAATCTTTTTCTTTAGGTTTTCCATATTTTTAATTCAATGTTTATATACTTTGTTCCTTAACCTAGACCCATAAAAGTATAAAATGATAAGTTCCAGTTATAGATAACTCAATAATTGATACCTCAAGTTATAGTTAAGTAAATCCTCATCGTCTTAAATTTTTGATGACATTTTTATTAATACTACTACACCTGGTTAAATAAATATATTGGCGAATTTGCCAATATATTCCAGCCTGTCTGTTAACTAATTATACAAAATTTCTCAATTTTCGACCAAATATTTCTTAAGATTACTTTTGCAAAAATTTAATGTATGCGCTATAAAATTAATTAAATTTGTATAACCCATAAAGTTCATATAAATAGTCGTATTTGAAAAGAGAAACAATAATTCTTAGATTACTGTGTAAAATCCAGTTGACGACACCGACTCTATTGTAAGTGAAAATTTTCCTTTATGATTTTTCCTTAACATGTTTCTGCTTAGAATAGAATTTATATCACGTTCCTCTTTTTATTTTAAAAATTAAATAATTTTCTATGAAATTTTTATAATATCTTTAATGCAAATTAATTATATTTGTGCTTAGTAGAAAGTTTCATTGTTATAATGATGAAATCTAGTTGTTAAATTTTAAAAATCATAACATTCATAATTTAATTCATCATAATGTTTACAATGCATTTTCAAAAGATTTACCAAAATAAATAAAAAATTAAAATTTTTTATAATAAAAATGTGTTGACATAAAAAAAGAATTCTAGATTATTAAATAAGCATTTATAATTGATTTAAGTTTTTTAGGTCGTTTATAAAGTTTCTTAACATCTTGTTAAAATATAGTCAATTTGAATTAGTGTATTTTAGTTTATTTTCTTTATTACTACTGATCCGGATATTAAATATTATAAATTTCTATACTATTTTTAAAATTTTATGCATGCTATTTTAAAATCATACCATTTTTACAGTATTATACATTTTTAAAATATTCTTAAGTATTCGATGATAAATGCGTATTTAATAATGGCAACTCTTTTAATATTTTAAAGTTCTAATTAAATAAATTAGAACTAATAATAACTTTATTAAGTAAAGTAGAAGTCCTATTTTAGACAGTCAATTTTTTGTTAAGTCATTTTCAATTTCCTTTATATTTCCTCATATTTTTTCATAAAAATTTTAAATTCATAAAAATCTTGGGTGATATTTAATGACTTGTAATTGTTCGACTTATAGTAAGTGAAAATATGTTTTGCAAATTCTCAAAAATTGTACATTATAACATTCGATAATAACTTAATAATTTATCATTGACATTAATTCAGTGTATCTGTTTCGTTCAATATTTTTAAAAGCAATTTCAAGAGACTATTGTAGTAGACACTACAATGCAGAAAAACAAATTTGAAGATAATTTACTGACTATTTTAAATATTAATTACGAAAGGAAAAGAAATATCAATAACAATTTCAATTTGCATTCCCAAAATAAGAATATTGCATAGTATAATTTGTTGTAAAATATCACTTCTAATATATTATATTTTGGATGGATTATATACTGAAGAGAAACATTATACAATTAAGTAAACTAAAACATTATTTTTAACGAATTTTAAAAAACAACACGTAAGCAGTTACATGGGATTCACTGTAGAAAAGTTTTCTTCAGAAAAGAAATTGCGGAATCATTTTTATCTTGCATAAACAAGTATACTAAAATCATCGTATTTAATAGTCCTAAAAACATTTGAAATTATTTCTTTGCATATACAATATAAATGCTTTTTGCATGTAAAGATATTTCTTTGCATATACAATATAAAATACTTTTTGCATGTAAAGTTATTTCTTTGCATATACAATATAAAATGCTTTTTGCATGTAATGATATTTCTTTGCATATACAATATAAAATACTTTTTGCATGTAAGAATATTTCTTTGCATATACAATATAAAATGCTTTTTGCATGTAAGGATATTTCTTTCAATATACAATATAAAATGCTTTTTGCATGTTAAGTTATTTCTTTGCATATACAATATAAAATGCTTTTTGCATGTAAAGTTCAAAATTTAAACTACTTAACTGATATAAATTTATTAAATTTGAGCTATTTTGCTTAGCAAGTTGTTAAGTAATATATGATAGTCTATAATTTTATTTGAAGCCAATCAAGATACATTCAAAATAAATTAGGATAACACTATTGAAATAATTTTACTTACTAAGTGAGCATATATGAGTGAGAGTTTTAAATATCTCTTTGAAAATTTATCTAACAAAATTTTCACCGAAGGTTTTTAAACAGTTTTATTGTTAAAAACAAATCGCTAATTTTCGTAAAATATTACTCCCCAACTCCCCTTTGAAAGGGTTATATTAATTGAAAAATACAATTGTCCAAGGCAATAAATTTTTATTTAATTCTTAACGCAATAATTTCCATTTAGACTACGAATGTGAAAGTACCTCAGTTCAAAATTATTACCTGAAATCGGTCCCCAGTAACATTAATCGCACAATTACAAATGGAATTAACAAAAACATTTTTATTTATTTTTAAAGGTTAAGAACTCTTGACATTAAAAAATATTTTTAGCCTTTAATGAGAAAAAGAACAAAATATCAATTTCTGAGCTATTTGTTTTTAAAAAGCCCCTTTACATTCAAGATGATAAAAATATTTTTGAAGAAAAATTATTTTAAAACTCCTTTATCATCACAAATATTCAGTCATATCAATACTTTATGAGAAAGCTTGCTGAAATTAAAATGTTATATTAATGTTATTCCTATATATCATAAAATTAGAGTTTTAAATATTGAAGCATGCGCTCTCTTTAAAATATTTTCAAGAAGCCTTATTAGATAAATATCAAATATTATTACTGTTTAACAATCATTTTCAACAATTATAAAATAACACACTTTTGCATAGTAAATTAATATCTGGCTTTTAATTTTGTGCTGCATGTTTATTTTTATTTGTAATTTAATAAAACAAAATTATATTATAAATATAACGAAATTAAACGAGTATTATACATAAACATATAAATAGAATGAACGAAATTATATATAAATATAAAACAGTTTTAAATTGTTTTATTCCAGTAGTGATACAATTTTTAATGTTTTAATCCAAATATTTTTGAGCCAAAAAAAAAAAAATTATTGAACATTTAACATGTTGAATGTGTCACTAAATATGCCAGTTATAGAAAAGATGTTTTAATGTTAAAAATATTACAATTATAAGTAACAATTTATTGTGTCAGCTTCAAGTTTTCATATAATTTTATTTACATATGTAGTAAACTGACAACATAATATGACATATGAACAACATTAAATTCTAATTTTTGTTTCTACTAATATTGTATCAATTTTGATAAAATATTTGAATAATTATTAATGTCTAGAAACATTTAGTACAACATAGTCTTTCTCCAAACATATGTCATTCCTGTGTGTGCATGACATATTTTTTTTTTAAATATTTATAATTTGCTTTGGAAGAGAAGTATAACTCATGAATAACTATTGAAAATGTTTCCTCCCATTTGTTATAAGCATATGACTACATAAAATATCTGAAACATCTTAAATATTTTATAAACATTTGCAAATAAGATAACAAAAGTTGCTTCAAAGAAGAAAACCATGGCATGTAAATTAACAAATAGTACATAAAAATTAAATTTCTAAGAGTGTACACACCATGATGATTAAAATGAAATAATTAATCTTCATATGAATGAAAATATATATACATAAATTGCTTACATTACTTATTTATTTTTCGATAAAAATTAATTTCAGGATCTCCTATAGTAATCACATTTATCATAAGAATTTTAAAATTTATTTCTATAAAATTTAAGTATGGAGATGAAGTTTAATACTTAAATTATTCATTTCATGTTTCAGTTATTTCTTTCCATTTATGCACATAAAGGTTTAAATTTTACAATATATGAGTCAAAATTATTATTTTAAATTAATTTATTTTATTTTTTTAAGTTAAATGTACCCTTTTTTCAGATGTTTTGTGAACTTTGATCAAAATGTTTTATTGGTATTTTTTGCAGAAAAATTATGATTTTATATTACTATAAAAATTAAATTATTGTAAAAAAGATCAAGCAGAATTCTATTGAAAAAAATAACACAAAATTGCAAAAATTGAGTAATTATCAGTTTTTTGTGTTTGTTAGAACTTTTATCATACTTTCATAGAAAAATTTCCATCATTTATCAATGCAACTTCATATTTTAAACAAATAAACTCATCCGTAGTATCTTCTTCTTATGCATACATAATCCATTTTTATCGTTTATTTTGATATAATGACAATGGAAAGAATTTTATGTTTCTTACACAATACGATGTGACAGCTTAGAAGCAAAAACCTTGTTAGTGGCGTTTTCATTGTTTCAAATTCAGTGAATCATAAAAAATAAGTAAATACTTTTGTCAGCATTTATGCAGAGAAACTATATTCTTTTACAGTAAGTCATTTACTGCTCTTGATATCATCCAAAACTACTACAATATTATTGCATTGAATATCCTCCTATTGGTAGAAAAATAGCACGAATGTATTCAGAATGAAATTAATAACTACTGATCAGAACTGAGTAAAAATATAAGGAATGTACCTTAAGGAATTAATTAATTAAAATGACCTATATTATAAAATAATTTTTGAATATACGGATGAAGACATTTTTTTCTATAAATATTCTTTAATTCAACAATAAATTTGCACTTAAAAACACCAGTATATTTTAACAATTTGCTTTTAAATAAATTGCTTGAATATGCATGTTTTTACATGTAAAAAACGCTCTTTAACATTAAAAGCAATTAAAAATGGCATATAATCCAAATAGTAGTTCTATTATTTATTAGTTTTTATAGGAAAAATAAAAATTATCTAACTACTGAGAACCATTATTTACAAACATCTATATTTTTAAAAAATGTAAATTTCTAAGGGATCCAAAGGAATGTGTAAAATTATTTAGCTTACAATAATTGAAAATGCCAGACATTGCTATAAATCTAACGAAAACAATTGGATTTATTAAGTGTTTCATTACTACTACAAGCAGAAAGATAAAAAAAATATTACAATTTGTAAAAATTATAAGCTAACTGAGCATACGATTATTACAAATTAAAATACTAGATTTATTTTGCAAAACATCCATAATAAATTTAAGGCTTCATGTAAAATAGCACTAGTATAAAATGAAAAAAATATGTTCGTGATAAATATTGAGATTCACAAAATCAACATGCTGAAAAGAAAAAAATCAGCAATCTTTATTTCATAATTTAAAAGTATATGTGAAATTATATTCATTAAATGTTATTAGAATTGCAACAAGCACTAACATTTTACTCTACACTAATAATTTAATAAATTTAGTTACCATGCTTATTTCGAAGCCAGTTAGTTGTACCTTTCTGTGATTCTGAGTCTGTAACACGTGATTCTTTTGATTTTTGATACTCATTTCTTGCATACTTTTCTATTAATTAAAAAAATTCCCAGCAGCAGATTCAAGATGATGAGAGATTAGTAAAATGTACGTAAAAATTAGGGAGTTACATGAAATGAAAGATAGCTTCCATAAATTTTACGTATATTTTACTTGTTCATGGTGACCTATTTGATAGAAAAGCATTTAAATTATATTGATTTTTTTATCGTTTATATACTTAGAGAGTATACGGAAATTATTTTACTAAATGATTATAACTAAATATAATTATAAATCTTACTTAACCTTGAAATGACCAGTAACAGTGTAAATTATTTCACTTGTGAATGCTCTATTCAAATTTGGAATCATCATTAAATCACGATTCAAAGCTTAAGTTTTTAAAAATGGAATTCCAAAAATGGTTGTTGACTAATCAGCACTCTAGCAATTATTTCCCCTATTCTTGAATTCGATTTCCAAATTTACTCAAAGTGATTTGACTAATTTAATGGTCTGAATCAGAATAAACCTTATTTGTTAAAAGTGATCCTAAATTGAAAAGATATATATTTAAGCTAAATGGCATCTTTATCGTTTACTTTATTAATTATACCTATTAAAAAGCATAAAAATAATGACCACACACAAATAGGAGGAATATCAGAAAAGAAGCAACGCTTATGACTTTTGAATATGAATTACAGTTCAAATTAATTAGATTTTTTCCAAAACACAATACCAATATTTTTATTTTATACTAAATTACCAATAAAAATAAATATTTTATCATAATTAATTTATTTGGAAATAAAAACAGAAACTACAACAAACATTTATCTACAAAACTAATAAGGAGTTTAATTTTACGTACATTCTTTTCAAATGTATGAAAGAGAAAGAAAAAAAAGCTCATATCTTGAAATTTCAGACATTTTCTTTAATAAAAAGTAAAATAAGCTGAGTTTTTTAAAAGGAATTCCATGTTTTCGTGAATCCAATGACAGAAAGGAATTTACGTGCCAGTACCTTTTATATCACGTTATCATACATCCATTAATAAATATATATTGGCTTAAGTAAAAATTAAATAAAGTTCTAAACAACTAAAGATAATATTTTTTGAGATTTTTATTACATTAAGAGAAAAAATTATATGCATACATACATAGGGGGGAGTAGGGTTGGGTGTTGCGTGATTGTTTGGTTTTGGCTGTTCTTTTCCTCAATGAAAGCTTGAAAAGAAAATAAGAGGGAGATTTGACTCTAATCATAAGCTACCGGGATTTTACAAGATTGAAATTTTAATGATTAATCTTACAGTTTTAGTTAGAATGTAGCAAATATATAGAGATGCAGACTGAAACATAATTTGGATATATTGCTTTACTATATATTTTCTAATTACATATTGGTGACGTTATCAACTGTATGCCACCCATACAATGTTTTCTAACGCAACAAAAGTAACAGAGGCTCATGTTGACAATGGTGAAATCGATTTAAGAGACAATTTTTTTTTTATTTTTGTCCCTATCGATAGCTCTTTAAAATCATAATAAATATCCATAATAGACTCATGTATTCACCAGACACTCGACCGAAATTGATCTTCAAAATCGAAACTGAAATCGAATCTTTGGACTTCGAAATTATAGACCCTAACTGATCTGTAATTTCAAATGAGATTGATTTGAAAATTAAGACAAATGAAAAACTGAAATTTAGAATTAAATTATAAGAAAATTGAGAAAATGTTTCTTTTATATAAAAGCATGTAGTTTAATCCATTATATTTTAAAAAAATAGTCTAAACTGTGATTAACAGGACTACTGTGTGAGTTAGAACATCTTCTGCTACACATGCATCAAAGGCCTATTACAAGAGTCTTGTCAATGAATAAAATGATTTATGAATAAAAATGCATATATGATGAAAATATGATATAAATGATAATGTTACATACATTGAAATAAAATTAGATAAAGGGTATTTAGTCATAAAATATTATTCCTCAATTTTTAAATTTTGTCAGGATATCAATGAAAGTTGAAATGTGTAAAATAATTTAATGATGAAGCATTTAAAATATTTTAGCTCTTATCTATATTCACGCGTAAAAAGTATTTCATTGTTATATGATTATATTATTTTATTGTTTACACACCCACATATATATATACACAAACAAGTACAGAATATATTTAAAACGACACTTTTAAATCAACAATATCATTAAAGATTAGAAATGCATACAAATATTTTTAGGAAAGGATTTAAAATATTGAAATGTTTTCACAAATAATGGGAAAATGAAACTTTATTTCAACAATTTATTCATAGGAATTTTTTGTAAAAATCATGATGTGATGCGAAGTATTCAAAATGATACAAATCTTAGAATATTCGCTTAAAATTTTAGCCGTAATATTTTAAAAATAATAACATTTTTAATTTGTTGTTAATTACACTTTTAATAAATAATAGATCATTTCTTACTTTTAAATTTAAAAAATTGTTTAATTATTGTTAAATATTAATTTATATTTCACTAAGCGCATTTATCGAAATAATAACTTTAACAAATGAATGTTCATTATTCTGACTTTCGAGTAAGTATATATTCAAATTCAAAAAAATTTATCATTTATAATTTGTTAATTAGTTAAGATCCAATGCCTTGCCTTTTTCTGGAATATACATTTTATGATATTTATTTAGACTCTGCAACTTTTCATATATAAGTTAATATTTCACATAGTAATAAATTTATATTATTTCTGGATAAATATCAAGACTTATCAGACGATGCCGGCAAATGTTTGTACAGTTCAATTTTTTTTTTTGTTAAATGATGTTCCTACAAACTTCTGATTATAAAGAAAAAATACAAAAAATGCACATCAAATGTAAACCATTCAAAATGTGCAAAAAATTCTGGATGACATCCTATTTTTTAATAATTATTTGGCAACACTCTTCAAAATTCTCTGACGAAATGAATGTAATAAAGTATTTATTGTAAAAATATATATGTCAGACGAAATTAAATTGTTTTTGAACATGACTGTCTTTATTTATCATGGTTCTTTTAAATTAACTTTTTGTTTCCTAAATATTTAGTTGTCTTCTCATTAATTTTGTTGCGAATTAAATCCCATCAAGAAAGATAAACAATACGAATGATAATTAACCTTTTTTCCAACTTTAAATTTTTATTTACGTGTAAAATAAGTAATACTTTCTCCTTTACTCACAACATAATTAATTAATAACTGTATAATTAAATGATTTTAATAATCATTCAATAATGAGCATAAAAGATTAACTATAAATTTAGAAATAATTATACTTTCCTACTTCTTATTTTGTCTACTAAATATTTTCCATATAAAATTTGCTTCTTATTACAAAATAATAATGAACTAGATAATAATAATTAATAATGACGAAAAAACAATAATTTGTAAATTAATCAAATAAGAATTGCTTTAATTTTATTTTTGTCGTAAATTTATGATATTTTAAACAACCTAAATATATCTTTGCATAATTGCATTTATGCAAAATATTTTGCTAAAATGTTTAAAGTAAAAAAAATAAATAAAAAATTAAAAATCAATAAAAATTCAATGAAATAATCTTTTTGTGGGGCATTGTAATAATCATTTTACTCAATTTATATTTCCTTTGGTACGATAATTACTTCCCCCTTACAAGATGCAAATCTTTTCTATACCCTCTACAATTTAATGATAATATTATGAAAATTTAATCATATAAAAATGTCCAAAGATATATAAGCCTACTTTGAATAAAAGATTCATATGTAAAATACTTAAAATCTGACTATAATTTCAAAATAACATTTAGTATGAAATATTGAGTAAAAGCAATAAAATGATTTTTCATATAAATACATTAAATTATCTTAGAAAGAATACTTTTAATGAAACAGATGTAAAATATTAAGTAGAATCGGGAAATACTTACATGGATTTGATTATTAAATTGTCTTCTTTTATACACATATTTAATTAAGAGATACCAATTTTTCACTTAGTAGAATCCACAGATTATTCTAACACTTTCTTCCTAAAAAGTTTTCTAAGCTACAATACATACCTTTCTTCAGAATATAGCTTATCCATATGTATTTATGGACAAAGCAAATAATTTGTATAAATTTTGTTTTATTATATAATTTGAAGCAATGCAAGAAATACTAAATCCCAGAAAAAAATCTTCAATCTGAAAAAAGAGATGTGACATTTTCTATTAATAAAGATAAGATGTTCGACAACAGATAAAAAAAATCATTATTTGCTGAGAAACTCTTATTTATAGCCTTCTATTTAAATCAAAATATAAAAGTGGATATTAAAATATTCTAGAAACATGTGATGCATACACCTTTGAGTTGAAACAGTTGGCAAGGAAAATATATTATAGTATCAAATAAATATAAGAGTCTCATTCCAAAATCTGTCTCTTAATGGTTTCTTTAATTGCATAAATAATTTGTTTAACATTTTAGAACAATTACAGAGTTCGATAAACACACGTTATCAATGTTTACGATGTAAGCATACTTACTTTCTACTTATATAAAATATATCTATATTATGTGACTCCCAGATAAATCTTTATTTATTAAATTTGTAATAAATTCTGTTTTCTTATTGTTAGGTTTTTTTACTGAATAAACATCTAAATTGGGACATGATTTTTAATGATATATTAAATCAAAACTATAATCAATAAAGCATGATTTTAATACTAAATAATAAAATTTACTTTAAATGTAGACTTATATTTAGAAAAAAATAAAATAATATAAATAGAATAAAATTTACTTTTAAATGTAGAGACTTATATTTAATGGAAAGTAAATAGTTACAGCAAGTTTATGATTGACTATAAATTTAGATCTTATTAAATTGCACTATGCCTGTCAATTATTACAAATGAAATTATTACAAATAGATTAAGCCAAAGTTATGATTATGACTGATTAAATATTTACAGAAAATAAATAGAAAGAAATAAACAAAAACTGTCAGTTCTTAAACATTTGAAATGAATTAAACTCCAATTTATGTAATATAAAGTAAAAAGTTACAACGGATTTAGGATAAATTGTAAAATTAGATCCTACTAAATTGTGACAGTTGTCAGTTATAACATACAAAAACTATTTGAATAGACTGTGTCATTGTAAGACTCATAATGATTGAATACTCAAAGAAAATAAATGGGAAGAAAACTCAACTGTAAACGCGGATAATCCGTGACTTCTAAGTTTGACTAACCGACTAAATTTAGGTTACTTTGCTACCTGAGGAGAAATTTTGTGATTGGTTTATTTTTTAATCAAGTGTTATACTCTTTTGCGGTTACTAGTTAATTCTCTCGAATCACAATCTATAGAATGTATAACATCCATTACGTATCACACCAACGCAGTGATACGTACTAGGAACGTTAAGCAGGAATCAAAATCAGTAGTCTTTCATTTAATAATCTTGAATGCGTTATAAAATGAAACTTATGAAAAAAAAATTAGATTTCGAATTGTTTAAACAAAAAATGCTCCAAATAATAATATTAAACTTTTCTACTCCCATTTTTACTGTGCTGTATTCGTATGATTAAAATCTCCGAATGTAAAGTAATGATATAAATTTAATAAATCTTGGCAAAAGTTTTTATGGGAGAAGTATGATAGTCATTGCCACAATTAAAATTAAACTTTATAAACAGAAAGAAAAGATAAATGCATTGAAAACTCAACTGCCTATCTTGAAATATTAATGAGAAATATTTTAAAACGTAAAAGTACCAGAACAAATATAAGTAACAAAAAAATTATATTAAAAATTTATCTTAAACATTTTTTCAGGGTTGTTTTTTTAATCTTGGTATCAATTCTTTAACTTTGCTTACATTATTGGTCCCTGAAATTTCTTTCAAGTAAAATTCAGAAATTTTAAGAAAACATAATAATTGTGAATAATATTAAAAATCTGAAATATTCAATAAATATTGTAAGCAATTATTTATCTTTAAATCAAAGTGATATCTTATATCTTAATTTTTTTTAATATTTGTATCGCATTACCATAATAATAAATATTAATCCTATAAGTATGAAAGTAGGCTATCAAATAATGACGTAGAAAATAATTAAATTTGCTAGTACCGAAATAGTAATGAGTGAGTATTTAGTTTCATATCAATAGTATATTCAATCACTGGTCAGTAGAAGTATTGTGAATACTCTCAATACAATAAAGCATAGATAATTTAATGATTTAACTTGCGGTTATTAGATATTATTCAAAAATTATTTTAAAAGTGATTCATTTCTTGCTTGAAATATAAAGTGATTAATACTCATATAATTTGGAACATGTAAGCACTTTAATACATTTTCTAGTACTCAACATAGTGAAAATGAACAAAATTTTTGATGCAGTTTTTTTAATATGGTATTTGTTTCAAATGCACATAAAACTAATGCCAGTAAATTAGGTATAAAAAATGCCTGATTACCTATTCATTACAAATATTATGAATATTTCTTCTAAAACTTCTTCAGATTCTTCAAGAATGAAATTTTTGGTACTTTTCATTTTCTGCTGCTGCCTGATAACTGTTATGGGACAGCAAACAGATTGCCAGCAGGAGAGAGAACAAGAATTGGCTAAAGGTAAGGAATGTTTTATTATAAATATATTTTGGAATGTAAAGATACTATACAGAGTGTGGGGCGTAAAACAGGTCTGTCGTAATAGTATACATTTAGTTTTTTTACACTTATTTGCTTGTATTTTTGGCAACAATATTGTTGCAAATTTATAAATAATTATTGTATATGTCTTAAAATATCTCAGACAGATAGGAAATATTCATATTTTGGACTAAAATTCGGTATTTAGACGTGTTATACGTTAAAAGCGGGTTTTCTAATGATTTGGTGACTTGGCGATGTTTTGGCGAGAAAATTTGGTGACATTTTTGGCGACTTAGCGAGAAATAGATAATTTTGGAAACATCCATCACCTATGCTCTAGGACCAATATTTAGCGAGATAGCTTAGAAGCTTCCAGAACCTTGGCAAAATTAGTAGATTTCCCCGCTAAGTCAGGTATAAATACCGCAGCCCGACATAGTTAGACAGTGTGTTTGTGAAGACAGTCAGTGAGAGAAGACGATTTGTCGTGACTGCTAGTCTAGAGAAGTTGTTCTCTACCTGAGGTAATTTGAGACCTGTGATTAGAAGCTGTTACTTATTGTATCTGACGAATTGGAGCTGTATAATAGTGATTGTTGCAGCTGGTATATCTAGTGGAATTTTTTTACGAATAAAAGTCTTTTGTTCGTTGAGTGGTTGCTTTCTTCAACACTCAATCCACACGAACCCCGAAGCTCGGAACAATATCCTTGTGTGTGAGGCCCACATTCTATGAGACGACAGTAAATAATGAATTCGACTTGGGAGTTCCAGAGAAGTTTTCTTAGTTTTTAGAAGAATAACTTTTGTTACATTATTTTCTACAGGACTGTGCATTTTGTCATAAAATCAGCTCATGATTTTCCCGTGTGATGAAGTGCTTACACATATGAAGAAGATCAGTAAAAAAGTTGTAGTATCCTTAGTCACATGATTTGTCTGTTTGTGATTTTTACTTGTGGGAATTGTTAAAGGGAAAAGTGTACAAAACACACACAAATGAAGACCTCATTATTCAAGCTGACATCAACAGAATCACAAACTCGAACTACAAGTGTGTATATATGAATCTCCTGAGCGTATGCGATGATGTGAGTGGAAGACTCTTTCATCATTTACTGTGCAGGGGGATAAATTATATTTTATAAATGAATTTTTTTATGCATTCACTTTAAAAGTGAATTTACGTGCCGCACTCTGAACTAAGAAAAAAAAACAAAAAAGAATTGCAACGCAAGTTTTTTTTTTAATAGTCAAACGAACAGTACGACATTTTATTCCTTTTATTTTACGCATATAAAAGTTCTATATATTTTAAAATATTGGAAATTCACAACAAATAAATTATATTTTAAAGGAATACAACATATTTATTAGTTTCAAAAATTTATTACATGAATTATACTAATCGATTTTATTAAAAAAAAGATAATTATTGATGTTAAAAGAAACAGTGTACATGCTCTTTTGTACCTTGTGTGAAATGCTTACTAATTCTTGCTAAATTTTAAATTCTTGGTGATAAAATATTGATTGTAATTCTTAAAGATATTTTACAGTTTTTATTTTCTTAATCTAAAGGACGTAAATGAGCGTATCACAAACAAAAAGGTTATGAATTAATGCAGAGAGATATTAGGGAAATTATGAAATTGTATTCAATAGAAAAAATATGCATTAATAATGTCTGCCATTTTGAAATTTCTTCTCGTAATCTTAAGAATTATCAATTTTATTTTGGTTTCCGAAAATGAAATTCTGAAGGATAATAGATATTATTTGTTCAACATGGAGGACGATATTTTTTTACCGAGAGAAAGATTATCCTTTTCTTATGTCTGTTGAATTAGTGGTACATAAATGATTATTTATATTGGTCCAGAAATAAATTAATAATACAATTTTGCATTTCTGTTCTTATGTGAGCATAGGTTCATTTTGTAAAAGGAAAAGGGGATATGTTTTGAAATCTAAAAAAGTAAAATATGATGAAAGTAAGTTATATAAGTAAGAGTACAGACTTAAAATCGTTGTATGACTGGAAAATGCTAATATAGAGAATGATGTCTATGTGCTACGTGAAGAAATATTGATTGTAGAAAGATATATGTAACACTATGCATACATACTAAATTTATAGGTTAATAAAAGCTTTTGTTGGAAGAAATGTGTTTAAAAAGTTAATGATTCGTTTTTTATTTTATGATAAATTTTGAGCACAAGGATTAATTAAGATTTTTATGAGGTTATATATATATATATATAATTAGCGATGAATCTCGTCAAAGCCTTTATCATTAATGTTCTTTGGCGCATGGCGCGCGTATTACATAATTACATATAAGTGTCTCGCTCCATTCTTCCTATTGAATCCATAAAAGAAAGAATATCATTGAAAAAGCTTATTCTTTTTAAACTGCAAATGAATATGTAGGGCATTCAGATGAAGATTTTTACCATCAGTATTCCTTCATTTTCTAGCAATATATTTAATCGACGGCCTTTTGTTAATTTTTTTTATACTTTTCCTGTTGCTTTTTTACTACAATTCTAATTACAATTGTTTACTATTATTTACCTCCTTTGCTAGTGAATTTACTATATTTTTTAGATTTGATATATATAATAATGCTTCAGTAGAAATCATTTGCTTCATTCTTTGAAATACGTGTGTGCCTTAGCGAATTTCTCATATATGTAAGCAAGTCATAGTTAAGGTCTAGGAGTTTTGCAGAAGCTTTTGTTGGAAGAAGTTTGAAGACCAAGCAGAAGCCCCCCAATACTTGACTCGATATTCATAGATGAATCCTTTATCTTGGAAGGCATTATGACCATGATCGGTTTAACTTTTCCTACACGCTTTTAGGTAATACGACGAATTTTCTGTTACATCATAATTAGAATTCACTATCTTTAGTTAAAATTAAACGACACCTTAACCAAAAAGGATACATCGCCTGCTTTTTCAGAAAGTCTTCATCATACATCACTGTATTTTTTTCAATCAAGCGTCTCTATTATGAATAGCAAAATGCTAATAAAATGATTTTACGTGAATAAAAAATTATATAATTCTTATTTTTAATTAATATGTACATAAAGTATCTTTATGTTAATTTATAATCATTATATTCTTAGAATAATTATTCTATATAATTTAAGAGTGATACATTTTTAAATAAAGAACATACCAAATTTCTTATTTATACTGACTTAAAATTTCAGCCCAAAATGGAATGGTTGGTAATTTCATTCCGGAATGCGATGATGACGGGTCTTACAGTCAAGTACAGTGCTCTGGCTCTACAGGATTCTGTTGGTGTTCAGATGAGAATGGAAATAGAGTATCCGAATACGTCCGAGGAGAACCCAATTGTTGAGAATATTTTCTCATACTGAATTTCTAAGAATAAATGTATATTTGACAGACAGTTTAGAATATATTTCCTCAGTTAACATTTGTTGTTACACTACTTCAATACATCAATAACTCGCCTTTGTTATTGCGCACTGTTAACATCCATACCCACTGCACAACTTATCTTAAGTAAATTATGAAAATAATTCCTCCTTGTATCTAATCACACTGTAATTTGAAACCTAGATATAAAAGTTTGAAGATCAGTTATCTTTCTAGTTAATTATCTTTCTAGTTAATTATATTTCTAGTCTAAATTCCTTCATAGTTTCTAGCATTAAAATCTTAATTAAAGTCTTAAAATGTTGAAAAGTTCTTGTAAATGGTTAAAAATATAAATTACCTTTTTTTAAAAATTGATTGAGAGCTTTATTTGTTATAAACAGACACCTTAAATTTTATTATTCATGATAAATTAATAACTAAAACATTTATATCACAGTTACAGTTGAAAGGATTAATTATTTAAGCTTTAAAAAAGAAAATTGCGATTAATTATGAAATCAGCCCTATTACACAAGTGCTTAAGAAACAATTATTTTTTATGTTCTGACAACTATATATTCATACATGAACACAAAGTGATAAGTTATTCTTAAGACTGAAAATGCATAAAAAATAAAAAAATTGAATTTTATTTATGGTTTTACTTAGCATAGAATAAAATTTGACTTTTAGATTATCATTATCGTCTAAGTGTCTTGAATCAAATGAAACGAAAATTTGGAAACAATGCAATCTCAACATTTTTCACAGAAATTTTATTTTTAATTTCAATTAATGTTTGTTTTGAGGAAATATAAACTATGTTCTACTGTTAAAAGATAAATGTACATAAAATCATAAATCATATTTATTATTGACGATAACAATGTAAATAATTCAGTGGCATCAAAAACTGAAAAATGATAAGTTAAGTGAATTTTGATAAGTTATGAATAGAGAAAAAAAAGCACATTTATTAGCCAAAATCTTTTATGAGTTCCTTGCATTAAACATAAATTTGAAGTCGTGATTTAGGAAATATAAGTTACTAAGATATTGATGCAATTATAACTAAAATTCATTTGTAATTCTCTTGAAACAACTGTGATGGGTTGACTGGCTGAAAAAATTAACAATCATCATTTTCTAGAAAACACATTTATTTATTTAAAAACAAGCATTTAATAACAAAAACAAAACAAAAAATAACTCCTTCAGCTCCTACAAGAATATTGCGAGCTATCGCGAACCTTACACCGTCCATATTATTCTAAAATACTGTAACATCTGTCGAAATAAATGAAAACCATGCCATGCGCAGTTTGTTGATCGTCAAACAGTCGCCAGATACTGCAGCAACTAAACTAACTTTAAGAATCAAACAAGTGAACACGTATTTATGAGCTTTTAATATTCTAACTAAAATTACTAATAAAGAAGTAACTAAAATTAATTTTTCACATTAAAAAAGCAATGAAATGTGGAAATTTCGATATAAATATCAAACATGAAATCATAAAAAATTTCTATAGGCAAAAAAGCTTAAAATTATTCAATAATAGTTTTATCCCGTTTCTAAAAACAACTATAATCTTTCAACCTGTCAAAGGGAGTATAAAACTAATTACTTAGCATTTTTGGGAACTAAATACTGGAGCTTTTATGTTAGGCTGAGCACATAGTTCGGATATATGGTCACTTTCCAGGACCCTCGGACGAGAAAGCAGATATAGAAATTAAAGGCCTTAATCAATAGTGGGCTGTCGTGCCACTGAGGTTTTACACACACATACACACTCACACACACACACACACACATACACACACACACACACATACACACACATACACAAACACACACATACACACACACATACACAAACACACACATACACACACATACACACACATACACACACATACACACACATACACACACACATACACACACATACACACACACATACACACACACACATACACACACACATACACACACACATACACACACACACACACACATACACACACATACACACACACACATACACACACACACACATATATATATACTTGCCTCAGAAAGGGAGAGTATGTATATATATATGTATATATATATATAATAACGATAAATATTTATATATATATATATATATATATATATACATAATAACGATTAATATTTATATATATATAATAACGATATTTAAATAATGAATGAAAATTTAAATATTTATAGAAAAAAAATTGGATATATTCAAGAAGAAGAAGAAGAAAATTAAAATTAAATTATTACATCTTTTTACTGAGTTTTAAGAATAATATAATAGTAAATAAGTTAAATAATCTATCAATAATATATGAATTTATACAGTTTTACAAATAAACATCATGTACATCTTTAACTTATATACATACATAAGATATAATTTTAAGAATACAAAAAATATACATAACAAACTTTTAATAAAAATTATTATTAATTTTATATGAAAGATGCAAATGAAAATTAATGCAATAAATGAAATTTATATGAAAATGAATGCAAATTTTAAAACCATATTATTTTTATTCCCAAAATCTCATTTTATTACTAACCAAAATTAACTTTTATAAACATCCAAAAATTTCGTTTTTTAGAATAAAAATTTGAAATATTTTCAATTATCATTAAAAAGTGAAAATTTTAATACATTGTTGACACTGATTCAATTTTTGCCAAAGAGAATTTCGTTAATGTTTTTTAATTTAATAGCAAAATAAATCAAAATTATTCAGGATATATGAGTTAGATAATAACAAAAATTGCCCTTTTAAATATCTATGATTGAGGGAACGAGAAAAATCAAATTAAATTGCATAATAAGTTTAATTAAAAAATAATCCAATCCTTATACATTTATATTCCTAAAATGTGCTTCTTTTAAATCACATGGCAATTTATATTGAATAATCTACTTAATATTTAAATATACTGCATTTCATATTTTTAGATTTTAATAAATTTTTATGTTATACTGAAATCTGTACAAATAGTTTACAGTACTAATTTTGATAATACTTCTTTCCTGTTTACGTTATCAAACCTGTATAAATTATAAATTAAAATCTTACATTAGAATCCTTAAGAAGATATTAAACATAAAATATATATGAATAGCTATCAAACAGTTTTTTCTTATTACAACTTAATTTCCTATACTTATAAATCAAATGATTAATTGTGCTACGGTTTTATCATTTTATTAAAGTGCATCTTAGTAATAATATATAGACCATAAATGTTTGAATACATATTTTATACCCAAGAAATTCATAAATACTATATTTTACAGTCCAGTGTGTTAGTATATAAGCAGCTAAAATTTAAGAAACAGTACCACAATTGAACGGTGAATATTGAAAATAATTTGTATTCCCATTTCAAATACTTCTAAGTATGTAATTTATATACGCTACTTTTATGTAACTGTTGTCTGAGAAAATAAAAATCATTCTAAGCTAATATACATACATTAGTTGTTAAAAATAAGTTATTCAATTACAAATTGTTTCAAAATTTAAATAATATATTGTATTAAAAAGTTTAGATTTAAAATTGTCAATATATATATTTAAAAGTATGTCTCTTTATTGTTTCATTATGTCATTGAAAGAATTTCCTTTAAAATTAAATAAATGATCTCTTAACATTAATGTAGAGACATTATTATAAGCACGAATAAAAATAGCGTTTTACTAAAGAAAGAACAGTTACAGAAGAAGGAAGGTTTTATGATAACAAAAATTAGCCTTATATCAAATATAAGTTTTTGTTGTTTTACTAAATATTTAATAAATATTGATTGAGAAATAACATTAAGAATCAATTTATAACCACAATAACACATAAGGCGTGAAAAATATATTTAAAATTCTTAGCTACTGAGGTAAGAGCATCTTTATATGAATAGATTTTCTTATTTGCTTCAAATTCATTTTCCGACGCACTTGGCAACTTTGTTCCAACATGGGACGCTGATGGCTCCTATAGCCAAGTGCAGTGCCACGGCTCCACTGGATTCTGCTGGTGTGCAGACATGCACGAGAACCAGTTGACAAAATCCGTCAGAGGAAAGCCAGATTGTTAAGTTGCTTAAACTACATTGAATGATTAAATTAAAAGTTGAGTTTGAAAAGCATACTCATTCTATAGATTCCTTTTTTCATTTTACAAGCATTGCTGCATCAATATAATATCAATGATCTGTTTTGAAATCATGGTATCTTAAATTTCATACAATATTACTTAAAATATATAACAATTTCTTAAAATTTCCTATATCTACATTATGATATATCGTAAGAAATATAAGAATATGTGTCTTTAAAATACAATTAAATTCCAGTCAAGCGTATTAAAACCATAATTTGTTGTACCTAATTGATACTTTTACAATAGAACAGAATTCGATGTTATCTCTATGTATTATATCACCATAGAACTATACCTCTTGTCATATTAATAATCCTAATGAAGGTAATTTTGCCTTTTAATTGTTTTGCTAATTGCCGAGTTTAAATAGTTTAGAATGGAAAGAACACAGTTTGATAACGATAACATTAAATTATTTAAAAAATATCGCATGCATATTTAAAATTCAATAGTTTTTCGTACAGAAAGAGTTAGCTTACCAAAATTAATCCTAAAAAATGATGTGAAAAAAAATTAAGCAAGATATCTTCCCTTATATATATATATATATATATATATATATATATATATATATATATATATATATATATATATATATATATAACCTATGAGAGAAAGTATTCCAATTAAATAAAGTTTCCATCTTCATAAAATTTTAAAAACATTTTTATTCATACATTTGTATTCGAAGTTTATGACAATCGCAGAATTTGTCATAAATTCTGAAATTAACAAACAAATAATTATATAAAATTCCTCAATTGATGTTCACATATTGTTTCAAAATCACTTTTGCAAAAGTTTGATGTATGCACTATAAAATCAGTTAAATTTATATGACCCATAAACTGCATATTATTAACAATCTTACAAAAGATACAATATCTTTTGAATTAAATTAACTGACGATTACAATTATTGTAAGCAATTTTTTTTCATTTTTACTTTATAAATTGTTCTTATACATTACAGATTTTATATCAAGATCTGTAAATTATTTGCATGAAAAATAATTTTATCATAAATAAATTTTAATAATGTAGGAAAATTTTCAATCATAAATCCATTTATAATGATTATGTCAATAAAAATTTCTGTTTTTATTCACAAGCTTTAATATTAAATTTAATCATTTCATGGACATATTCCATTTTGTAAAATGAATAATTTGGAAATTATGGATTCCTATTAGAAAGACATGATTGAATACGTTATTATGGACTTCAAGTCAACTTTTGTGAAAGAAACTAGTTCCTATTATATGTTAAATTAATTACACACATTATGTATGTACAGATATTATGTTTATGTTCAATCATTCAATAAAGTAAAATTTTTAATCTTTTTAAGTTACTTAAAATGATTTTTAGTTATGATTATTCTAAGTCAATTAATGCTTCTTATCACAAATGTGTTGTAAAAAACGCGCGTACTTGAGAAATCGTAATAAAATATCGAACTAAAGATCAACTTATGCTACTGATTTAGTTTTAAAGAAACGTTAATTAGCCTATTTATATGTTAACATAATGAAACAGAACTGAGATTTAATAAAAAATTTTATACAACTCTTTGTTCACATTTCTTACTTTTACTGTAATAATTCACTTCCTCATAACATAGTTATACTGAGTGTTAACATAGTGATACTGAGAGGAAAGTAGTTCCGAATAATTTAATACAATTTAGATCAATTTTGATTATAAAATGTAGATAAAATATAAAATGTGATTAAAAAATTGTAATTTAAAGAAGTAATTATGAAGCACAATTCCTGTGAACAAGGGTACCGGTTTAGTAAGCAAGTTAATAGACATTTTTGTGATTAAAATTATGTTACACAAAAATGAAGCTAAAGCTTGTTGTTCTATGTTATCCTCATATACATAAGTATCAGGGCCGTGGTAGCCTAGTGGTTAGGGTATCAACCTTCCATCCGAAAGCCTAGGGTTCAATTCCCAATACCGCCAAAGAACCACCGAATACATGCTCATTAAATCTGTGGTATCGAAAGTCCCGTGGTCGGTCGTTGAGCAGTTACCATTGGTGAAATGATATGGAGGAAGTTTCTTCCCCTTTCAGATAGATGTCAAAATTGAGGAAGTGGATCGTCTGGTGGTGTTATCTATCGGGGAATTTAAAGAGCAAGTCGTATTTTCCCTTCGTGGTGCTCTGATTAAACTAAAGACGCGCTCTACTGACTTAAGTTTGCATAGCCTAGTCATAGCGACCTTTGCTTGTCTAAGTGTCCTAAGAAACAAGAAATATTGTGGGAATGTATAAGAAGGGAAATCCAAAGCCCTACACATAAGTATCAGAGCATAGGCTATTTCTTTCGGATTTTTGTGACGGATTGTATTTCATTATTATTGGGAGAGAAAATATCAGGAAGTGAGGTAACTATAATGTTTGCAATAACATGTGTTGCCTTTTGTTCTACATGATTCTCCTATGTCATTTTAAAATAAGATAACTTTGATAAAAAAAAGAATTACATAAATGTCCGGAAAACTTTTAAAAGTCAAGAACGTTTATCAAAATTTCTACTTTTATCTATTTAGGTGATTGTTTGGAAAAGGAATTCACATATCTTAGTTGTTTGCTTGTTTTAAAAAATAAATTAAAAAAAATAATGCAATTATTTTTCAAACAGATACTATTTGAGATGTTGTGGCAAAGTATGCATATTAATATTATATCTATAACATTACATTCCACAATTCTGATTTCAATAATTTAACAAAATGTAATGCGAATTTCATTTTTTAATTTTAAGAAACATGCAGCTACATAGTATAGGTGATAAATATTCTATCAATGAACAATCTGAAATTATGCTCCAGGAAACCAATTTCTTATATTTCTCAACTTGCTTAACACTAATTGATATAAAATTCATATATTTTATCATTTTTTTACTTACAACTCTAGAGACCAAATACCTCGTGCCCTAAAAATTTATTCTCTTGATCTTCTTCTCACCATAGCAGTTAAACTTAACTTGATAAAGTGGAATTTAAAAGTCGTATGCAAACTATTCGAATATATTTAATATCTTTTACTAGGTGTGTACACACGATGTAATTAACTCAATCAAAACTCACAAGTTTTATTGATTTTTTATTGAATCGTAAATTAATAACCGTAATTTCATTAAAGAATCCTGAAATATGAGGAAATTAATAGGATTTTATTCCTCATTGGTGGCCTTTGAGACATTTTTCATCGTCAAACAATTCTAACGCTGTTGCCACTTAAAATAATTCGTATATATGAGACAAAAATGACGTAAAATACGAGGAAAAACCAAGCCTTTCAACAAGAAATAAAAAAGCAGCAAAAATTCACATTAGAAACACCAAAGGGAAAACTGAAAACACTATAATCAAAACAAAGAACAGTAGATTTGGCGAGATATTTCTTGGGTCACTTACTTTTACCAGTATAAATTATTCTCAGTTGTATATCAATAAGTTTTTGCAATTCCGAAAATATAGTTATCTATATATATAATTATCTTTGTTTCATCATCAAGTAAAAGAGTAAAAATTTTATTATAATTAGTAATAAATAAATTTTTACTGGATGAATATTAATCGTTACTTTTGATAAATTAGCTAATTCGCATTACTCTTAAAATATTTGCACATATCATCACTAATGCCATTTTGTTGCAAAATGAATTCTTACATTTTTCTGCTCTTGGTATTTTATTAAGTAGATATTAGAAAAACGTATTATTTCAGATAGAATTGCATTTGGGTGTGCAAAAATTATTGAAAAAATAATATTATTTAATTTTGATGGATCACAAAAGATTTAGAAATATTCATCTGAAAGATAGAAAAAAATAACGATTTGTTGCAAATATTTTAATACATATAAAAATAAATAAAACTAGGAATAATAAAAACTTCCTGTTTCTCTTCACATTTCTTTTCAAGTTACTTTTATTATCTTCCGATTATATTTTAGTCTCGCATGTTGAAAAACTATGTATTATTTAAAATATTTTCGATAGTACATGCAACTATGGTGGAAGTAATGAAAACGAATGTACTTTCTAGGGAACCTATTGCTCTTACACAATAAAAATTTATTTGGGCAACAGCTAGAAAAGAAATTTATTAACAAATGATTGCAACACATTAAATTTACTCAGTTCATTGTTTTTGAAAATCTATAGCTTATTAACCTGAACATTCGCACTAAACTTAAAAGTCAATAATAAGAATAAAATGATTTTAAAATTACATAGAACAGAATTTTTTTCAGGCGCATGTACTTTATATTTTGTACAGAATCACTTTTTGCTACGTATTGTGGGACTTGAGACCTGGAGCACTTGAGGTAAAGTCTGATTTTATAAAATTTTTTAGGGGGCAATAGAGGCCAAAAGACTTGTCTCTAAATTTGTCAGAGAACACTTGAAATTTCTCTCTTTTGAGTAGAGACAGAAATTTTGAAGTACTTGCACCAGGTGTAAATCAACTAGGAATTCATCGGAACATATTTTAAATCACATTGATTTTAAATTGGGAAAGGTGTTTTCCAAAATGTTGAATTTTTAGTTTTTTTCTACAGATTTTTGAACTAATGGATTTGTTTTGAATTTTCATGACAACTAGTAGTCAGAAACAACAAAAAAATTCTTTTCCTTCTCTAGTCTGCAGTGATATCTACCACAAGACTTTTTTCAGCCTAATAAAAGTTAGCCATGATAAAGTTGCACTCTCTCGAAAATACGTTTTTAATTTAAACAAATTCAGTTACAGGACGACTCGCATCTAAGTAGGCGATATACAATTGATTGATTGATTGACTGTGTGGGTAGACCCTGGACTGTACCATGTGGTTAACGGGTAAAGTCTTCCCCACACCTAGAGCCCCCTAGACCTCTAAGAGGTGCTTGAGAGCACCTGCATCGCTGCAATATTTAATAAAAAAATAAATATAAAAATAATAAAAAATAATAAAAAAGAGGGAAACACATTGGAGGCAGACTGCCCTAGTTTAAAAAAGGGGGGACTTCAAGTCATAATTGGTTATATGCTAAAACATTGGAAGAGCATGAGGGGAAGCTAAGCGAAATTACACAATCAATACAATTGAATAACCCTTAATCTTTGGACAAATTCCCTTAAAATTTTAAACTCTTGTTTATGTAATAAAAAAAATTATTTATAAAAAACTGATAACCCTGAACAAAAAGACTCGAAAAAAAAGGAATTCATAAGCCTTGGTGAATATGAACGAAAATTAACAGATAACCTTTGTATATTTTTAAAAATTAATTCTTTGCAAAACTTTTGATTCTTATATAGTTCCATGAAGTATAATACAAATGAAACAAGACAAATTCTATCATTTTGATTGACTTGAAAAAAACTGACGAGTATATTCTTTACTTTCTAAGAAAACTATTAACGTTTATAAAAGCTTGGTTGTACCCATAAAATATGAAAAACTTAGTTAAAAATATGGAAGCATATTTAGATATTCACCTTGAAAAAAAAATTGCCATACTTGCACACATTAGATATGCATGCCCAATAATATGAGATCATTTTTATTATTGAATTGTTTCTCCAAAATTAATTCATATTTACGTATATTAATCTTTTGGGAAAATTATGATGCAATTTAATGTAGTGAATAAGAAAATATTGAATAACTTCTGATTCAAACAATATTCGTAACCTTAATGCTCAGGATTTTTACATAGTAAAAATAGAAATTAAAAGAAAATTTTCTTAAAAAAAAATTCCATCTAGAAGACAACTGAACGAGCTCTCTTCTCATAATTCACGATTGCGGCATTATACGGACCTATTAAATATGTGTATATAAAACTTCTCCTCTTTGTCTTTACATATTTTCCATATTTTTAATTGAACATCTATATATTTTGTTCCTTAACCTAGTCCCATAAATGTTTAACATGATAAGTTCCGGTTGAAGATAACCCAATAATTTATACCACCATTCGGGTAGAATCTGCCGATAGCTGTTTTGTCAAACGGAATTTTAAGTAAGTCTAGGATGTTTCCTATTGAATATTGAGTGACTCCATTCCGCTGAAACCATGTTTCTGTGATTAAGTATTCGTATCAGGCATCAGAAATAAACTTCGTTGTCAAGAAGTCAAAACGGCTTCTGAAAATTCCCCGTCTGGTAAAAATGTATGGACATAAAATGTGGTCAGCACATATTAATAGGCAGTTGTTGTGGTTGCACCAGCATACTTTTCTGTACCTAGTAATGAGTTGGGATTAACCAATTAAAAAACAATAAAAAACATTGGCTTTCCATCATAAAAAGTTAGGATAGATTCCACTGCGCTATAAACCCACCGAGTCCATGCAAAAATGTTTTATCGGGATGAAAAATGTTTTACAAAATATGATTTCTTGTTTTGTTCAAAACTTTTAACCATGGCAAAATTGACATAGCTATGCTTATCCTATGGATTTGTTTTAAAAATAACATACTCGAAGGTATTGTGTATTGATCGAAAAAAATGATATCATCACAGTTTCAATTATCTTAATCATTAGGTTGTTATTGCTTAAATTTTTGAAGAAAAAAATTTATCTTTATTAAATATTTCATCTTTTTTTTACAATATCTTTTAAAGCTATTTTCACAAAACAACATGAAATTACTAAATTAACATGAGGTTGTTGAGCCAAGTGTCGAGTTTTTGTCATTGGATTTTCCGACGTCCTTGATATTTCCGGATTTTTTTCTTCACTTTCATTTTTTCATTATTCACTGAAGCTATTCGTCGAAATTCTGTAATTAATGCTGTTAATACGCTTGTTTCAATTGTTGAGGAATTGTTCAATAGAAAATTTTGCTGTACACTTTGAAATAATCGGTACTTTATAATTTGATCTTTTAAAATTAAAAAAAAAACATTTATGTATATTCATGTCCATTTTTCATTATTATATATCTAATCTGAGTTATGTGATTCATCAGGTACGTGAGGATAGCAAAGATCTGTTACTAATAAAAAATAAGTTAAGTTAATTTATTAATTTAAATTAAAATGTATATTATTGATTACATTTATGCTTTCATTAAAATAAAAATTCAAACTTAGATTGAGATTTATTATCATTTATTTATTTTTGTTAACCATTTAACATATTTCTTTATATTATATATACTGTATAGATCTTACATATATTATAAAATTACATTTAAGAAACAATAATAATATATTTATTTTATTAATAAGATGATTTAAAAAATAATAAATTAATGCTTAAAACATTCAAAAGTTATGAAAAATAAATGAAAGCATCATCACTAAAAATACATTTCTTTGACACATACGTAAGTACAAACTCAATTCTTTCGTAAACTTTCTTATACTCTTACATATCATATAATCTATAAGGAAAACGGTTTAGTTAATAAATCTTCATCGTCATAAATTTTTGATGACATTTTTATTAATGCTACTACACCTGGTTAAATAAATAAATTGACGAATTTGCCGCAACTTCCAGCGTGTGTGTTAAATAATTATACAAAATTTCCAAATTTCGAACAAGAATTTCTTAAGATTACTTTTGTGAAAATTTAATGTAGGCGCTATAAAACTAATTAAATTTATATAACCCATTAATATCACATAAATTGTCGTATCCAACAAGAGAGACAATAATTCATAGATTACTCTGTAAAAATCAGTTGACGACACAGACTCTATTGTAAGTGAAAATATTTCTTTATGATTTTTTCTTAATATGTTTATGTTTAGAACACAGTTTATATCATGTTCGTTGTTATTTTGAAAACTAAATAATTTTCTATGGAATATTAATGATATCTTTCGCATTTGTTGGTTAATTACAAGGAAATGAAAATGATGCAAATTTAATTATAGTTGTGCAAAATCAATAAAAAGTTTAATTTTGTTGCCATAAAAAATTATAGATACTTGAATAAACATACATAATTGATTTAAGTTTTCTTACTAATTTATAAAGTTCCTTAATATCTTTCCAAAATACGATTGATTTTAAGTAGTGTGTTTTAGTTTATTTTCTTTATTACTACTGATCCAGGTATTTAATATAATAAATGTTCATACTATTTTTATAATAATATATGAATTTTTAAAATATTGTTAAATAGTCGAAGATAATGCATATTTAATAATGGCAACTCTTTAATATTTTGAAGATCTAACTAAATAAATTAGAACAAATTATAAACTTATAATTAAATAAATTAGAAATCATTTTATTTTTAACTTAATATATAATTTCTTTTGTATGATAATTCCTTCCCCCTCAAAAGATGCAAATCATTTCTATATCTTCTAAAATTTTATGATGTTACTATACAGATTAAATCATATTCAAATGTTTAAAACTCATTCAGTCTTAATTTAAATAAAAGATTCATATGTGAAATACTGAAAATCTGACTATTAATTCAAAATAATATTTAGTATGAAATAAAGAGCAAAAGAAAATTTTTTTATATAAATACATAAATGTATCTTAGTAAGAATATTTTTAATAAAAATGGTGTAAAATATTAACTAGAATCGAAAAATACTTACATGGATTTGATTATTAAATTATCTTCTTTCATATACATATTTAATAAAAAGATACCAATTTTTTTCATGTATAAGAGATAGAAACCACACAGATTATTCTATTACTTTCTTCCTAAAAACATTTCTAAGTTACAATACATACCTTTCTTAATAATATAGCGTATCCAAGCGTATTTATGGACAAAGAAAACACTTTGCATAAATTTTGTTTCATTATATAATTTGAAACCATGCAAGAAATGCTAAATACAAGAAAAAGCTCTTCAATATGAAAAAAAAGATGTGCCATTTTTTGTTAATAAAGAGGAGATGTTTGACATCAGAGAAAAAGATCATTATTTGCTGAGAAACTCTTATTTATAGCCTTCTATTTAAATCTAAATATAAAAGTGGATATTAAAATGTTCTAGAAACATTCTAGTGATGCATTCTCCTTTGAGTTTAAACAGTTGGCAAGTAAAATATACTATAGCATCAAATAAATATAAAAGTCTCATTCCAAAGTCTGTCTTTCAATGGTTTCTTTAATGGAATAAATAATTTGTTTAGTATTTTAGAACATTATAGACTTGATAAACACACGTAAACAATGTTTACGATGTAAACATACTTACTTCTACTTATATAAAATATATCTATTTTGTGTGACTCCTAGAAAAATCTTTATTTATTAGATTTTTGTAATAAATTCCATTGCCTTATTGTTAGGTTTTTTTTTACCAAATAGGCATCTAATTTAGGAGATAATTTTTATTGATACATTAAATCAAAATTATAATCAATAAAGCATCGTTATTAAAAATCTACTTTTAAAGATAGACTTATTTAATGGAAAGTAAATAGTTACAGTAAGTTTACGATTGACTGTAAATTTAAATCTTATTAAATTGCTCTATGTTTGTCAATTATTACAAATGAAACTGTATTTAAATAGACTGAACCTTATTTATGATTATGTCTGATTAAATATTTACAGAAAATAAATAGAAAGAAATACACAAAATTCGTCAATTCTCAAGCATTTGAAAGAATTAAACTCCAACTTATGTAATATAAAGTAAAAAGTTACAACAAATTTAGCATGAGTTGTAAAATTAGATCCCACTAAATTGTTACAGTTGTCAGTTATAACATATAAAAACTATTTGAATAGACTGTGTCATTGTAAGACTCATAATGATTGAATACTCAAAGAAAATAAATGGGAAGAAAACTCAACTGTAAACGTGGATAATCCGTCACTTTCTAAGTTTGTCGAACTAACTAAATTTATATTACTTTGCTACCTGATGAGAAATTTTGTGATTGGTTTATTTTTTAATCAAATGTTATATTCTTTTGCGGTTATTAGTTAATTCCCACGTATCACAATCTATTCTACGTATAACATGCATTACGTATCACACCATACGCAGTGATACGTACTAGGAACGTTGATCAGGGATAAAAATCAATAGTCTTTCATTTAATAATCTTAAATGCGTTATAAAATGAAATCGATGAAAAAGATTATAAAAATAATATTTAGGTTTCGAATTGTTTAAACAAAAAATGCTCCAAATAATAATATTAAACTTTTCTACTCCCATTTTTACTGTGCTGTATTCGTATGATTAAATTCTCCGAATGTAAAATAATGAAATAAATTTAATAAATCTTGTCATCTTGACAAAATTCTTTATGGAAGAAGTATGATAGTTATTGCCATAATTAAAACTAAACTTTATTAACAGAAACAAAAGATAAATGGATTGAAAACTCAACTGTCTCTCTTGAAATATTAATCAGAAATATTTTAAAACATAAAAATACCAGAAAAAATATAAATGTTACGGTGTTTTTATTAAAAATTTGTCTTAAACGGTTTATTAGGGTTATTTACATTTTTTAATCTTGGTATCAATTATTTAACTTTGCTTAAATTATTGGTCCCTGAAATTTCTTTTCAGTAAAATGCGGAACTTTAAAGATAACATAGTAATTATGAATAGTATTAAGTTGATTAATATATTTTAAAAATCTAAAATATTCAATAAATATTTTAAGCAAATATTCTATTTTAAACCAAAATGAAATATTATTTTTCTGTTTATCTGTATCGCGTTAACATAATAATTATTACTTCTACAATTAAACAAGTAGGTTCTCAAATAATGAAGCAGAAAATAGTTGAATTTACTAGTACCGAAATACTTGAGTTATTATTTCGTTTCGTATAAATTGTCTATTGAATCACCGGTCAGTTTAAGTCCTATGAACGTTCTCAATGTAATAAAGCAGAAATAATTTACTAATTAATCTTGCGGTTATTGGGTATTATTCAAAAGATATTTTCAAAACGATTCATTCCTTATTTTAAATTGTAAATTGATTGATAGTTACATGATTTAGAACTTGTAAAAACACATTAATACATTTTCTAGCACTCAATATAGTGCACATTAATAAAATTTTTAATAAGGTATTGCAATATGATATTAGTTTCAAATGCATATAAAAGTAATGCCAGTAAAGTAAGTATAAAAAATGCCTGATTAAATATCCATTACAAATATTATAAATAATTCTTCTAAAATTTCTTCAGATTCTTCAAGAATGAAATTTTTGGTACTTTTAATTTCCTGCTGCTGCCTGATAACTGTTATGGGACAGCAAACAGATTGCCAGCAGGAGAGAGAACAAGAATTGGCAAAATGTAAGGAATGCTTAATAATAAATATATTTTGAAATGTATAAAAATGCTGTACAGAGTGCGGGGGCGTAAAACAAGCCTGTCGTAATATTATGCATTGAGTTTTTTCACAATTAATTGCTTGTATTTTTGGCAACAATATCCTTGTGTGTGAGGCCCACATTCCATGAGACGACAGTAAATAGTGAATTCGACTTGGGAGTTCCAGGGAAGTTTTATTCTTAGTTTTTAGAAGATTAGCTTTTATTATATTATTTTCTACAGGACTACAGCAACTTGTCATAAAATTAGCTCATGATTTTCAAGTGTGAAGAGGTGTTTACACCTGAGAAGATCAATAAAAGGTTGTAGCTTCCTCAGTCAAATGGCCTGTACAATTGTGATTTTTACTTTTGGGGATTGTGGAACTGTTGCCGGCTGGGTGGTGACTGAGGTGCCTGGATCGTTGATTCTCTATCCTCTTGGCTTTCTAGAGTGAGTGGTTAACTATGGCTGATACTGATTGGCTTAAAATCATGCTGAGCATTTAAGGGGAGGAGCTTATAGATTTTTACAATTTTGTTTCCAAAAATTAAAATATATGTATTTAGAGATTAAAATTTTGATATTATTTACTATAATTAACAATTATGAAATTAGAGAAATGCATTACTACATGCATGAGAGAGAGCTAAATATATATATACTTTTTACATATATTATACAATTACAAAAATAAATATTAGTATGTTTACACTTACAAGTAAAGGTTACAAAAATTAATAAAAATATTTACAATAACAAGTACATTTTTACAGAAAATTGTTAGTAAGTAACAGTTGGTTATTAAAAATATGATTGCTAGTAGTCCTCTCTTTTTTATATTTTTGTTTTATTTAATTTTTTTCCTGAAAATTGCCTATCTCACTTGCTATTGCAAGTGAGAATGACACATAATTTCACATAGAATATATGTACAGTCAAAATTTTCTTAACTCTCTTATTTTCACATTTTTTTCTTTGTTTTATTCTTTTTATTAGAATAAATATGTAAAAAATTTAGCTTTTTTGTGAAATTGAAAAATAAATGTAACACACACACAATTGAAGACCTCAATTGAAACTTATTCAAGCTGTCATCAATAGCATCACAAACTTGAAGTGACAAGTGTGTATATATGAATCTCCTGAACGTATGCGATGAAGTGTGTGGAAGACACTTTCAGCATTTACAGTGCAGGGGAATAAATCATGTTTAATAAATTACTTTTTATTTTATGCATTCACTTTAAATTTATTTTTATTTTTACGTGCCGCACTCTGTAGTAAAAAAAGAAACAAGAAAGAATGTGATTATTAAAATAGCTAAACGAACAGTACAACATTTTATTCATTTTATTTTACCCCTATAAAAGTTCTGTACATTTTAAAATATTTAAATTTAGAACAGACAAATTATATTTTAAAGGAATACAACATATTAATTAGTATCAAAATATTTAATGCATAAAATTTACTAATCGGTTTTATTAAAAAAAGAGAGAGAGAATTATTGATGTTAAAAGAAACAGTGAACATGCTTTTTCGTACCTTTTGTGAAATTCTCACTAATTCTTGTTAAAATTTAAATTATTGATGACAAAATAATGATTGTAGTTCTTTAAGATGTTTTAAAATTTTTTATTTTCTTAATCTAAAGGACGTAAATGAGTGTATCACATACAAAAGGCTTATGAATTAATGCAGAGAGATGATAGGCAGATATTGAGATTCTATTTAATTGAAAAAAATATGTATTAAGAATGTCTGCTCTTTTGAAATTTCTTCTCGAAATCTTTCAGAATTATCAATTTCATTTTGTTTTTCTCAAAATGAAATTCAGCAGGATAATAGACAATAGACAATTTTCAAACTGCAAATGAATTTCAATAGCAATCAGATGAAGACTTTTACCATCAGTATTCCTTCAACTTTTAGCAATATACTTAAACGGCTGCTTAATAAAAATTTATTATTGTCTTGATATGTTGATAAAATAATTAATTCTGGTTTTCATTAATATTTAATTCACAAGTACCTTTAGGTTAATTTATAGCCATTATATTCTTAGAATACTTATTTGATATAATTTAAGAATGATACATTTTTAAATAAAGAACATACCAAATTTCTTATTTATACTGACTTAAAATTTCAGCCCAAAATGGAATGGTCGGTAATTTCATTCCGGAATGCGATGATGACGGGTCTTACAGTCAAGTACAGTGCTCTGGCTCTACAGGATTCTGTTGGTGTTCAGATGAGAATGGAAATAGAGTATCCGAATACGTCCGAGGAGAACCAAATTGTTGAGAATCTTTTCTCATTTATAAATTTCTTATTTATATTGACTTAAAATGTCAGCCCAAAATGGAATGGTCGGTAATTTCATTCCGGAATGCGATGATGACGGGTCTTACAGTCAAGTACAGTGCTCTGGCTCTACAGGATTCTGTTGGTGTTCAGATGAGAATGGAAATAGAGTATCCGAATACGTCCGAGGAGAACCAAATTGTTGAGAATCTTTTCTTACTTATAAATTTCTTATTTATATTGACTTAAAATTTCAGCCCAAAATGGAATGGTCGGTAATTTCATTCCGGAATGCGATGATGACGGGTCTTACAGTCAAGTACAGTGCTCTGGCTCTACAGGATTCTGTTGGTGTTCAGATGAGAATGGAAATAGAGTATCCGAATACGTCCGAGGAGAACCAAATTGTTGAGAATCTTTTCTCACTTATAAATTTCTTATTTATATTGACTTAAAATTTCAGCCCAAAATAGAATGGTTTGGTAATTTCATTCCGGAATGCGATGATGACGGGTCTTACAGTCAAGTACAGTGCTCTGGCTCTACAGGATTCTGTTGGTGTTCAGATGAGAATGGAAATAGAGTATCCGAATACGTCCGAGGAGAACCAAATTGTTGAGAATCTTTTCTCACTAATAAATTTCTTTATTTATATTGACTTAAAATTTCAGCCCAAAATGGAATGGTCGGTAATTTCATTCCGGAATGCGATGATGACGGGTCTTACAGTCAAGTACAGTGCTCTGGCTCTACAGGATTCTGTTGGTGTTCAGATGAGAATGGAAATAGAGTATCCGAATACGTCCGAGGAGAACCAAATTGTTGAGAATCTTTTCTCACTTATAAATTTCTTATTTATATTGACTTAAAATTTCAGCCCAAAATGGAATGGTCGGTAATTTCATTCCGGAATGCTATGATGACGGGTCTTACAGTCAAGTACAGTGCTCTGGCTCTACAGGATTCTGTTGGTGTTCAGATGAGAATGGAAATAGAGTATCCGAATACGTCCGAGGAGAACCAAATTGTTGAGAATCTTTTCTCACTCATAAATTTATATTGACTTAAAATTTCAACCCAAAATGGAATGGTCGGTAATTTCATTCCGGAATGCGATGATGACGGGTCTTACAGTCAAGTACAGTGCTCTGGCTCTACAGGATTCTGTTGGTGTTCAGATGAGAATGGAAATAGAGTATCCGAATACGTCCGAGGAGAACCAAATTGTTGAGAATCTTTTCTCACTTATAAATTTCTTATTTATATTGACTTAAAATTTCAGCCCAAAATGGAATGGTCGGTAATTTCATTCCGGAATGCGATGATGACGGGTCTTACAGTCAAGTACAGTGCTCTGGCTCTACAGGATTCTGTTGGTGTTCAGATGAGAATGGAAATAGAGTATCCGAATACGTCCGAGGAGAACCCAATTGTTGAGAATATTTTCTCATACTGAATTTCTAAGAATAAATGTATATTTGACAGACAGTTTAGAATATATTTCCTCAGTTAACATTTGTTGTTACACTACTTCAATACATCAATAACTCGCCTTTGTTATTGCGCACTGTTAACATCCATACCCACTGCACAACTTATCTTAAGTATATTATGAAAATAATTCCTTCTTGAATCTAAACACACTGTAATTTGCAACCTAGATGTAAAAGTTAGAAGATCAGTTATCTTTCTAGTTAATTATCTTTCTAGTCTAAATTCCTTCATAGTTTCTAGCATTAAAACCTTAATTAAAATCTTAAAAATTTGAATGGAAAACTTATTGTAAATTGTTAAAAATTTAAATTCCCGTTTTTGAAAATTGATTGAGAGCTTTACTTATAAACTGATGCCTTAAATTTTATTATTGATGATAAATTGATGACTGAAACATTTATATTACAGTTACAGTTCAAAGGGTTAATTATTTAAGCTTTGAAAATAGAAAATTGCGATTAATTATAAAATCTGCCCTATTTTAAAAATGTTTACGGAACAAACATTTTTTATGTCCAAACAACTGTATATTCATACATGAACACAAAATGACAATTTAATCTTAAGACTAAAAATACCTAGAAAATTTAAAAATTGAATTAATTTTTATGGTTTTACTTAGCATACAATAAAATTTGACATTTAGAATATCATTATCGGGTTAAGTCCTCAATCAAATCAAAGGAAAATTTGAAAACAATGCAATCTCTCAAATTTTTTTACAAAAATTTTATTTTTAATTTCATTTAATCTTTTTTTAGAAAATATAAACTATCTTCTACTTTTAAAAGGTAAATATACTTAAAATCATATTAATTATAGATTAAAACAATGTAAATAATTCAGTGACATTAAAAACTGAAAACTGATAGTTTAAATGAATTTTGATTAGTTATGACTGGAGATAAAAAAGCACATTTATTAGCCAAAATCTTTTATGAATGCCTGACACTAAACGTATATTAATTAATAATATACGATTAATATATATATATATATATATATATATATATATATATATATATATATATATATATATATATATATATATATATATATATATATATATATATATATATATATATATATATATTAAACGTATATTAATAATTAATATACGTTTAGTGTCAGGCATTCATAAAAGATTTTGGCTAATATATATATATATATATATATCAATCAACAATGGCACTACAACCGTGTGTGGGCCCTGGCCTTCTCAATGAGCTTATTCCATCCTGGCCTGTGCTCAACAGCACTTTTCCAATTAGATGTTCCAATAGTGTTAAAGTCACTATCATGACTATCAATCCATCTGATTTTTGGCCTACCATATATATATATATATATATATATATATATATATATATATATATATATATATATATATATACATATATATATATATACATATATATATATATATATATATATATATATATATATATATATATATATATATATATATATATATATATATATGTATCATATATATATATACATACGTATTTACAGATAGATATATAAAGTAAGACAGATAAAAATTCCCATTTTAATAACATCTTAAAAGATATCCATGTCCTTTTAGGCTTAATACAAAAAATGGTTACATTAAGTGTTTATTTTAAAGTGTAATACTGAAAACAACTCTCGAGAATATAATGATGCGGCGTGAAAATATTGTAAATCATCATATAATATATAAAATAAATTATAAAATCAGTTCAATTCATTAAGGCATATAGTCTATTAAATTATACAAATTTTAAGCAATTTATCGAATATTTGAAATTAATTTAAATATTACATTAATAACTATTCAAGTAAAAAGAATACAGAAAGTGACTTCTAAAAATATTTAAAACTAAATTTTCTGTGCTTACAAAAAGAAAATAATTGAAGCCATCTGAGAAAGATTTATATCATTCATTTATATTATTTAATTATTCATTTTTATACATGTTTAAATTTACATTTTCATAACAAAGTTTTAAATATGTAGTATATATTTTTAGGTTTGTCTAGAGGTATATCTTTGATTATTCATATATGAATTATGTATTTCATTAAATCAAATTTTCATTTAAAAATAACCATTTTAAAGCTTCTTATAGAATGTTTATTTAACAAAATGAAGAAGGACATTATGATATCTATTTAATATGGTAAATATATCCATCTCAAATCAATGCTGCACCAAACATTAAATCTTCCAAGTTAAAGTTTCGATTCTTTCAGAATTCTACACAAATTTTGAAAGATAATACTAGCGTGTTGTTATTCAATTATTTAGAGTTAGATCTCAGTAAAAAGATGTTTTAGTTAATAAAAGTTAAAATAAGAAATTGAAAATCATTTTGAAAAATAAATATATATTTTAAATATAACAAAAGATATGATTTGGTGTATGATTTTAGTGTATTTTTAAAATTATAAAGATGCATAAATAATAGCCATTTTTAAATAATTAATGAAAATATAAATATTTATTGAAAAACTTTGAAAATATGTTTAAGAAAAAAGAGTTAAAATTTTTTTCATGAATTTTAAAACTTTTTACCCAGTAAATAAGTATATGTAAAGCAATATATATCAAGTAATATATGAAGTTGTATATTTTTACAAATATACATTATGTGTATCTTTAATTTACAAATATACATAAGATATACTTTTAAGAATCCGATTAGGTAATATATTTTTAATAACAATTATTATTAATTTTATATGAACGACTGATATAATTAATAAATATATTACTGATATAATTAATAAATAAGGAATAATAAATAATAAATTATACACACCAATATTAAATACTCAAAGATACAGGCATTTTTTAAGATCATGTTATTTTTATTCTGAGAATCTCATTTTATTACTAACAAAAACTAACTTTTATAAACATCCAAAAATTTCGTTTTTTAGAATAAAAATTTGAAATATTTTCAATTATCATTAAAAAGTGAAAATTTTAATACATTGTTGACACTGATTCAATTTTTGCCAAAGAGAATTTCGTTAATGTTTTTTTTTAATTTAATAGCAAAATAAATCAAAATTATTCAGGATGTATGAGTTAGATAATAAAAACATTGCATATTTAAACATTGTTCTTGAGGGAACCAGAAAAATGAAATTAAATTTCATAATAAGTTTAATTAAAAAATAAGCAATCCTTATACATTTATTTTCCTAAAATGTGTTTTTTTTAAAAATCCAATGGCAATTGATAATGAACAATCTTCTTAATATTTAAACACTGCACATTTCATATTTTTAGAGTTTAATAATTTTTTATGTTACACTGAAATCTGTACAAATAGTTTACATTACTAATTTTGATAGTACTTCTTTCCTGTTTACGATATCAAACCTGTATAAATTATAAATAAAAATCTTACATTAGAATCCTTAAAAAGATGTTAAACATAAAATATATATGAATAGCTATCAAACAGTTTTTTCTTATTACAACTTAATTTCCTATACTTATAAATCAAATGATTAATTGTGCTACGGTTTTATCATTTTATTAAAGTGCATCTTAGTAATAATATATAGACTATAAATGTGCTTGAATACACATTCTATACCAAAGAAATTTATAAATACTATATTTTATAGTCCACAGTCTTAGAATATAAGCAGCTAAAATTTAAGAAACGGTACCACAACTGAACGGTGAACATTGAGATTAATTTGAATTCCCATTTCAAATACTTGTAAGTATGTAATTTATATACGCTATTTTAATGCAACTGTTGTCTGAGAAAATCAAAAACCATTTTAAACTAATATACATAAATTAATTGTTAAAAATGAGTTATTTAATTACAAATTGTTTCAAAATTTAAATAATATATTGTATTAAAAAGTTTAGATTTAAAATTGTCAATATATATATTAAAAAGTATGTCTCTTCATTGTTTCATTAAGTCATTGAAAGAATTTCCTTTAAAATTAAATGAATGATCTCTTAACATTAATGTACAGACATTATTATAAGCACGAATAAAAATAGCGTTTTATTAAAATACTTGTTCCATATATTGTAATATATTCTATATTCTGTTTCACTTAAATAAGAGATTAAATTATAACCCATCCACTGTTTAAATAAATTTTTAAAATAATAAGGTGATTATATTTCTAATATATATTTATAAAGAGTTAAATATAGTTTATCAGTAACAATTACTTCGATTTTTTAGCAGATTGACATAATATCTTGTAAATATATTATGTGCATAAATATGTAACAGTAATTTTATTCTTTTTAGATATATGAATGACTTTGAATACCAAAATGCAGCTAAATAAAAATATTGTAATCATGAAAAACTTAAGCTTAAAATTATTTAAATAAAATAGGAAATTTTAATGATAATTTATTGAACTAATTTAATTTAATTCAGTATAAATTCAATGATTTTAAGAAAATGGAATAAGTAATTAATATTATTTTCAATATATAAATGGTGATAAATATATTAACACAACTGTCTATATATTTTCTTAAAAAGAGTATTTGAATTTAATATGCTTCTTAAATTTATCTAAAAGAAATACGAAATATTCTTCTTTCATAGTATTTTTAAGGAGTTTAATATATGTAAAATATAATACTATGAAAACTTTTTTCAGTTTCTTTAAACATGAAAGCTTTTGGTCTTCTCATTTTGTGTTGTTGTCTTGTCGCTGTCTTGGGACAAGAAACAGCTTGCCGATTGCAGAGAAAACAAGAATTAGCCAAAAGTAAGGAACTTTTAATGGAAAAATATGATTTGCATTTGAAAATATGAATGTTTCACACAGAAAAAAATGCTAGCATTACATTAAACTCTCTTAACCAAATTCGGAAAATAAATGACAATTATGAATATTTCTAGATTTATAAAACATTTTTATATCGTCAATATTATTTTATTTGCTTTCTGTAGTTCAGAAAGCTAGGGGTATTGGAATACGTCAAAAATCAAAATCATGTGTATGTATATCTCTACTCTTGTGTTGCAAAAGATCTATTGAATTTGGTATGAAAAAATTCTAATTTGCCATATTTAATTACCCAAAATCATATGATTTTAATCTCTTTCAATGTAGGATTTTTGTCTGCACAAACTATCTTAACGCTTAAGAGAGAGAGAGAGAGATTAAGGCTATTATACATATACTTAAATTTAATCTATCAGGTGTATCGGTTTCATGAAAGGAGATATCTATATTTTTCTCTAATGCTAAACATTCAGATGTTTGATTTTAACTTTTTAAGTTTTTATACACAAACAATTAAAGAAAAGAGAAAATTTGTTATAAAGTTATTTTTTGAAGTTGCACATAAATATTTTGCATAATATTCACCAAAATGCATTAATAATATTTTTTAATAAAGATAATAATGTTAAAGCGATATTCTTTCGCTAACGTTTTGAAAATTCGTCTAAGTAAAGTATTAACAAGCCTTGCATTGTCCACATTTTGTTTAGTTTAAAATATAAAATTAATACTTCAGTTTTCTATTGTTTGTTACATAAGGAAAAAGGTTTTATAATAACAAAAATTAACCTTAGATCAAATATAAGTTTTTGTTGTTTTACTAAATATTTAATAAATATATTAATAGAGAAATACCATTAAGAATTAATTGCTAATCACAATCACACATTGGGTGGGAAAAATACATTTAAAATTCTTAGATACTGAGGTAACAGCATCTTTATATAATATTATATGAATAAACTTTCTTCTTTACTTCAAATTCATTTTCAGACGCAGTTGGTAACTTCGTTCCAACATGTGATGCTGACGGCTCCTACAGCCAAGTGCAATGCCATGGCTCCACTGGATTCTGCTGGTGTGCAGACAAGGACGGGAACCAGTTGACAAAATCCGTCAGAGGAAAGCCAGATTGTTGAGCTCACCTTCTTGTAGAACAAATTTCTTGAAAGATTACAAATAAAATTATCTTATAAATAATATTTATTTCCCATTTTCATAATTTCTCATTTAATAATTGATAATTAATTGCTCCAAACTTATCAATAATCTGCCTAACCACTATTTTAGGAAACATCTAATATTCAGTCGCACACCATGATAACATGTGATCAAAATATTATACCTTTTAATATATTTATTCTTTGGTTTTTAAATGAACTTAAACAGGGTATAAATCTTGAGATTTAAACATGTTGTTGCTGCTGCATGTTCCCTTTACCCAGCAGCGCTAGACCAGGTTCACAACGTTAACAACACCTTATAAACTCTAGCACCGTCAAACGAGAGTCGTATAAATCTTGCTTTTATAACTCCAGATACGCAAGGATGTGTTCTGACGTAGCTTCTTCAGCAAAGCAGTTGCAACAAGTCTCGAGAATTTTGAAACTTTTAGAAAATTTTGAATGTATAGGCGCATTTAATCATTGCCTTAATTCGAAAGTATAACAGATTAATTAAAACATACAAAATATATTAATATATTCGCTCAACACATTTAAAATAGAATATTTAATATATTTATATGCAGTAATAGCGGAAAATAGGTTAAAATAATTGTTTCAAGCATATCTACTTTATTACTTGAAATAACAATGCGTGTCTCCCTGTACTCGTTAGTATAACACGTGTCTTAAAAGGTACAAAGTTAACCAAATGTGTCATATAATTTTATTTTATAAATGCCCAGCATTAGCCCTTAAGCCATTAATTCACTGGTTTTTCCATAATTTTTAACATTGTTCTCTTACCGAGAAGTGCTATAATCATTTTTTAATGTTCAAATATCATATTCTGATTAGAGTCACACAAAATACAGTTTGAGAAACCTGCCATTTTTTTATAAGTACTCTTGCAAACAATCCAGTCCCCTCTGTCGTTTTATTAGACCTCACAATCTATTTAAAAATCTGGTAATAGTTTTTTTATGCCATAACCACACATACAGAGTCGAATCGTATCCTTTTCTTCGATTTCTCTTAAAAATCGAGTCATTTTTTTTTGTTTTAAAAAAATGTCGTTGATTAATTTTTTTTTCCATCAAAGTTCATATTTTTCGTCAATTTATTCACTTGTCATTGTTAATAACTTTTCAGTGAGCCAGAATCCATTATAAAGAAATTATGTTTTAAATCAAAGTAAACATTAGAACAAGAAAAACAAAAGCAGTTATTTTATAGGTGGAGTTGCTCAAATCAAAATCTTTCTCTTTCAACAAAAATTATAAAATTTTAAGTTTCTTCAACAAATAAATATAAATTAAATTTTTGCCGTTTCTAGAAAAAATATTTTTAAAAAATTTTTCAGAATTAAATGGGTTCTGGGTACTTACGTAGTATCGCAACCGTGCCAACCTTCAGGATAACTTGCCAAATTGGTAACCCCAATGTCGCACGCATCTGAGACCCTGAATTGGCAACCATTTATTTCCTTTCAAATTTCCCCTCTTAAATCCTAACCGTTCGTTGAAAATGGCAAGCTCGAATTCTAAAATGCGAATCTTGGATTTACCGAATTCCGAAAAAGATGCCGTTACACTTTTACAGAAATATTACATTTTACCTGACGTTACGAAGTGTACCAACTCTCACCCAATAAAGCTATATTTCGAAAAACAGATTTTTTGGAAATGCAGCGTTACAACGTGTAATCAACACGCGGGAATAAAAGTGGTAATTGGTTTGAGGGAAGCCGTATCCCGTTATTAACAGCAGTAAGATTCATGTATTGCTGGTGCAAAGAATTAACAACAGTCAAATTTTGTGACGAAGAACTTAATTTAGCTGACAAAACAATCATAGACTGAAATAATTATATGAGAGAAATATATGTTCTCCACATGGAAAGCAAAGAAAGAACGAAAATAGGTGGACCTGGCAACATTTTGGAAATATATGAACTCTTGTTCACGAAAAGAAAAAATAATTTGGCTCGAATATTGCCAGAGCAATGTATTTTTGGTGGCGTCTGTCGAGAGACCAAACAAGCATTTTTAACAACCGTTCCTGATAGAACTGCAGCCTCGCTTTTCCAGAAAATTGTTGAAAACATTGAGGAAGGTAATACACTTTATTCTGATAGTTGGTGAACGTATCAGACTGATCAATTGGCAATCACTGGATTTAATCATTTAAGAGTAAATCATAAATATAATTTTGTCGACCCCGAAATGGGTGTGCATACCCAGACAATCGAAAGAATGTGGGGTTCCGCGAAATGGAGGAACAAGCGCAAAACACTATCTTGAGTCTTACTTGGCAAAATTCATATGGCGATAAGACCAAGAAAACGATAAAAAAAATTGTTTTGATTTTATTTTAAAGAACATTTCGCAATCTTTTCCAATTTTTACGTAATTGACATATCGATAAATAAAGGTACACAAATTATACAGATAAAAATTACTTATTATTTTTCTTCATATATATTATTTATTATTTTTTTCATACTGTTTTTTCGTCACATTGTATTTTTCAACTACGCGCTCCATGTCCCGTCAGCATATTCCATTTTTAGAATTTGCCCGGTCCTATATAATGCCGCCAAAATGGTTGCAATAATACGTAAGTACCGAGTTCTTAAAATCTAATTTGTTGATTAGAAACAGAAAATAAATTTGGCACAATTCGTGGTAACAGAATATTTTCTCCATTTGATAACAATGAAAAGTTCTGTCACCCAATTAGAATTTAAGCTAAGCGTACAATTTTTAATTAAATTTTAAAATTACTTTGCATTTCCTAATTCCATAGATAAGAAAAATTGTATAATGATTATTAAAAATGAAATTTAATTATGTACAGAAATAATAACTTACCGGATATGAGTTTGACAACTATTGGAGAAAATCTATCTAAAATTTAAGAGTAGTATCAACTTTTTATCAAATATGAATGGAATCAACAAGTAAAATTAAGTAATTTAAAATTATAAAAAACATTTCCTGTGCCAGATAAATTTTTTATCCTTTTATTACAATATAAATTCCAACTTTTACAAAATTCCATTCAAGATATGATTTACATTTAAAATATAAATAAAGTGTCGTTTAAAGTGATCTACTATGTTTTAAATATTTTTCTTTTTTTTTCTTCTGTATAATGAAATCAAATTAGAATACTTTTTTGTGTCTAAATTGAAATTCATGAAAATTTGAAATTTTATATTATGAAAAATTTCATTGCTTGCTGCATAATTTAACAGTCTGTTTGTAAGTTCACTTTGATATAGCTAAAAGAAGAAATCGGTGCTATTAATCAATTACTATCATTGTTTCAAGTTCTTGTTTAATGAAATGAATCACACATATATCTGTGACTAATTTGTGAATATTTTAAGTCTTTGATTCTGATAAGTTCAAGTTTTATCACATTTCCCATAGAATTTGCTGCAGTTTTTTCTATAAAAGATTAATTGTTGCTTAGAAAACTATTTCATAACTATTTTTTACTTTTAAAAAATATATTGACCTTTAAAAGTTAAGGAACAACATGTTTTTTTAAGTTAACTATAAAAAATGTTACTAATATTAAAATTTCGATTGTATATAAATCATAAAAGCGAACTTATATAAACCTACGCAAAAACACTTTTTGCTAATTTTTTTGATAGAAAACAAAAGATGTAAATAAGTGAGAGTGAAAATATTCAAACGTCAGGTTTTCGAAATTATAATGGGCATACTTTTGTTGATTTTGTCTGGTTTGGAGAGAGTGGATTGGACAACCTGATCTAAATATTTGCTATAATTTAAAGGAGAATTTCTTTGTTAGGAATTCGGGCCGGCTGCGGAATTATGGGAAAGAGAAAAACATAAATTGACTGAGAAAAGAACTTTGATATAACAACGAATTAGTCAATTACTTTCCTTTCATACAAAAAACGATTCGATTTTTAAGGGAACTCGAAGAAAAGGATACAATTGAACTGGCTATGGCATTAAAAAGAATCATTCCCAGTTTTTAAAAAAAGAGTGTGGTGTCTAAAAACGCTTAAGATGACAGGATTATTCGAAAGACTTCTACAAAAATGGAATGGTAGATTTCCTAGAACTTTGTTCTGTGTGATTATAATCAGCACATATGATTTTATAACATTTAAATATCAGTATACCACTTCTAGGTATGAGGACACTAAAAGTTATTGGAAAGCCAGTGAATTAATGTCTTAAAAGCTAATGTTGGAAATTTATGAAATAAAAAACAAAACAAAATCACATAAAATATTCGGATACTTAGTAATATTTAAGCATGACTTATACTAAGGAGTCCAGAGACATGCGTATTGTTCTTTCAACTAATAAAATAAAATCTGGATATGCCGAAAACAGTTATTTTAATATAATGTCCATTTATTACTGTATATAAATATATTAAGTATAGTATTTTAAATGTGTTGAGTGAGAGAATATATTAATAGATGTTATATGGTTTGATTTAATCTGCTATATACTTTCGAATTAAGGCAATGCTTAAATGGTCCTATTCATTCAAAATTTTCTGAAGGTTCTAAAATTCTCAAGACCTGTTGCAACTGCTTTGCTGAAGAAGCTACGTCAAAACACATCCTTGCGTATCTGGAGTTATAAAAGCAAGATTTATAGGACTCTCATTTGACGGTGCTAGAGTTTTTAAAGGCTGTTAACGTTGTGAACCTGATCCAGCGCTGCTGGGTTAAGGGGACATGCAGCAGCAATAACATGTTTAAATGTCAAGAATTATACCCTGATTGAATTCATTTAAAAACCAAAGAATAAATATATTAACATGTATGATATTTTGATTATCACATCTTATCACCATGTGCGACTGAATATTAGATGTTTCATTCAAAAGTGGTTAGGGAGATTAGTGATAAGTTTGGAGCAATTAATTATCAATTATTAAATGAGAAATTATGAAAATGGGAGATAAATATTATTTATAATACAACTTTATTTGTAATCTTTCAAGAAATTTGTTCTACAAGAATATGAGTTCAACAATCTGGCTTTCCTCTGACGGGTTTTGTCAACTGGTTCCCGTCCTTGTCTTCAGACCAGCAGAATCCAGTGGAACCGTGGCACTGCACTTGGCTGTAAGGAGCCTTCAGCATCGCATGTTGGAACGAAGTTACCAACTGCGTCTGAAAATTGAATTAACTGAAAATAATTAAGATGTGTGTGTGTGTGATTATTATAATAAAGCATTTTTGACTTAAAATATTAATTTATGTAAATCAATTAAATATATTGCTTTATATATATATATATATATATATATATATATAGGCATGCTTTCAATATACAGAATTTACATGTGTTAAGCAGTTATATCTTATATCAGTTTGGACACTGTAGATCATTAAAGTTTGATTAAAATATAACTATTTTTCTTATACTTTTGCCAAATATTTATAAATATGTAATATTTGTTAATTAATAAGTAAAATGATTGAAACGAGAGTTATTACTTTGCGGCTTTTTGTAATGAAACAAAAAATACGTATTGGAAGATGCTGAAACCATATAATTATTTTTTATTATTAGGAAAAAATTACTCATAATAGACTGAAATGCATAAAAATAACACTGAAATTAAATTCTTTGCAAAAAATATAAATGCAGATAAAAATAAGAAACTACCTAAAAAACGTTGACATAAGCTAATAAAAAAATTGTATACATTATGACATTTTAGATTTTGAATACCACTTTATATATCAAAGCATGAATTTTAAAGAAAAGGAATTCATCAAAATGTTTAAATTTTCTAAATCTTGCTTGATGATAGAAACTTTTAGAATAAATGAGTTCAAAAGCATTAAAATGCAAATCATATGAAAGTGATAATTTTAGTTTAAGTTCATCGGAAAAAAGTAATATTTATACTTCAAAGGGCATTCTTTGGTGATACGTATGTAACCAAAATTTGTGTCAGAGAGGGAGAGTAGAATATAAAATTATAAAATATCTAAACATTTGAGTGATATCAAGTTTGCTACCGTATAACCGTATAAAAAATGTTGCATACATGCCCAAATATTCATAATTATCATTTGTTTTGCAAATTTAGTTAACCTTTTGAGTCCGGCGTCATCGTTTCAAAAAACTGCTCCTAGGACGGCGCGAGAAGATGACATTTCCTACCCCCTTGACCGAAAGGAGAGGGTCATTTTCCTCCCATTTAAGTGCCCCAGGTTTCACCGTGACGAATCTTTAACTTTTGAGGGAGATACGCCGCGCTAGGTCTGCCATAATTCTAATGAAATTGTAAATGCGTTTACCATAAATACTGTACTTATCGACAAGTTATCGATTTTTTTCTAATCGTTGTTTTATATACCACATTAAGAAATGTTATAAGAATTTGAAGATATTATATGCATGCATTTGTTAAACAAACTTAGTCTGTTTTTAAAACAATATGGTGTATATTAATTTATTACAGAGAATTCTCAGAAATAATTATTTAAAATAATTACAAACTTCTTAATGAATTTGTAATTAGTTATAATAAAAATTGATAAGCAATAAACTAACTGAATATTTCAAAAACATTCCTAAAAACAACCTGCCTAATATTAAAATATGTAAATAAATAAAGATATTTTTAACAAATATTTCCTTTTATGAGTAAGTACAAGCAAATTTCTGGAGTTGCATTTGAAAAAGATTAAAAGTAATCTGTGTGTTAAATACAGAAATGGTTTCAATTTTCTTTTGATTTAAGTATTTTTATTTATAACAAATTTCTATATTGAATGGATTAAAATATATGCTTTTACATCCTTCATTTAAGGAAAAAGCTTAAAAATGGAATTTTTCTTTCTGCATGTTTCTGCAGCTAAGTATAAAACGCTTTGCACAATGAAGGTAGCCAGACGAATCTTGAGTTTCTCCTTTATATGTAGAATTTAGGTTGATTGTTTAATAAAATTACATTTGTATCATACAATAAATAGTAATACTCGGTTCATTTCTCAATAACTGAGAATTTGAAAATGTTCATTCAAAAATAATACATTCCAAAATATACTCGTATCAGTCTCAGAAAATATTTTTATAAAATTCTTATTAGAATCGTAGCAAAAAAGCATTAGCTTTATATTGGGAATAAATTCTTTTCAGTATTTTTAGCTTTTATATGAATGCTTATATTATTTTTAAAAAAACCAAAACCGTGATTAGTTTAATTTATACAGAAATTAAAATTACGTAGAAGAAAGATTGACACAACTAAAAGGCAACTTTTTTATATATGTACCGCATCTCTCTGAATTTATGATTGAAAGTATTTTCATTTTTATATTTATTTTATTTCTACCTACATGTTATTTTGTGAGATTAAAAATGCAATGTGCTCCTGGGATGTTTTCCATAAACAGTACGTCAGAAAGGAAGAAACCAGAAACATGTCTAGCATCTATTCCGATATTTGTTAACATAAAAAAAGTGACGTTTAGTACTCTTTATTCAATAGTGCATTGGACTAATGAAAAAAATATATTTCACATTGAAGAGCATATTTCTAACACTAAATCAAAACTATTTCTTTGTAAAAAATTTATTTCATTAGTCCATCTAAAAATCTAGAATGTGAAAATAGCTCTTATATTACATGAATACCGTTTCTTAATGAAAATGTTTCGAAGACTCTTAAATCTTTGAATTGGGAATTTCCTAACACATACTTTCTCAAGTGTAAATTATTATGAGAAATTTTTAACATTCCCTTATAATATTTTCTTATTTTAACTTTTTAAAATATCAATCTCAAAACCAGTAATTTTGGTCAGGAGTTAGACCAAAAATAGTCCTATTTACAGGGATTATAATTGTCAAAAATGTAAGGACAAATGCTAATTTTCCAGGTTTTATTATGTAATTCAGAAATAGTTAACCAATGCAGAAGCAGCATACCAATTTACTGATAGTTAAAAATCATAAAATACAATATATAAAATCTCAGACTCTCATAAATATGAAATTGGTAATTAAAGAAAAACCATTAATATAATTAAAAATAAAAATATTCTTTATATGTGTAGTTCTGTATAGTGTGTATGTGTAGTAGGAATATATTGCTTGAATATCACTCTTCCTTTGAATTTTATAATGACTTCATCAATTACAAGTTTTTCAGACGTGATAGTGCTCCTTAAAGATTTATTAAAAATCAAAAAATCTTTCGTAATTTCTATAATCTGTCGTATTCTTCATCTAGTTTTGGTTTTTCTTATTGTCTGTAAAATGTAAAAATATCAATACATTAAAAAATCTATCGTGGGACATATTTTTCTAAAAACAGGAGTTTCAATCAATTCATCTGTCGACCAATAATCTTTGATGTTATCTTTATCCATATGGCCCATTAAAAGAATAAGTCCTAAGATTTTTTAAATTCTTCTACATCAATATCAGTCCACTTTGTCCCATGTTTTCTTTTATTACTTTCTGGATGTAACTCTAATATTTGGGAAGAATCTATTCGTTTCATCTGCAATAAAGTTTAAAATTTCTTCTGAAAAAATAAATAAAAAATTCGTGCCCTCAACTAAATCCTTTATTCGCCCAGAAATACCGTAATTCCCGTAAATTTAAAAATGATAGGATTATCATCTGCTTTTGCCTTACGTCAATCAAAATCAAATGATACAGAGGAATTTGCATCATTATTGCCATCAAAAAACTAATACCTTGCATTCAGATTCATCACAGAAATCAAAATCACTGTCTGCAAAATTTTCTTCTTCTAATTCTTCCAATAAATTTTTAATTTCTTCATCAGTCAATTCTTTACGACGTGAAGCCATCAAAATATTTTTCTATTGACGAAAAAAGTAACTGATTGTAATGAAAAAAATTTTTAAAGTGAGGATGAAAATGCTCCCCTTTTAAAAAGAGGAGCCAATAATATCGCTTTTCGCCAAAATTCTCCACTCAAAGAATTCCCCAAATTTTACGACTTTCACACACAAAAGAGCAGCAATTAAAGCGCACTCAACTGCCCCGTAAAACTTGAGCGGGAAAAAGTCAGGCGCTTGAAAGGGGGAAAAAATCCATGGTACAACTGTTGTACCACAGCCGTCCTCTGAGACACTCGTTTTCGTGGTACAACAGTTGTACCGCCGGGACGAAAAGGTTAAGTAAATTTAATATGGCGTGTAGCATATAAGAGAGTCACTCTGAAATTTTTGAGACACAACAAGAATTTTAAAGTTATACTTATACAGCTAGGTCAGGTGAATAAGGCGGATATTCGATCACTTTAATTTGTTTTTGTTTTAGAAACTCAACTGTTAATCCGGCTGTTTATGAAGATGCATTGTCATTGTGAAGCATTAGTCCCCTAACATTCAGTTCTTGTAGAACTTCTGGAAGACATTTAGTGGTATACCAGTTTGCTATTACTGTCTTCTGTCCTTCCAACTTGATGGCTTTGACCAATCCCGTACTTCTGAAGAAAACGGCATACATCACTTTTTCAAGTGCACGTTGTTTTTTCACCATGGTCAGCGTGGGATCATCTTCAAAGACCCATACTTTGCTTTCTTGAGTGTTGTAACGTCAAAAAACGGTATGTACGTTTCATCAACTGTTGAAATTTTAGAAATGATGTGGTGGCCACCATCATTTAGCAATTTAAGAGTTTATTTACTGATTCTGAACACTCCTCTCTTTGGTGCTCAGTTAGATTATGGGGAACCCAACGGAAAACTATTTTCGTATGTAATTCTTCGTGAATGATTTTATATATGGCTGCGGATCCAATGTTAAATTCCTTTTGTATCATTTAATAGGTACAGCGATTTTCATCCATTAATATTTTTCGTATGGCAGACACATTATCCGGGATTACTGCCGACGGCGGCCTTCCTGTGTGTTCTTCATCCTGAAGAAAACTGCGACCTCTTCTAAATTTTCTAAACCATCCGAATACAGTAGCAAGAGCTGGAGATTCATCACCAAATGTTAATTGCAACCGTTGAATGCATTCTTCTTGATTTAATCCTGCTTTAAAATCGTAGCGCGAAAATGTTCTCGCGTCAACTCCATTTTCTCTTCTGTTTAAAATTTATTCTACGCTAAACAAGTTGAAGTAAGTCAGTAAAAAATTGTCTTCTGTGTTAAAATACTTTTATTTTAAAATTAAACCGTTATTTTTATTTAGTAAATTCTCGTCTGCGCGTATCTCAAATTATAATAGTAATCCTCGTATTTTCTCAACACGAAACCCATAAATTTTATAATTTTCCAGAATCTGGATAAACCGATAAAAACTTTCTTGCTGTTAAATGTGTGTGTGTGTGTGTGTGTGTGTGTGTGTGTGTGTGTGTGTGTGTGTGTGTGTGTGTGAGAGTGTGTTTAATGTTTTCATATGTTTAGTTTATAGAAGTTATATATATATATATATATATATATATATATATATATATATATACATTTTTGGGTTCTATTGCTTCATTATCAGAAATAATGACAGATGAAGTTTAAATTATTTAATAATGGTTTCAAAATATGCTATTTATATATTTACAAATGAATATCAGATGATAAAGTAACATCATTATAGGAATAATTCAAAGTCCAAAATCAGTTTGTAAGTCTTCATCTCGGCTCTCTTCGTCTTCCTCTCGCTCCTTTGGTGTGTCCGGCGGCGAACCCAATGTGAATGACCCTCTGGTGGTGCTTTCAATCCCATTCCATATATATATATATATATACACACACACCAGCATATATATGTGTGTGTTTGGTGGGGGGGGAGTTAAAAGTGAAGTGGCTTACATAAGAACAATTTAGCCTTTTAAGAATTGTACTGACAATGATGACAGTTAATATTTTTACAGAAATTTTTAAATGTTCCAATCAATTATTCTTGCAGAGTTTTGGTTTGGTGTACTTACTACTTTTTAATACGAAAACTAGTTAAAGATTTATATGTTGGTTATAAATCACTTGAAACATTGAAACTTAGAAAATAACGGAATTGCACAAGTATCCTATTGAAGAGTAGATAATTACCCTTTCATCTATCTCATTCTAAGAATTTTGTAAATTTTTTAATTATACAGAAAATAAAATGTTTTGGTTTTCATTTAGTTTTAATTTTATATTCTTAACTACTTCTTGTGTTATAAGTTCATATATTGGTAATTCTTCTCAGGTTTTAGACAGGAAAAAAGAAAATGGGTTTTTAAAATAACAGTAGTGGTTTTAGCGCTCTCTTAAAATTCTTTTGTAAGTATCCAAAAATATTTGTATATGGTAATACTCGAATTAAATAAAACCTTATTAAATATGCATGTTTAGCATATGGTGTAGTTAAAGTTATGCTAAGCAGGGTATTTTTCGCTAATTTAAATATTGTAAAACTTGTTGACTGAAAAATACCTATTTAGTTATTTTAAAGGTTTTGTTATAAAAAATGAAATTAGAAAATAAATAACCACATAATAGAATAAATTAGTTCAAATTAAATATCATAATTTAAAGAAAATATTATGTAAGTATAATATTAAGTTTTGCATATTTAATAATTATTTTATTTCTAGCGATATTATATTCAATTAAATGTGTATAAAATAATATAATTAAGAATTACCGATATTTAAAGTGTGAGCTGCAGTTTCTTTTCCAGCTCTTGTGATAAGGTAACTTTTCACAAATTTTCATTACTTATATAGTAAAATTTGAAACAATAAAAAGTAGATTTCATAAATTATTTTGATATAAAATAGTTATTCAAATTTTTATTAACTTTAAGAAATTATTTAAACAGGTTTTTAAAAGTTTACTTTTTATCAAGTGCAACAAATCATATTGAAACATTTAAACTTGATCTCATGCGTCACTTTTACACTCACATAAATTTTACATTCTAAACATTATATAAAAATATTGTTATGTAATATTACTTATGATTTATACAATTTTTATTAAGTAAACAGGTAAAAGCTGCAATTTATTGTTATGTAACAGAGAGTAAAGTTTCAATGATTTTCCTTTAAATTAGTTAATTTCAACTTTTTAATCTGAAAAGACGAAACTCAAACTGTAAATAACTTTACAGCTTCAAATACATTTATAGTTTGAAGAAATGTACATATTTTACAGAATATATTTCTTATATAAAGACAAAAAAAATTTTTTTAAAGAAAATTCAGTTTGGAAAATTCATTTTTTTTTCATGTTTAATTATAAAAATGTTTAATTCTTAACAAGCACGAAAAATTTTTTTTAAGTATTCATGGTAATTTCTTTAATTATATTCTAATTTTTCATCAAAATTCTACAATATTTAATTTTTTGTTGTTCTTAATTACTTTAAAATTATATGGATTTAAGTTAAAATTTTTCATCAATTAAATTTAATCTTTATAATTTCTGGGAAATGATTATTCTGATCTTATTAAGGATAGTTTATTGTATACCAATAACTAATTTTAAAAAATTCTAAATTTTTTAGTCTTTTTAAAAATTTTAATTTCCAGAAAATAATTATGATTGAAACACATTTTTTTATCCTTAATCATTGATTGTTGTTGTTCCAATGATTAAGGATAAAAAAATGTGTTTTTACATTGATATGCAGCATAATTTATTCTATTCTAGGATAGAAAATTAGTAATTAAGATGGCTAAAAAAATGTCAATCACGGTCAGTGGTACGCATACAGATACATGTACACATATTTAAAACAAGCTATATATTAGTTAAATTTTGAAAATTTTTGATTGCTGAAAAATTTCTATAAAAGAAATTTTCTGAAAAAATTATCTCTATATTTATGTTAATACATATTCGTGAACAAATTGTTTTTTGGGTGAAGATGAAGAGTAAATAAATATACAAATGTGAAATTCAATAAGCAATCTCACTGAAAGTTTAAGAAAATTGTAGAAAAGAATCGTATTTAATGATGATTTTTAATTATATCAACAAATATAATGAATACAAAGGAAGCTCAATTACATATATATATATATATATATATATATATATATATATATATATATATATATATATATATATATATATATATATAATGTGGAGGGTGAGGAGTAGGGAGACGGTTGGTGTTAGTAGATGTTGCGTTTTTCTTTGGAGATTGATACTGACTTTGGTGTGCTACGCAGGCACGAGCGTTGTTAGCGAACCCAAATATGACTCCTTTGTAATTTTTTGTTTCTTTGTTAATTAAATGTGTTTATTTCAAAATTTGGAATCATTAGTTTGTTTCATGACAATATATTAAATCAATGCTTTTATTCGATACTTGTTTAAAAAAATCCTAAAATTTAAAGCATTCAGATTTTAGTATTATTAGGTATGTCATTATCAATGTATCGATATATAATGGGTCATATCAGCACACAAAAAACTTTAATTAATATAATTCATATTGATCAATAAATGATATTGGTTCATATTCTTAAAAAGTTAACTTTTTCTTATTCATGAGAAGTTGATACTAAATGTACTTCATCTTGGGAAATTAATTAATGTATTTATGAATTAATATTTTTAATGAATTATAATTTGAAAATTTAGTAAAAACTTTTAACAATACAGCATCAAAATGTCAGATCGAAGTTCAAGATTTTGCATAATGAAGTTTATCTCTATCTCATACTTAATGCTGATGAAAAGAATATCGGAAAAGGATTTTAAGGCATAAAACGGTGTTTTTTAAACAATTTAAAATATATTGTATGATTTTAAATAAATAGCAATGTTAATATTTTTATTATTATTTTATTTATTCCTATGACGCAAATCAGGTTTTCTTGAGTTTCAGAAATATTCTTATTACAATTTCAGTAGAGCAAAGCTTTTTTTTTCTTAAATTCATGTCTTTTGAATTCTTTATATCATTTTGAATCGAAAAATGCTGAATTTGTGATAATTTTTAAAGTTATTTAATGATTTATAAATTTGTAAATAAAGCTAGTATATGTATATGTATAGTTAGTTTTATTTTATATTTGTTCAGTCTTTAGTAAATATAAATTTATATTGGTTATATTCACACATAAATTTATTTTTTATTTCCTTTAAATTTGTGTAATTTCTTTTATTATTAGTATTGAATCATTATTTTAATTATTTTCATATGATATATGTATATACTCAATGAAAAAATGTTACTGATAATTTTTTGGTATATAGATGTATACAAATATATTTTTTAATTTACTTAACGCTTATTAGTTTAATCCTAATTTAAGTTTAATTGAACTTATTGTGTATTTATAACTATGGATATAATGTCAAGCATCTGAACAAAAGATTGTAATTTCTTCATCGCCATTTGTTATTTACGAGTTTGTTTCATAGATGGCAGCAGATTTCTTTGGATAAAACCAAACAGTTATTAGCTTAAATCATCCAAATATTCAGTACTAATTTTTCTATACGTATTTATTTTTGGTTAATGAAGGTATATATTTAAAATTTTAAAATATATATAATGATTTCTCATTAATAGTAAGTCCAAAGTGACATGCAAAAGTTTATAGTTGATGTAAAAATCATTAAAAACTAGATAACTGACATTATTTTATGAAATATTGAAATTTATGAATAAGTAACTAATTATAAAAATATTCTTTTTTTTAAATTTTAAGTCATATTATTGCTTTTTAATAAGCAATAAGGACTTAAAAGCCTGAATACTTACAAAATTTAACACAAAAGGAATACTTAAAAACAAATATTGACTTTTGACATTCCAAAAATTTTCTGTTTATTTAATTAATTACTTATTAATTTAAGTCACACAAATTTATGTTCCTCCAAACCAGAAAACTTTTCTTTGAAATATAGAAATCAACATATTTTTTTTAAGTTTGTATTTAGCATATCGGCTATTATAAACCGTACATGTATAAATTTTTTTACTTTCCTGAGTATGTTTAGATATAATTACATATTTAGTTAATTATGTATTCTGTTTTTATTTTGTTATTGTCTTCTTTAGCAATAATATTAAAAACTCTGATTGACTACTTTTCTCTATTACCAAGCAAAAGTTAAGTTTATTTACTAAACTGATAATACAATTTTACAAAGTGAACATTAATATTAAAATTCTGTGATAAATAATCATATAACATTTAAGACTAATTTACGCATTTTTATTTAAGAACTATGAATCTCTTTTTACAAAATTGTGGTCAGTATGGATATTCTCATAAAAATTGTGGATATCTTACTAAATGTTCTGAAAAAAACATTTATTCACACATAGGAAAAGAAAAAATCCACAAGAGCATTAATCGCAAAATTAATTTTTAGGAAGGCGGCACTATTCCATACATTAATTTAAAAAGTGCACTTGAAATTTAAAAAATAAACAGAGTTAGTTAAGTTGATAACAGAGGAATCCTATAAGTATCTCGTGCGTTAAACTTTATGTTTTTCTAGCTGAAACGTTAAGCACTCTAAAAAAATCTTGCGCTATCAAATGATCATTGTATAAATCATGCTTGTGGATAGCCCCAGGCACTCAAAGAGGTGTTCTGCCGCAGTTGTTCAGCAATTAACTGGTACAGCTCAAACATTTGGTACCCTCAGAAATTTTTAGTTATTTGAGATGTCGATACTCCTTCATCACACTACTTATTCTGCGAGAATGTTCTTTTTGATTTAAGATAAAATAATCTGGCAGAGTGATTTTAAATTCAGAATAAATTTATCAAAAGAAAATTTTGATATTAAATTAATAATTTTAAAAATAAAGGCTAAGCAAAATTGTTGTTGTTTCTAATCCAAGATGGCCTGATTCCAATACTAGACCAACTCCACAAGTCCATAAACAGCCAGGAAATCCAAAAACATAAGGGACATTAAAAAAAAGCCTCTTCCAAGTCAAAATTCAAGCCGCTCAAGATATGCTCGATGCCTGTTTAGCTTCAGACTAAAAGTCTTTTTACCCTGCACATTTTTGAGGCACCTTACGTGACCACTGGTGAAGCGTGAAATACAAATCTGTTAGCCTCTAGTTCCTTCAAAAAGCAAGGAGCCAGCATGTCGTTTTCTAGGATGCCAATTATGAGTAGGTGGAGCCCTCCAAATATCCATAAGCGTTTTTTTACGCTCAGTAAGGCTAAGCAAAGAGTATTCTTTTATGAAGATGCCCTTTAAAGATACTGAAAAAGAATAATGACATTTATGAAGCAAAATTTTACAGCAATTTACTGCAACAGAAACATAACTAATCATAATTATGAAAAGTGAGAAATAAAATTTATGTATTAACTTTTCGATACATTATATGAATGCTTAATAACGGAATCGCCACAATAAAGATATAAGATTATATTTTAAAAGTCCTGCAATTTTTATAATATTACACATTGATCAAATGATTAAGAACAATAATATATATGTAAGTGTTTTATTGTTATATATATATTTCTTTAAAATAACTTAAAATGTAAAAATAATAAGAGCATAAAAAAAGTTTTGTATATGAAACTTTATTTGAGGCCTGTTATAACCTTCATCTTATTGGATAATTATCAAAATAATATTCATAAAGATGGAATCATTTAGTGTATATTTTATTTATGTACTTTTATTTATGTACATTTACATAAAGTATGTTAAAAGTATTTTTTACAAAGTTCACACATTAATATACCTAATTTTTATCATGGATAAAGTATTATAGTTTCATTAAAGAAATATATACACTTATAAAAATTTAAGCCACTTTATTTTTTCAAAATTCAAACTTAGTTATATTGATATTATTAAAGACTATATCCGATATTTCAACTCATATATGACGAATTTCGAAGTTATACACTATTTTAAGGTAAAGGAAATGGTGATGAATAAATGCATAATAAGTTCTGCTCTGCGATAAAAAGATCGAGATGCAATAAAATTTAAAAAAACAAACAAATACTCAGACAAAATATGTAGCTTATACGGAAAAGAAATATACTAAACAGTTTTACCATCATTTATAAATAGAACTTTTATTTGTCAATGAAAAATAAATGTAATTGGAAAGACCGCATAGCAAAAAGGTCAAAGGAGCAACCTGAATAAGAAGAAGCACATTTCGATGCGCAACGATTTGGAAGTCAATCCGAGAGTGAGAGAGCTTCTTTATACTAAAAATTCTTCTTATTTGATAGCTATGACGAAGGCAAAATACAAATTATTGTCCATAAGTGTCAAGAAAGCTAAATTTGTGTATCAGGTTTAGATTCAGTAAATCTTTGGTAAGTTTGCATGAAGAAATCATTTATTAATACTATAGAAAGTAAAATAATGGTATAGTAAGCACTCAATTATGCTAGATAAAAATTTGATTTATATTATCTAAATGATGAAAATCCGAAAAAAAGAATTTTCAGAAAGAATATTCAGAATAAACCAATAATACATTGACTAAATGGTCCGCCGTTTTAGATGTGAATTCTGAAAACTTAAAAATGTAAGAATAAATTTTAATTATTTTACCTTTAATCTAAAACATAATTTGCAATATAGTTTGCGTAATGTTAGCCTGATAAAGATAGTTAATATTATATAAATATGATTAATAACAACTAAATTTATGTTAGATGTAAATATAGAAAGAGATTTATTAAATTTTGTCAAAAAATAACATTATATTGCGAATATTGCGAGTGATTTATTTAAAGTATTAAACTGAGGAACTCATTTATGTGAAAGTAAATTTCTTCTTACCATTTCTTTCTAAAAGTTTTGATCGCAAGTCTATTTAGACTTGTCAATTTTGTTTTACTTATTTATTTAGTTAAACTTTTTAGTTTGACATCCTTGCAAAATATAATTACAGAATAGAAGAACAAAATAAGGTAATTGAAATTACATAATTAATTGTTTTTAAAGAAAGGTAATTTTTTCTACATACATAACATTTATTTAGAAAAACCATTAATAATAACACCTATCATCAAGAGTGATTGAAAACATCTTTCTCTCATCGAAAATTAAGATTCAATTATTCCCGAAACTGTAAATTTCATCATTTAACATCATTTTATCGAAGGTACTCTGCCCTATTTTTTCCATAAAAATTCGAATTATTTATAAATCAACTTGTACAAAAACTTATCATAATTTATTTTCCAAAATGTGATGAAAATGAAATATTTTAGTTCTTATATGATTTAATCTCAAATTATTTCTCAATTTTTTATTATTTTGAATTTTGATTTAATCTTGAGTTTACAGTGCAAATACTAGACAAGTAGTGAGTTAAACTTGCATAGTTTTTTCCCTATTATGTTAGAGGAAAATAAACTCTTCTTCATGGAATTTTGAAGTGATGTAATCGTCAGAATTCAAGGTTAATTTACAGTGCTTGAATATTGGATGACTTATAATTTTCTGTCTGATAATTTTACTATACTAATAATTCAAAATTCGCATTTTATTTATGACGCTTATTGTAATAAAGATATATTCACATTTAATAAGCAAATTAATATGCCTTGATGGAATGATTGCTTTGAATAAAATAATAAAAATCGTTGATTGATGTTTTGTGTCTAGTAACACCTTTGCCTACGTTAGTTAACTATTTACTGAAGCATAATTATAACTTTTTTTGGCAACCTATTTTATATTATGCACAAATAAATTTTCCTTTCAGTTCAATAACTACTGCCAATCTTAACAAATTACCAATCAATTACCGGTCATTTGTTGTTGAGCTAGTTTTGATTAACAGCCCTTGTTTTTATTCCTGTTCAAACTTTGAAATACAGCAGTTATCGTCATTCCAATAAAATTCTTCATACTTTTTAATGCTATTTTCCGTATTATCACCATGCTTCGTATTTTTATTTTGTTAATTTAAGCTCCCACTGCCGACCGCCCTGTCTAGTGATCAGAGTGCCTGACTGAGGATAGGGAGGTCCTGGGTTTGAATCCCGGTTTGATGTACTTTTTCTCTCAATCGATCCTGTCTTTGTCCTTTCTGTGTATGAATAAGGTGTGAATGGTTGCCTACCCTATAGGCGGGCATGTAGTCCCTATGGCATGTATGTACTGAAGCAATTGGACTCCACACCAAATATGGCTTAGTATGGAAAAGTGGAGCAGCGCACCCCATATTGTCAGTCTACCTGGCACAAAACAAAAAAAAATTACCACTAATTTGTCAAGTCATGAATTCTAATCAATAACTTTACTCTGACATTTAAAAAAAAAAGATTTTTTAATAAATATATCAATTAAGCTTTAAAAATGTATAATTTAATTTGCGATACCATTATTTTTGTATAAAATTCTTTTTGTCATTTAAGTTTAAAATGCAAGCGTAAAAAGTATTATGAAATTTTTTTTCAAATATGATTATGAAGGTAAATAAATTCTTCAAAGTAAAATGTTTTTTGGCATGTTTTACACCATTAATTAAAAACTTATTTTAATTTTTATGACAAAAATTGGAAAAATTCCCTCGAGTATAAATGACACCCTTTAGCAAAAAGCATTAAAGAAATTAATTACAGATTTTTAATCATCATCAGAAGTAATCTTTATTAATCATATTTAATAAGCCTAATCAACATTTAAATATTGAGCATTTTGAACTACGAAAGACTCCAATTAATTCTTCAAGATCATTCGCCACCGACTCACTTGCACAAAAATTACTTCAAAGGTTACCAAAACAAACAACCCTATTCAAATCACCTATATGTACAAGCTAATATTTCTTTCAGAAAATGAGTTGAATTACAAGCAATTTAGGCAATAACAAATTTCTTCTGGAAGAAGCTCTTACTTACACCAATTGGTGTCAATAGGTTTTATTGTAACAATTAAGAAGAAACTTATTTCCACACATTAAACAATTTCCATCAAAACGTATTTCCAGTGATAAAACTTGGTTTACTATAAGAAAAGCTTTTTTAACTTTTAAAGTAAATAGCATTTGATTAAAACCAGTTACATTCATCTGTAAGCAATTAATTCTAACTCATGTAGCTACATTTCATCATTCAAATAAAGTTTGATAACTCCTGAATGCCAAACTCTACAATTTAATGGATTGAAAGTACACATTCAATTTAATTTTTCCACGCTCTCATTTAATCCAATTCTACAAAGCTTTTTCTTTCCGGACATATGACTGGATTGCTTAAAATATATCTTAAATGATTTATTTTCAAGTTTTAATCATAGGTATATATTTTCTGCTGATAAATGTTTCAACTGTCTATTGGGCTCATTTTTAGTGAAAAAAATATATACAAAAAAGAAATTAATTTCTTATATTTTATTCATATGTGAATACAGTTTTCTTTACTTAATAAATTCTTCGTATTAAAAAGTAATTATTATCATAAAAATGACTAAAATCTAAGGAATATAATTTTATCACTTACATCACATATTCATGCCTATTAAAAATCTTTGAAGGATTTTTCTTGCAAAATAAAAACGATAATTTTTCTAAAGTGAATATTAGAAAATTCATAAAATAACTACAAATCCTATCAATTTTATTGCTTACCCAGAACTCCACGGGAAACATAAATAACTCTTTCAGTTAAATCAATTACGTTATATAAAAACTTTAAAAAAAGTATTAAATAAAAACATTTTTTCAATTTCTAATATATTAGAATCAAAAATTTTTAACATAAAAATAATCAAAAGAGGAAAATATTTTTATATATTATATATAATAAGGTGTGATGAGCAAGACATAAAAATTCATTTTTCTGATTACAATGACTTTTCTGACTTCACGCTGAATATAAGAAAAGTTTTAGGGAAATAAGTATTTTGATATTTCAGAATAGGCTTGACACATAATCCTCTCTGTCTTGTTTCCAATATAATCAAAATAAAAAAAATGTTATGATAGTAAAATACAAAATTTTAACACTTCGTTCCTGTTATAATGTTTATTTATGTTTTTGTCAATATAAAATAATTGAGAAGCACTTCAGAGCAATATTTTCAATGTGTAAGAATAAATATTACAGTTATATTTCAAAATTATTATAAAATATGCTTTATTCTGAAAGTTTTTTCCTAATTCTGTTTTGATTATCTATATGTACTAACATATATTGTTTATTTTTAATTAAATAATATTTTATAATGATTGAAAAATAGTAGTTTAAAATATAAATTCTTAGGATATTATCATAATCATATACATTGATGGCCATTACATTTCATACAATGGCAATGAAAACAAATATCATGATATTCGTTGTGAGTAAACAGAATACAATGGAGACAAAATTATTAAATTTTCAAGCAGTTTGGATGTTTAGATGGAAGCAAAATTAATAGAAGCATTAGATCCTAACAGATAAAATGGCGTTACTCAGTAAGGCATATTTTTGTATTAAGTTTGTCTGATAATTCAAGTTTGTCTGATAATTCATATCAAGTTCCTTCATATCTATGGCACACTTCTTCAGTTGAATATTTGAAGAGGAGTGGGGAAGAGAAATCATTGTGAACTCAACTTGTGCTTCTTACTTTATCTTGTTAAATGATGCCATTTGTAGACTATGAAGATGAGGCACATACACTACAGTTAAAATGTTAGAAATTAAATGCTTCAATAGCCGTTTAAATTATCATCAATCAGAGGTAAGGATTCATAAATCATATAACCAATGACTTATATACCATCTCATCAGATGCAGGATTGTTATGATGATATCCAATACAACCAAATGGCAATCATTTTTTCTCGTAAGCTCCAAACATATAAATGGCCATCAGAATGTTGTACAAAACTTGTACAAAATCCTTTTTTCTAACAAAGACTCGTTAAAAAAAAGGATTTTGTACAAGTAGTTATGAAAATGATGGAAACACCAATGAGTAAAAAAGACATATCTGAATACGCTTAGTGAACATCAAAATATAATAATAGCTACCAGTTTTTTTTCTTTTTTTATAAATAGAACTTAAAACATATATTCTATTCGTAACTATATTAAAGTTCTGTAAATTTTCAATTTTTTTCAAAAACATAGAATATCAGACCTCGCATATTTTCAAATAGCTCAAATTACAAGATTCTGTCTACCTGGAACAAGTGTAGCCGAAACATCATAACTTTTAGTCACTTCTAGAGGCATTATATATAACATCATAACAGCATATAATAGCGCAGTGAAATGATCTCGGCAAAGAAAAATAGTTGAGGGAGAAAGAAGCTCAATGAAAAAGACCAGCGAGTATTGAAAAGGATCGTAATGTCTAAATGCGAATAACTGCAGCGAAAGCAATCCCAGAGATTCATCAGTACTTGAATTATTATAGGTAGAATGCACTTTGATAAAGAGAATATTTTCGACACAATAGCTATTCCCACTCACTGGTCACAGATGTTAATTACAAAAGTCATCTACGATGGAGTCACATTTGCAACACATGGCCGAGTGATAAGGGTAAAAATGTAATATATTCTAACGAATCGTCTTTCCTATTTTTTCCTACAACAAAACGGGTACACGTTTGGAGGACACCTACACAAGAATATGAACATGATTGTCTCCTTCCAAATATTTTTCAGCTGGATCTAATAAAGTAGCATCCATGTTGTTATTTTCTGGTGAATCAATCTTAAACCTAAAAGATCAGATCACTGTGGAAAAGTAAGCGAAATTTTATCTGACCAGATTTTTTGATTCAAGCTTTATTTCCTGCAAGAGGGAATTTTATTTTGCAACGATTCTTTTATCCACGCAGCAGGACTTGCCCAATCATGTATGATGAACACGAGAAGGAAGTCAAATATCCTCCTTAGCCTGCAATATAATTGAGCCATTGTAGTCTGCTTAAGAACTTTCAATATGGAATCAATATCTGCCATCTGTCTCTCCCAGAAAGAATTTTCCACAATACCTCTATGACGTAAACACTATTCAGCACGGATCGATTCTTAATTTAATTTAAGCCGTACTACATACTAAAGGAGATTTTACACCATACCCCAACAAAGAATTCGTTATAAATCTAAAGTGTTTCCATTATTTTAGTAAGAACCTATCTACCTCTTTAATCCAATTTTGTGGTTTGGTATCAATTTTGTCGTTTGGATCACCATGTTAGCAGTCCCTCCTCTCCAAAGTTATTCTTCTGCATCCGTAGATACTGATCGTACAGCAAACAACCCCAGTTCTTATTAATTATAGGTGAACACAAACATAAAATGTGGTAAGTAATCCAAATATATAACACTTTCATATGTTGCACAAATTTTTAAATAATTTTTAATAACTTATATTTTTTTATTTAAATAATATTTAAAGAACGGTTTATTTTTCATCGTCATTATGGATTTAAGTTTCTTTGTATAAATTTTTTGAGAAAATAGAAATAATTATTTCTGTTAATGGTATGACTGACAGATATTAATTTTTTAATAATATACAAGGAATACAGTTCTACCGTTTTAAACAAAATCATGTAATTATGTCGTGGATAAGATTTTGGCTATGTTTCAGACATAGAACCAGCTTGACTGAGCAGTAATTGTAATTTACTAAACAAACGGTAACTAGCATAGTAGTTTGTCGTCTTGTTTAAGCTATGAGATATTTGTTTATTAAACACATTTTGATAAACTTTGCATTTGTGAAGTCCAGATTATAATTTCCTCCGCAAAAGATGATTGATTTATTATCAATTTGATTAAAATCACTTGAATTATTATGAGCTTTATCCCTATAAGAATTGAAGTTTCTTACTGTGCAGTTTATTCTGTTACATACATACACTATACATACTTTATAAATGAAAACCAAAACAAATGAAGTAAGATTCCAGTTTTATAGCACATTTAAAATATTCAAAATACCCAATGTGATTTACCAAATTAAAAGTTAAATATTTTATTTTTAATGTGAAATGCTGTGTATAATTTAATCATTCCTATTATTACTCATTTTAAGAACCACTGAATCAGCAAATTCTGTGAATGCTTAGCTTTTTCGCAACACAGAATACAGCATATATTATAAATATAAATGACATTCAGTAATAAAAAACCTGCAATAAAAATTACATCATTTTCTAATCTATTTTGTCATAAAATTACATCCAAAATTCATATTAAAAAACGTTTTGCGGTTTATATTTTTGTGACAAAAACCACAGTGTAACCTTCATCAGAGATAAAGTAGGTAAGTAAAACTACATGGTTCGATTTTTAGTTGAATTATAAACATATTTAAGATTCAGCAGCTTATAATATAGCAAAATATATGTATTTAAAATTGATTTCACTCTTTTGCTTTAAGTATTTTTTGTGCAAAAACATTTGAGCCTCAAATATTAGAATTAGTAGCAAATATGTAGCAGTAAAATATTTCGGATTTTCTGAAATGTAGGAGAAAACGCTGACAACGATCATCTCCCAGTCTTTATCTTTTTAAATATCTGAAAAGAGTTTATTTGAAATATTATTCAACAAATTTACAAGATTATTGTCAAAATTCCTTTTTGAAACACAGCTCTCTCTCATTATTTGTGTGTCCTTTATCACGATCATATACATACATATACTTTCTTCATCGCTATGCTTGTTTGCGTATTATATTTACGCATTTCATATTTTACAAAATATTCAAAAATGAATAAACGAGAGTGTTAATATCATATAAAGTGACGAAATATGTTATGTTGCTTAATTCTATAAAAATATTACTCCTATTTAGAAGTATATATGCATAATAATATAATTACAGTTATTTGCTGTTTAAGAAATTGTGTCCATAAATCAATTTAATTATTAATAGTAGTATATAAAATAAAAATTAAAAGGAAAAAATAAACAATATAAAAACAAAATAAGCCTAAAGCAACAAGTAGTAAAATTCAAAAAAGATAAATAAACTAAATATACTGAGATTAATTTATTTTTTTTTTGCAAAATTTATACCGTATCGGCCTTTACAAAAGATAGAAACAAATTCAAAATCAGAAAATGTATATATTTGGAGAATCAAAGATACAATTGAGAAAAGTATCGTTATCTCACGCATTATTAAAAGTTGTACTCTTGTATTTTAATGTTTCAGATAAAAGTTATTTAATTTTCTATCCATTATTTTAACTTATTCATTACTTTGTTAGCATTATATATCCTTAAAAATGCTTAGGAATAGGAATTTTAATAATCATTAAAATTCAAAACTATCTGTTGGATAGAAACAATATAATCTAATTGAATACACTATTTCAGAATTTTCTTCATTATAGATCTCAATATTTTATCATCATTAAAGTTTACAATAGACCACTTGTTTAAAATTGCATATTCATGGAATTTTTGCTGGATTTTGTTTTAGAGTTTGGTAATGACTTCAATAAAAAGAAGTGAATTTGAATGGATTTAGATGCTAAAACTCTTTGATATGTAATCATTTATTTATATGAAATTTAAGTTAATTCAAAGCGAATCTTAAGTCAAAATTATCTGAAATTATGCTTTCGATGCCATTTTCAGTTACTTCCAGCGCTTTTTCTATTTTAATTCTGGAAGAAAAAATTTTAATTCTCATTTACATTTTTATCAGGTGATTCACCAAAGATTAAAGGAAAAAATTTAATTCACCTATAGAACATGGAATGAAGTTCACTTCATTTGTTACTTCGAGTAGATATTTTTACTATGTTACTGTATTAATATAATAAGTCAATTTATATTTCATTACTGAAAAAGAATTCGATTCCCATTTCCCTCTTTCTCTTTTTCGTGATTCAAAATAGATTATGCTTTTGTTGTTGTTACTAATCACAGATAGTCCATTTCCAATACTAGAGCAACTCCACAAGTCCATAAACAGCCAGGAAATCCAAAAACATAAGAGGCTTAAAAAAAGCCTCTTCAAAATAAAAATTCAAGCAGCTCAAGATTTGCTCAGATGATGCTTGTTCAGCTTTACATTTTGTGAACAGACAAACATTCTTTTGACCCTGCACATATTTATGGCCCCTAAAGTGACCACTGGCGAAGCATGAAATACAAGTCAGTTGGGCTCTTGTTCTCTCAAAAAGCAAGGTGCCAGCAGGACGTTTTCTAGGATACCAATTATCAGTAGGTGAAATCCTCCTAACATCCATAAACGTTTTTTTTTACTCTCAGTAAAAGTATTATTAAAGGGAAATGGCAAATCTGATTGTGTTATTTCCAAAGAGACAGCTTTAACCAAAGAATCAGCCATCTCGTTTCCCTTAATGCCGACGTGTAGCGGAATCCACTGAAAATGAATCCCAAAATTCTTTGAGAGCCTATAAATCATATTCAATAAAATTAATTATTGTTTAATGAAATGCTTCAGAAGAAATAGTAACATTTATAAGATATTATGTTACTATACAATTACATTTTTAAATTAATCAGACATATTTAGACATTTCTCTCTTAAAAAATGCTTATAAACTTATATCGTAAGTTTAATATGATGTAAGTTCATGCACATTTTTTAAGAAACGTCTAAATATCTCTAATAACAGTTTCTGTAGAAAAAAGCAAATAATTCTCCGCATTTCAAAGCAATGAGAATACTGTAATAGTAACCAAAAATATAAATCAAAAATTTCCAAATTAGTCATGAATATTTAATAGAACATAAAATGAACATTAATTATTTTATCTAAGTTACTAATTGAACTGATGCATTTTTCAGTGTTTACGAAAACTTATTGCATCATCAACGATACTCTTCTATAAGTAATGAAGATGAAGTAAGTTTAACTTAGCTTGTATCACAATATTAAGCATTTGATGCTTTTATTTCAAAAGCTTTTTTTTTTCTTAATATGTGCGTTTTATACACACATTTATTTTTTTTTACATTGAGACATTATTTCTTTTTAATTAAATTTTTGTTACTAAAATTATCTTTATTTTAAATTTAAGATCTTCTTAGTTTAACAAATGATTTCTTGTTGCTGTAACTTAGGAACTTAGGACACTTGGACAAGACAAGTTTGCTAGCCAACAGCTATGCGATATTAAGTCAGAATCAGTGCATCTTTCGTTTCGTCAAAGCACCATGAATGTGAAAGTACATCTTTGCTCTAAGATTCCTCAGATAGATGGCACCACCACAGGATCCATTTTAGATGCTTTCTTAAATATAAATACTGAAAAGTAAGATTTCTTCACAAAAAATAAACACAAACATAGAAAATGAAAATAATTTATTTATTTAATTGAAATGTATAGCATTAACCAGTGTAAAGTTGATAAAGGATAATACTAATTAATGTAAATTTGTTTGTAAAAAGTTAAGTTTTATTTACTAAGTATGTAGGAAGATCCTTATTGTTTAACATAAGAATTAAACTCATGAAAAAATATTAATTATTGCAACAGAGAAATCTTTAAATACTATACATGGCATAATTTTTATGTAATTTTGTGAATGCAGTTGAGTCACGAGAAGTCGTCACCCTGATAGAAACCATTCCGGATAAATCGCCCTTTTCTATCAGTCATATTTTGTTGTCGTACATGAACATGTAATTTAGTCTTCTTTTATTCTAAAACATAAATAAGCCTTCACTCAAAGGAAGATTGATAGGAGGTGTGAAACAATTAATTGACATTTTAAAGAATTTCAGAAGAAAACACTCAAAAGAATTCTAATGAAATAGATTTCTAGATAATTTTAAAAGCATGACAAATGATGAAGTTTTGGAATGAAAAAATTATATAGTAATTTAATATTTAACAAAATTAAATTAGTGTTTCTTGCAATAGAAATGCATTGCATAGAACTTAATGAATATTTAAATAAAAATTCAAAAATATGTCTATTTAACTTTTTTAATGATTTAAAAATATTTCAACAGCTGAAAACAAATAAAAAATTTTCATTCGTATCAAAGCTGTTACATACTTGTTGTAAGCAATTAAGTATCATGATAAAAATTTAAAAAAACTAATTTTTAATTGTTTTCAGCTGTTGAAATATTTACCAGTGGAATTATTGTTAATTTATAAGAATATGCGTGGAGCCGATAGATATAGAGAAGTTAGTCCTTAACTTCAAAGTAGTATAGGTCCCGGGTTCAAATCCTGGTTCGAGAATGGGTATTTCTTTCTCTCTTTGTATTTGTCTTTCTGTATTACTTCGGGCTGAAGATGGCCTACCTACTTGGTGCCCCACTATGTGAATGCCATCACATCGTCCATTTATAGAGTGAAAACCTAAGGGAAGCCCGGCGTTAGAAAAAAAGAATATGTATAAAAAATTTAATATTTGATTAATTTAGTTGCGAAAGAACATTTTTATCGTTTTCATTCTTAAATCACCTCTTCACTTCAATAGTTAAAATTTTACGTTTCTTTAAGTGACGAATTATTTTTTTCAACCGCGGGCACTTAGGTGACGAACTCTATGCTACAACAAGGTCAGAAACTGTTATTCATTTGTCGATACCCGCGGGCACCTGTGAATCAAGTCACGGAGGAGAGTATCGTTGCTAGCGCCACATCAACACAAACCCATTTATAGGATGGGCCACATTCATAGATCATCACAGAAGAAAGGACAGTGAAACACAAAGTGAACAGACAAAGAAAGTAACAACCATGCCCAAACCAGGTTTAGAATCCGGGAGCTCAGGAGTCAGGAACGCTAATCACTCAGCTATCGGTCGAAAAGTGACGAAATATAACAGTTTGTTTTTCCTGTAGAAGAACACTAATTTGCGATTGTAAGCAAAGCAGAAAGTATATTATATCTCAATGTAAACCATTAAACTTTACAAGATTTATTGTAGCGTCTGAAAATATGCATATATTTTATTAATATATGCATATTTCCAGGTATATATGTACACAAAAAAGATATATATAAACAAATATATATATATATATATATATATATATATATATATATATATATATATATATATCGAAAGAGTTAACATAAAATAAACATAATATATGATTTCCGCTTAATTGAAGTTATGACTTGCGGTCGGCTCAATAAACACTACCCAAACAATGGACATTTTATGTTTTAAGAAAGGAAATTATTAATCTTTCATGAAATAAAAATTACATCAAACAAACTTGGATCTACAATATTCAATGCACTTAGAACCTTATATGGTGAAACAAGGATGTGATTCCAAGAAGATTTAACCATTTTTTTATCTTACATAAAACGCGTAATGCGATAAAATTATACAAATTAAAATTTATAATACATTCATTCGGATTATTGCTCCTCTTAAGAGCAACTGAATCAGCAAATACTATAATTACGTTGTTTTTTTTTAAAGATATTCTTTATTTTATAATCAAGAACACGGCACAAATTCTAAATGTAAATGACAATCATTGATAAAGTATTAGCCATAAAAATTTTGGGGTGCTTTTTTTTTTAACATATTTTGCTATAAAACCAACTTTGAAGATCAGTCCTAAGAACGATTTTGATTGTGCAGTGTGTGTTTGGCGAGAAAAGCCACTTAATCTTCATTGCTGATTAGTTTGGTAAGTATAAACTGCATTGTATCCTTCTTATGTGAAATGTGAATTATGCTTAGGTTCAGAAAGATTGTAACAAGAAAATATGTTGTCATTGTATTTAAGTCTCTGTTACTACTTGCTTATTATAACACTTTGAACAGTGATTGTTATATTGGCTCTATTCTAACCATGGTTTTCAACAAGACAATCAATTATCACCTGTTGGGAAAATTGTATAGATTTTCTTGATACTAAAAATATTCTGAGTGCTTAGCCATTAGGTTTTCCAAACCTCTCATCAATCGAAGACCTTAAGTCAATGTTTCCCGAGCTCTTGGTTCATAACCATACGCCAGTCATTATGATCAATGAAATGTGGCATCATGTTGAAATTGTATAAGCAACTGTACATAAATAAAACTACAGTCTCTAACACAATACCCAGACAAATAAGGGCTGTTATTCCTGTCTCAAAAATTATTTATTCATTTATTATTTTTATTTATTTGATTTTTTTTTTTTGGTTATATGGATTTTTTTCAGACTCATTTTCTCCAAATTTCTCTATCATTTAATCGTTAATTATTTGCAACATAATGTCCATGTGCATTAAATAACATATCCATTAAATAACATATTATTTAATAACATGTCCATTAAATAACATATTATTTAATAACATGTCCATTAAATAACATATTATTTGCCTTTTTTTCTGGGGAAGCAATTTTAATGGCTAATAATGTAAGAAAATCTATCTGAGCTCAAATTGTGCTTATTACCATATTTAATCTCGGATCACGTTGAATAGAAGTTAAATTGAGCATTTGGAATTTTAAAACAGGGTTTTCCACCACTCATTTTTGTATCGATGGCAATATATCAGCAGATTTAGAATGAGAATTCTCATTTGAATAAAATTTGAACAATAACTTAAATTTCATCATAAAAAAATGGTAGCAAAATTAAAGCATGGCAAAGCCTATTTAATAAAATGAATTGATTATTGTAATTATATGATACCAAAAATACACTCCTTACAAATTGCCTCAAACATTCCTTACTAAACGTGAGTTTGCAAGGAATGTTTGTAAGAAATGTGTGATTAATGTGTGGTCAAGGAAAAAAAGTACGAGTTTTCATCACTTGAATGGAGTTCATGATCCGCAATCGCACCACAATCTAACATTCTAGGTGCTCGCTTATATATTCTTGAAGTTGACATTCAACAACATACTTTCTTAAAGGAATATTGTCTTCATGATACCACAAATTAAAGCAACATTTATCTGAAAAAAATACTTAATCCCAACTTCTGTCTAGTCTATATTCCTAAGCTCTTTAAAATCACAGATGTAAATGGCTAGAAGTCAAATTGATCCTGTAACACGAAATCCAAGCATGCTACCCTTGTTGTATATTCCTCAGCTCTTTGAAATCACAGGTGTCGATGGCTTGAAGTCAAAATGATCCTGTAACATGAAATCCAATCATCAATCATGCTATACATAGCGTAGCAAATATTGACAAAATAGTCAATGATACACCTGAAGCAGTGAAACAGTGAGTGCAATATAAACTAAGTAAAGATATAGAGTCTGTCAGTGCCATGCGGACTAAGTGTCCATCATAAGAAGTTGACATCACTTTCCAGAATTCATACTCACTTTTCTGACACGCAAAATTATCTTCAGTCCTTTGCTTCCAAACTCTGTGTATAATATCTGCTATTGCATGTTTGGAAAATCTTCCTCCACAAAAGATGATTATTTTCCCCCATTAAAATTTCAAAACTTATAAATCATGCTTTGTGACATGAATTTTAGACGCTGTCCTGAAATTTTAGTCATTTGCATAACATAATATAATTTCCATTTGTTGTGTATTTCATGTCTTTTCATACTTTTTACATTTTTACAAACCGAACTTTAATGAAGTTTTATCATTTTAAATTTCATTAATTTCTTGCATTTAATCGTAATCATTTTAAAGGAAATTCCTACTACATTGAAATTATTGTTAGAATAAGATTTTTTACAACTCATAGAATACAAAAGCATAGATGGTATTATATTTATTTAGAAATTATCTTATCGTAGATTATAATTATATCATCTTACAAATTATTGAATATTATATCCACCAGGAATAGAACTATTTTGCTTAAAAAATATAGGAATTTTTGGGGGAATTCCTATACATTTTTAAGAAAATGATTTTTAAGACGCATGAAACAAAAATATTCAATTATAGTGAAATCGATGAAAGTAATGAAAAAAGAATGATGGAATAATAAACTGTTAATGTTTATATATAAAATTTTTAATTTTATAAATTAAGGTAAGGGAATTTATATTGTGATTAGCCGTTTGGCGGTTTAATCAAAGGATACATTTCAATCATTTTGTAATTTTTTTTTATAATTTGTCGTTACAATCTTTAAAGTATTATTTCTTTTTCTTGAAAACATTTTATCAATAAGCGAATGACTTGAATAAGAATCTTTTCTTATTCCAACATTTAATATTACAAAGTACTTTAAAATTTAAATATATATATATATATATATATATATTATATTTATATATATAACCTTTTAATGAAACTCAAAGTTTTGTCATTTTAAAAATAATATAAAAATATCCAATTCAACTTTAATCCTAACTTTTACCTTAATTTATACGATTTTTATGAGATTTTGATTTAGTTTTTAACTTTTATACATAAACTGATGCTATTTTTATAGATTTCAAGGCATAAAAAGATGAAGCTTACAACCATTATTATTTTACTGTGCACTGTTATGGTCACCATTTATGCCGAAACGAAGTGTCAGCAGAGAGCTAGAGAAGCCCGCCAATGGTGTAAGAATATCGTAATTCTTGTCACTCAGCATATTAACTAATTATTGTCTGAAAACGTTATTTATGTGTGTGTGTGTGTTTGTTTGTTTTGTGTGTGTGTGTTTGTTTGTTTTGTGTGTGTTTGTTTGTTTTGTGTGTGTGTGTTTGTTTGTTTTGTGTGTGTTTGTTTGTTTTGTGTGTGTTTGTTTGTTTTGTGTGTGTGTGTTTGTTTTGTGTGTTTTGTGTGTGTGTGTTTGTTTTGTGTGTGTGTGTTTGTATGTTTGTTTGTTTTGTGTGTGCGTGTGTTTGTTTGTTTTGTGTGTGTGTTTGTTTTGTGTGTGTGTTTGTTTTGTGTGTGTGTTTGTTTTGTGTATGTGTTTGTTTTGTGTATGTGTTTGTTTTGTGTATGTGTTTGTTTTGTGTATGCTTTTTATTTATTCATGAAATTTTGGATTCGGTATTAAAATCCAAAATAAACTATGTGATTGTACTATTTATTTAAAATAAAAGTTTTAAACTTTGACAAAAGTAAAATTGCAAAACATTGGTATGCACCGGTATACTTCCCTGTACCTCTAACAGAAATGGAATCCGCCAATTAAGTGGAAGCGTAATGTGGAAATCTTATGAGCAGTGACTAATCAGAAGACTCCCCAATACACTTGACCTGCCGGCTCCAAATTTTTCATTTAACTTCAACGTACTATTTTTCATCCTATAACCATCTTTAGTGAATAGGACGGATCTTCAGTTAATTCTTCTTCTTCCAACTGGTAGCAAAATTCATCTTCGTGATAATTTTTCTCTTAGGTTTTTATTGAGTGTGGTGTATGAGTTTCCAACGCTAGACAAACATTTATTAACATGACATTAAACAAAGCCACCAGCAAACATAGACATGAACGTAACGTAACGTATTGTTTATCATCTTTCTCTTTCGTATCTAGATCACAGCGCCATCTGCGGCCAAAGTCAAAAGCTCTAATTAGAGATTTCTCTCGAATTCTGACACTCATTTCCTTCCAGCAATGGGAACAATGGTTTAATCAATTTGGCCACAAGCTGCCAAACAAAAGGTCTCTGCCAAACTAGTGTATGAAATACTAGAAATCATGAAATGTAACAAAAATTCCATTCAGAATTCCTAGAGGTTCCTCATGTATTATTATCTCGCATCATATTTTGTGTAGCACATTATTCATGTTCTTCAAGAATATATAACTTAACCCTAAAACATTATAAATTCTGAGATTCACCATTTCAAATAGGACTAGAATAATTGAACATTTCAGAATTTAAGTCCAGTTTCAATTCAGCAATATTTGAGCAATGGTACATAAATGTTTAGTTTTCTTTTCCTGCATGAGATACTTTTTAAGTAGACATTTGGAAGTTTTTCACCATTGTGGACTACGAATATATCTCACAATACATAAAAAAATTGAAAAATAATACAATAAAAATAAAATTTCTGATATTTTATTCGCAGTACAACTGCTTTCATTTCTTACCTTCTCTGCTACAATGTCAAAATATATTTTCACAAGACATTTACTAAGTTCGTACTAAAATTGAATTATATGATAAGAAAGTAACTTTTGTAAAACTCTTGTATTTGCCATTTTTGTACATCATTTTAAATGATGTCCAATGTACTCAAGTAACTTTTTTGGCACTTTTCCATTATACCTCTCTCTTTTGATAATAACCGTAACTAGAAAGAAAAAACTAATAATTTACTTTCATAAATAATCCATTTGCTTCATGTATTGTTTAGAAATGTTTACGTTTTTAGAAACTACTAAAAAATAATACAAACTTTTATTTACACTTCATCACTTTTGATAAAACTTAATGAAACGTCAGTTTTTATTTCTGGAGAAAACTGCCTAACAAACGCATCGGTGATTGATTTTTACTAAGCACAATGCAATAGTACCTTTTTTAAATGAAACAAAATTAAATTTTTCTATGTTTCCTTGTTTTTTGCCCTTGGTGATTTGTTATAATGTTTTTTTAACAGACAAAATTATCACCAAGCAATCTTTTGCACTAAATAGCTTTTGCTTTGTTTAATACTTAGCTTGTTTACTATTTATTACTTTTCAAGCGATTTCTTCCACAAAAGAAATTTCATTTAGGATTTATTAAATTTAAAATAAAATTTTGAGGTAATAAAATTATTGTATATATGTTATATTATTCTCGCTTTTCCGTAAAAAACATGCTATTTCTTTAGTATCAAAAGTGGGGTATAATGGAAAAATATCCTGTTTTATAATGGCTATAATTCAACTGTATTTTTTATTAATATTCTGAGAAATAATCGTGTTTCCGATTACTATTATACACTCACTTCCAAAAGTTAAGTACGGAGAGAAAAATGTTAATTTCATGAAGCCAATCAGAATTGAAGAGGATGCCAATCATTGCAGGAGGAAGATGGAAGTGTGCAAATATGTTAGGTAACAGCCAATCGCGCTTTCATGTCAAGAAATATGCCAAAAGGATAGTCTTATAAGATACCAGCTTTATGAAGAATTACAGAAGTTGATTGTAAGTGCTGATAGAAGGTATTTAAAACTCTCCTACAATTTGTTTTCAAGACATACGTGTTTCTATGACACCCAGAAGACGAATGGAAGATTCTGAGCGCTGTGTGCTGTCGGGCGCATTGAAGCAGGACAGTCGATCTCAGATATTGCTCTTTTCTTCGGCGTTCATCATTCTGTAATTTCATGTTTATAGAAACAATTTCAAAATACATAGACAGTTGTCCGAAGTTCCGTAGCCAGTCACCCATGGGTTACGAACCCCACTTAAGATCAATATATTACGATTTTAGCCAAGCGGAATCGCAGAGCAACCTCCTTACGTGTGACATCAATGATTACAGCGTCCATTGGTAAAGTGATATCTGCAGCTATCGTACGCCGAAGATTACATATGAGTGGACTGTACGCCCGGATATCTTGAGTTCATGTTTGTCTATCCGCCCAATCAAGAGGGGCATGATTAAAGTGATGCCGGGAACATGTCAATTGGACTGTATCTGACTGGGACAATGTCATGTTTACTGATGAGTCAAGATTTGCTCTGGAGCCAAATGACAAGCATATATGGGTATGGCGTGAACAAGGAACAGGCAATCAGCCGCAAAGCATCACCGAACATCACACATTCCGAGGCGGAAACATTACAGGGCAGGGCAGGAGTGAGGGCAGGGACACAGAGTGAGGGCAGGGATTTCATTAGGACACCGCACCGATCTGCACATCTTTAAACGGTTTTCTGTGACGGCTATCCAGTATCGATCTGAAGTCCTAGAAACCATTGGGAGATTTTATACAGCAGCAGTTGGCCCTACTTTTGTTTTAATGGACGATAACGCACGTCCCCATAGAGCTGATATCGTCGATGACTACTCGGAGAGTGAAGGGATTGCGCGTATGACGTGGCCAGCATATTCGCCCTACATTAATACTATTGAAAATCTTTGGATGCTCTCGCCCATGCTGTAACTTCACATTTCCCCCCTTCAGCCACTCTTATTGAGCTGGAAACCGCGCTACAAGTATAATGGCTATTGCATAATTGGTTATTGAAATTGAAAGCATGGTCACAAGGGGTGAACTTTGTATACAGATGAGGGAGGATCACATTATGTTTTATTTTGTTCTTTTGATTTTATGCTCTTTATTTTCACTTTATACATAATTCTTCTTAAATCTCCAGTATGTCATTATCTGATAACTTAGAAAAATTTAATATTGTTTTCATTTCTGTATATAATTATTGATTTTATTTTATGCATAAATATATACTACTTTTCTGGCGAGTTTTCTGTCAACCAAAGAAGTATTTGTTGATTTTTTTGCCTTTTACATCTTCGTTTTTAACTTTTGGAAGAGAATTTTTTCATTAACAAATATATTTCTATTCGAAAGAAAGCATATATATATGCATATATATATATGTATATATATTTATATGTATATATATATGTGTATATATATATATATATATATATATATATATATATATATATACTTATTTTACTTTTAGTTTTCTAACATAAGACTAATTTTAAACAAAAATTATAATTCGGTATTTCACAGTTATTTAAAGTTATAAGTATGATTTCAGAATTATAAATTAAAACTAAATTCAGAATTACAGAATTATAAATTAAAACTAAAATATCCAACTATAGTTTAAAATATTATATGTTAATCAGATCCTCATGTTACAAATTAGAGACACTCTGCTCATGTATTTTATTGTGCTTTTGAAAAAAGTAAATAGAGTGAAACTCATTAGAGAATTACATTAGACATTAAATTTTGCGTAGATGTCAAACATATAAATGTCTTCCCTTTTTCATTGAGTAAAATGTCCCTCTTTATCAAAAATTGGAAAGAGACATAGTTAATGAGCTGGAGGAAGATCATTTAATACTCCCTTAATGCCCTTAAATGATATTAATGAGGCATAAAAGGACAATAAATGTAGTGAGCTTTTCAAAAACTAACATAATTATACATTACTCAACATGTTACATAGTTAATGAGGCGATCTAAGATTTATATGATAAGGTATATGATTTCGTTTTTAATCTTATGTAAACATGAATTTGCATTTTGTAATTCATCCAAAATATTGAAATATATGTATGTTGCTTTTATAGTATATTTATTATATTTTTATTTAAAAATCTGTATAATCTGGGCAAACTTTCATTTTAAACTTCCTCGGTTATCAGCAAAATAACTAATTTTGGTTGTTAATTTTTTGTTTCATTTTGAATAATGTTAAATCTTATTCTCATATTGTTGCAATTTTATTATCATCATTAATTTGACTTTTAAAGACTTTCATTTTTTGATAAATGAAGTTAATTTGTTTTCCTTCTTGTACTTCAAGTAGTATTTTAATAATTTTCATTTTGAATGAAATATTCAAAAATAAAAATATATGGTTTCAATGACGTCATTAGTTTGCTGAAATAAGCTGATTAATTTTTATCGCTTAGGGTAGAAAATTATTTTTATATAAAAAAATTGCTTTGCCTCAGAGACAAACAGTAAAATCATTTAGAGGAATAATTTAAAATTTAGGAATAAAATTGACTTTTTGTTTAGGGAATATGGTCAAGATATCAAAAATTACTCATTCTTTTATCTGAATCATCCCCCCTGGATTGTTCGGAAAGTCTAAATTGCTTTATTAGTTTTAATGTACTTCTTCGTATGTTCAGTTGTATTCAACTAAATTTGTGTCAATCCTGGGAATTTATCATCTAAAAATCATCATCTAAGTAAATAATTTAAGGAATTTAAAAGCTTCAGAATAAAGAGATATTTATTTTAGATTACTTTGTAAATAAATAGAATAAGGTAGCAAGAATTAGCAATTGAATACTAACTATAAACACAAAAGAAATGGTGCCTTCAATATCAGTTTCAGAACAATAAACTTCATAGAAACTTAGATTTAAAAAAAAAAAAGAGAGAGAGAGAACGTGTTGGCCATACTGCATTTTTTTTTCCAAAATAACGTAAGTATGAATTTTTAAGTATTAATAAAATTTGTGATATTTCTAAGCATGCCAATATAATTTGAATAAATCATAATCAATTATTTCAGAAAATATATAATGACATTTAATTTCACATATTTTGAATTGGTCAATATAAAACCAATCTATATATATTTTCAGTATATTTTTAAAATGTACTGCTTTTTATTATATCTAAAACTAGGATAAATTTCAATTTTTATATTTGTTACATTTTGTCAATAGCTTCATATTAGACGGAATTTCAATAAATATATTTACATATTTAAAAGTTTACTAATTTATTTATTTTACTAGATGTTATTAGCATCTATATACAGTAATTATTTTGTACTGATTTCTTTTACTATTTATATCATCCATCAATAATTGGTACGAAACATGTTTAGAATGAAAATATAAAAATATTTAACTTTTTGATCATATTTTAAGATATAAAAATAATTTTGCTTTCATAAGCTCTTACTTTAGGCAAAAAGAGAAAGCCATTCTAAAATAAAATTCGATAGTACAGTTGAAAAATAAATACTTTTTATAATTTTTATAACGTTTATTTATTATCAAAATAAATATTATTAATTTAATAGAAGAAATAAATATTATTATTTTATTTTCAACAAAAAGTATGATTAGCTAGAAAATCAGTATTTTACAATTTTAAAATTGTTTTATGATTTTATTATTTTTGATTAATTAATATAATTGCTGTTATTTGAATGAGAATTTTACTAATGAAAATTTGCTAACTTCAAGTTTTTACCAAAATTATGAAATGACACAATATATTTTTATTTTCACTGTAATATTTCTATTTTATGAAATAAACGATGTTATAGTAACAAAATTATAATATGCATGGCATAGAAAGGAAATTTTTAAATACGTATATAAACATGAATATAAAAAATAATACAATAAACACCTGAGATTTTCTTTACTTTTTTATAACCTATTTATTTTCATTTTCAAATTCTTTATTTATTATTTTTAAATATTCTAAATACTAGAGTTAAAATTGGTGTATTTATTTTATTTCTTTTAATTATTGCTTTCAATATTTCATTAATCTAATCAAAATTAACTAAACATTTCCATCTTATAATAATCAAATGTAGAAATAACATACATTAATTAATACACATTTACATAAACAGAATTTTCTACAAATATTTAGTGTTTTGAATCACTTGCATTTAAAAATATTTATGCTTAAAAAGAAATGTTAGATACAAATAAATTAAATGCAATAACAAATCTGAAAATATTAAAATTTTTTGTTTTAAATGTTTAATAATCAAATTAATAATGTGAATAATACATTAGTAAATTGGGCACAAAATTTATTTAAGATGATTATAAAAGTATTTTAACAGAAAATATTTAAAGCATTGAGCCAAAAAATATGCTTTAGTTTTTGTTAGTTTTTGAAAGTTTGAGCTATTAAAATCAGATAATATTGTAACTTGATTCACGTGTAGTATTTTAACATTAAAATGTTTTAAAATATATTCTCCTATTAATAAATTCCTAAATTGCAGACTAATGCCATATGCTTTAACTATATCTTACTCGTCTAATTTGAACAACGGCTACATATTTTTGGCAGCAGATATTTCATAGAAATAGATATTTTAAATATATTTACAGAAAATTATAAATTAAGTCATTTGCCTTAAGAGAAATTATTAAATTGAGTCCTCTTAAAGTAGTTTGAAAAACAGTTTCTTTTAATTTTATTTTACTTTATTCAAAACCACTCCAAACGATCTCGAAATTGTTTCTATCTGTGCTTGATATAAGGAAAAATATAAATGCCCGACAACTAATATTTCTTTTAAATACTTTCTAGTCTACAGTATATTTTTTCAGAATTAGTTTCTTCATACAATTTTTCAGAATTAGTTTCTTCATGAACAATACCTTGTCTGTATTTATCACAAGTACCAATGCATCTAAATAAATATATTTAAGGAGTATTTATTACTGGGCTATAAATAATGGTTGGATATATAAGTAATTCTGCCATTAATTTAAATTTATTTAAATATATTTTTACACGACAAATCATTAATAAGTTATTTAAATATGTTTTTATATATTGATGAATAATAGAAAATTTTCCATTGCGTTTTCGAAACCAAATTTTTAATATTAACTCAGTCAATAGACATAGATCATTAGATAATTAGAATAAAATACCTATATATCACACACACACATTAGAATTAAGGATACCAAAGGGATTTTAATCACAAAGAAATTTTGATAAGCCCATACAGTATTTGAATTACACATTTCCAGCCTAAGATCAACATCTGCATTTTCTTATTTACCTCACTTATTGATCATAAAAATGTTACTGGATTTTAATCAAACTCTAATTATTCTCGCAAACGGGAATGGTTTCATAAATCGCAAACTATTTTTCTTCATCCAATGTGAGAGTAATTACAGAATAAAATATATAAACATTTGCCGACCGATGGTGGAGTGGCTAGCGTTCCTGACTCCTGAGCTGTGGGTTCCTGGTTCGGGTATAGATGTTATTTTCTTTCTCTGCTCTTTTTGTGTTTCTCTGTCCTTTCTTCTGTGATGATGTATAAATGTGGCCCACCCTATAAACAGATTTGTGGTGGCAAGGCGCAGGCAAACGCTACCCTTGACTTGGTTCACAGGTGCTCGCTGGATTGCAACAAATGAGTAGCAGTTTCTGGCCTTGTTGTTGCATTGCCCACCGTTGGAAAAAAATATATAAACATTTTATAATTCAGGTATACAATAGATTCTCGGGAGATGAAATTTATTTATTGTCATTCCTAAGAGATACAATGCCTCAATAGCTTCATACCGCTTCTCGTTAAGATCAGCAAATTAAAGTTATCACTTTTTGCAGGAAGTGATTGGGAGGGTGACCACACATATATTCTCCCTTAATGGATTGCTGGAGTTCCGTGAATTGGGGACGTGTCCACGTTACTCTGGATTTGGATTTTCATTGCATTGGTATTTTCAATGTCATTTAATATTCGTAATTCAATGCTTTTCTGTATACTTTGGGTCACATTCTCCTTCTCTGGCTTCGTAAACTCCTGTGGATTGAAAAAGTGTTCACATTAATCTGTGATGTTCAAAGTCCTTTTGCTAGAGTGGCATAGATGTATAAAGGAAGGTGTGATCTTAGGTGTGACCTCGTCACCAAAATGTGGTTCAAAATTACGAGATTCTTGGTAATGGGAGAGAATTCCAAACCCGTTAAAATTTAGGTATAGTCCAGAGCTCACCTGCACCTTTATGTAACTAAGTATATAGGCTCTTAAGCCCCAAATGCTCAGTAGCTTCTCGCAGCTTTCAGTTGAGATTAACAACGTGAACCATCATTTGTCACAGGTAGTGATTGGGAAAGTGATCAGATTCTTTAATGGGTTGCTAAAGCTGCGTAAGTTGGGGGCATGTCTACGTTAATCAGTGACGCCTAAAGTCCTTCCGCTAATGAGGAGAGGAGGTAACCAACTCAGGTGTGACCTCATCACCTGATTGTGGTACAAAATTACGAGGCGCTTGGTGATAGGCGAATATTTCAAACCCGTTTAACATTGAGTTACAATCCAGAGATCGTCTGAATCACTATGCATATAGGTATTTTTATTCCTATATTCTGTGATGAAATTCCTTGTATTGAGTATCATCTGAAAAATTTAAAGTATTTAGATTTTCTGATTCTTATAAATGTTTTGAATCATTCCATAAAAATATGACTAAACAAGTATAAAATTTATCTCAAGTTGTTTTAAAGCTAAGATACAGATCCAAATAATTTGAAATGTATCAACAATGTAAATTGTTGATTTATAAAATCGAAGAGAATGTGCTATTAGTCTTCAGCTAATTATAAATAATTAATATACAGAAATATTACAATTTTTTCTATGTAAAATTAAAACACAGAAAAATACAAAAATTTAGAAAATCAGCAAAATATTATAAAGTTATGACGAGAATTTGAATTAACAAATAGTTTTAAGTTTCGTAAGAGCTTTTTCAATTATTATTTTGTTATTTTTGCTATTAAATATATTGTAACGCTTATAATATAATTTTAGATATACGATAAAAAGCCTTAAATATGTTCTACGATCTTATTGATTTTTCCTCCAAATTAGTAGATATTTTCACGAAAAACTTTCATGATGGTAACGCAACTCGGGTATGTAGCATAATTAACAATTCTAATCAATTTCATTAAATTTTATTTTACAATTACATACATTTCTCTCACATTTTAAAAACTCACTTAGAATTATGTTATATTTCAATTGCTGTTTTATATATCTGTTTTACAAAACAGAACTGTTTTACAGAATCTGTTTTACAAAACTGTATTAATTTCTGAATAATAATAATAATAAACTATGTGAAACAGTTTATAATAACTATTACCTGATAAAATTTCCTCTCTTTTCAGCAAAAGTGATCAAAGACTTCTTCGTACCTTCATGCAGACCCGATGGATCTTTTAAGAGTATGCAGTGCAACTGGCATGGTTGCTATTGCGTGGACACAGAAGGAAAGGCCAATACAGCAAGCGTACCACGTAACAAGATAGAGACACTTCCATGCTACAAACCCTGGTGGGAAATGTGAAAGAAAATTTAATCGAAACCAGTTTTGTTAAAATTAATAATGTTGAAATTTGTAGACATCTAGAGATTTAAAATTTTATTTTTCTTCAATTTTTTTACGTAAAATGCTGTTAATTCAAAATATATTTTGAGAAAACATTATAAGTATAGTATATACCCCCAAGAGATTTCTCGCCAAATTTATCATCCATTGATTTGATTATAATATTATCAATTTAAATTTTCGTTGCTTTTTGGATTTTTTTTTTGTTGCCAGATTTGCTTTTTTCTCGTGTTTTATATCATTTTTGCCTCACATAAATGTTTTTTAAGAGGCAACTGCATTTGAACTTTTAGTTCAGCGTTTCAATTGGAGGTACATTAGGAAATTTCCCGTTCCAAAAATATGTGTTTAGCTAAGCGATGAAAAAATCTCAAGTTGGGGATATATCCTACAAGTTCCAAAATATCTATATTACATTAATTATGGTGCTACATGTATTACATTTGAATGAAGTACCATTATAAAATTGTTCTTGTACTTTGCACTTTATTATTATATTGTAGTTTAAAGATGAACAGTTATATATAGTAATAGGAGTCTGAATTTAAGATTTTTGAAATTATTCACGACTTAATAATATATGAAATACTATATCTCATACCACGTATGAGACAACTGTCCTTATTGTATTTTTTCATTCTTAAGCATGTTTACTTACTTGCTTTATTCTTAAAATGAGAGATCATAAGGCATATTTGAACTTTAAATTCTTGTTTTTATATTTAGATATGTCATTTTAAAAGTAGAAACATTTTAAATCAAAAGTAAGAAATATCTACTGAAACGTAATAGAATAAAGCTGCCAAAGATTCTGATATGTTCCTCTGTTTGACACAATTGTGAAAGAGATAACAGCTTTTCAATCCTTGCAAGAAGAAATTAGATTATATATTTTTCTCAATGATTTAACTGAATAAACCATATGTTTATTTTCTTATATACATTTTGAAGAAAAAATTATATATTTTTAGAGTGAATAAAAAAAACTGCACTTTCTTTGTTGACGTGGGATTTTATTTTGATTTAGCTCCTAATTGAATTCTATGACAATATTAATAACTAATAAAAGAATCTGGAAGAATATTATTATGTACAAATATCTTATAACATATCTCACACAGAAGAAAACATACATTTTAATAGTCTACACATGCATAGTACGATGAAAAGCTTTTATAATTACTACTTTTCAAGCGCATATGAAACTTTCTTAATGTTTTGCAAAGTCTATGCAGAGATTAAAATGAATTTCCTTTTAAAATTGTAAGTTTATTGTGTTTCTTAAAAATTTAACATTAAAATAAATATTAACTTTTGAATACATACACACACACACACACACACATATATATATATATATATATATATATATATATATATATATATATATATATATATATATATATATATATATATATATATATATATATATATATATATATATATATATATATTGTAAATAAAAACTCTTTCAATTAAAATTATTTTCAAGTTACTCATTTTAGTATAGTTTAGAAATATATTTATTCATGTCAAAGTTGAATTTTATAGTAAAATTTGTTTGATTTTAATTAAATATTTAAACGCAAAGTATGTTATTTTACTCAAATACTTCTAAAAGCAGATTCTCATTTTTTTATTAATTATATAAGAACAAAAAAGTTTATAATGAGATTTTTAATTTTTTTTCAATTCAATATTAAAATATCTTTTAATTTAGCTCTTAAATACAGATTAATTCCATGCTGTTGTTTTTTGTTATTGTTGTTATTTATGACACTTGGACAATTCAAGCTCGCTTTGTTGTTGGCTATGCGAATTTAAGTCAGTAGAGTGCGTCTTTCGTATAACCAGAGCACCATGAAAGTGAAAATACGATTCCTCAGATAGATGGCACCATCAGAGGATTTATTCTCTCAATTTTTAATTCCATTCTAATTTGGATATTACTCATAGTAAGCACTAAAATATGTTCACTTTCTACTGATTTTCAAAGCAGTTTTAAAGATATAAACCAATATAATGAAAATAATATAATCCAAGTAATGAAAAATTAGTTATATAAATTATAAAAATTTTGATTAATGATTTGAAACTGATGCTAAACAGTGTAGTATTCATACATAAAAACCGTTAAGAAATTATCCGAAATTTAAGATATTTTATGGTAAATTTTAATGTCTCTTAATACAGCAATGACAGTGGAAAACAGAATTTAATAATTGGGATGATTTATAAAAGAAAGATTTTAAGAGATATTTTAATTGTGTTACACTGGTTATAAATTGAAGATTTATAGATATTAAAATTTATTTTGCTACTAAAATATTAATATGAATTTGAAAATAATAATATAAATCATAATTTTTAAAGCTAATAAATAAAGTTTATGGAAAAAAAAAGTTTGAATGTAAACGTTTGACTTTACAACCGTAATTTCATACAAACAATACTAAGGGAAATAGATTGAATATTAGAAAAGCTCTCGAAACAAAATTATAAATCCATTTAAACAGCTGATCTAAAATATAAAGTAGTTAAATAACATGATTTCTGACTTTTATAGACTTTTAAACATTTAACTATCAGAAACTATAATGCCTGCAATCGTTTTCTTACATTCAAATACAGTATGGAAGTATAGTTTTCTAAGCATCCTTAAATGGTGCATGAAAAGAAAGAAAATAAATTGCAAGATTATATATAAATAATTTAATTATATTTCTCATTTACTTTTTACAAAGATTTGATTTACGTGAAGATACATAAATAATATTAAGAAAATTAAGAATTTATGTTTCTTAATTGTTAATAAAAATGTAAATTTGCTTTAAATACGTAAAGATTAACTTAACTACAGATTATTTACGTAAAGAGTAATGATTAGCTAAACTATCTATGTCGAAAATTTTTTTAATTAATTTATATACATATACATCATATAAATATATATATATATATATATATATATATATATATATATATATATATATATATATATAAATTCTAATCTAAGCTAACAGCAATTAAGATTAAGGTCACATTTTAAAAATTTTAAGAACAAACATTTCTTAATTTTTAACCAATTGCAAGTGATGAGACTATCAAATAACAATTCTCCAGCATTTCATTTAAGGATATTACAGAGGATATTAACACATTTTTAGAACGATTTCGCGGCCGTTTAACTAATGTTTAAAATGTAAAGATTATTTTTTTAAATGTTCGATCTGATAGCCTTTTTTCTGGACTATAAGCCTGCATCATGACTTCCATGATAGAATAGCTTTTCGCAATATTCCCAGGAGTATTGCTTTTCATTCCTCTTCCACTACTTTCCAGAGTCCATCTAACGTGGTGGGTTTGCGTTTAGAAAGAGCATTTTTTAACAGACCAAAGGCACAATAGTCCATAGGTGAAACGTCAGGAGACTTCGCAGAGATATGTTAAAAATGTATACACATGCTATAACTATATCAGTCATCATTTTTTCAAGGAATGCAGGGGTAGTTTTCGAAGTATGACTTATAGTTTTTTCTTGATGAAGTTTCTCTCTTTGAAAGTTATTGGGATAAAGAAGTGGAATTAACTTTTGTAAATATTGGGCGTAAAACCTTCTCCTGATAGAACGATGAGTTGATTTTTACATTTCTTTCCACTCTTCTTATTTTTAATTTCCCATTGTACGAGAAACCTGCGACAATCATAAACCCCTTATTGAAACTTTCTTTACATTGACGAAAACGGATTTGTAAATTTTTTCTCCTCATTCTCTATAGTAAAAAGACTTTTTTTTTTTTTGTTATAGTCATTTAGGTAAACCCATGCTTCATCAAGGGTCACAATGGTTTTCCATTTATTTCCTGCTAAGTGGTTTTCATACAGGATTCTACAAAATGTTTTGCGTTGAGCCACTTATCTCGGCAAAAGCTGGTGAACGTATGTTTTTTAGCATTTTTAACTTGTAAATACGGGTTTATTATTTTATTTATTGTTGCTACAGATGTATCTAAAGACTTTGCAATTGATTTATGAAAAGAATTAAAAGGGTGGATAAGCTTATATATAAGAAATAAATAAAAAATATTGATAATAAGCGTCTTGCATTATGACATAAATATTTTTGGAAATGCATGTATTGAAACTATTATTCTTATTTCTTTAAATAGCAATGCTTTCCGTCTTTCTTTCGTATGCATATCTTTATCAGTAATATTTGAGGATTATATCGTCATCATTTTGCCCAGGATGTATACTTTTGAATGTAAATATGTTGAAAAATGCAGTCATTCGTTATCATAAAATTAGTCAAAATTTATAAAATTATTATTACAAAATAATATAGACTTTTAGTCAGAATGTAAGTTTCCAATGCATTGATTGCATAAAAAGAGTTTATTGCAAGTTGCACTAAGATTTGTGGGTCATAATATTTACTACCTTAAATATCTTTACAGGTTTAAGAAATCTATAAATATCATGATAAAATAAAAAAATAAAATAAAAAACTAAATTCTGTTAGCGAAAAATAGTCTTGAAATTGAGTCGGCAAATCACAATTTGAAATCACCTAATCCTCTAATTAAAATCTGAAAATAATGTTTCTTATTCTATCAGTTTAACATTAAAAAAAAGTGGATAAATAATTTACATGAAGAGCTCCAAAATAATGCAAAAAATATAACTTAAGATCGAGTATTTAAAAATTAACTATAAACGTTTCATTCCCACAAGATAAATATTAATAAATGCTAGAATGGTATGCCAAACCATTTGAAATATTATAATTATATAAAAAGATACCTTTATTCAGATTTTACATTCTATTTTTAAGTGCCATGTTAAAACTATAACTTTGACTATTTACCTGGGAAATCGAATTTTATGCATACTTCAAATACTAAAAATAATGTTACAGTAATCCCCTTATTGATTACTATACAAATGTAAGAAACAGAGCTCGATTTTTTATAACATACAACATGTAAACCATGAATCAATTTCAATTGATTTTATAAACCAACACAATATTTGCTAAAATACAATAGAAAGAAAGGAATTCTGTTCATACTCTAAAAATAATTCTATAATTTCTTGCTTTTATTCCAAATTTCTTTATAATTTTACGAGAGAAACATTTAAAAATCATAAGCATCTTATAAATGTTGAATATTTTTTTTAATAATTGATAAAAATAATATTCCAATCTCATAATAAATATGGTAGATAAAAAGATCATAATGAAATTAATTTGAATATCAAAATTTGTCTTATTTTATTGAGAAATAGATTATTTTTATCATTAAAGATAAAACATTCGTATTGCTAACCTAACTTTTAGATAAATGTTCAGATAAATCTGTGTCAATGTACCAGAATAATATGTACACACGCATATAGGATACATGAATAATGAAAAGATTGTTCTTTATAGAAAAAGATTACAATTATACATTATAACCAATATTTATAAATATGATCATCAAATTAATGAAGACTGCTGATAATTCTCTATTAAGTAAAACATCATACACATTGCATCCTCTGTGTTCATACCTATGTAGTCATGGCATTAAGCACCGTACGAACCGATTGTGAATAAGTATTGTCATAGATTCTCATACTCCCCACTCTTACACTCTTGTCATTGGATCAGATGCTTTCCAGTAATTTGCATATAGTGCTTAACCATATATGTGATATTTCTACACGTGGCATTTTTCCTTTCGCTTCGATTTCCGAGTGTTTCTAGGTTATTCTTAATTTATGGACAATTGTGCAGTCTACTTGGCCTTTTTAATCAGATTTACAATCCACAATAAGACAAATGTATTATTATTCATCGTAAAATATAGAATAGGGAATGAAGATGATGGGCAGTCAAAATAACACTTTTGTATTTAATATAAAACAATTTTGAATCAAAATATTTTAAAAAATAAACTAATAAAATAGAATGAAATGATTTAATGATATATTTAAGAAGATTAAAACATACTTAAGAGATTTCATGTGTATTTTGGAATGGTGTTTGGTTTAAATAGTAAATGTTGCACAAAAAACAAAAAAAACATCAATTATTATTGAGGATGAATCTTCTTTGCATTAAAACTGAGGAATAATTAACTAATTGTAGTGAAAACTAATTGTAGTGTAAATATTAACTAATTGTTGTGTAAATATTAATATTTACAACTGAATATATTTTATCCAAAAATTGAAATCTATAAAGAAACATTTAAAAAATATTAATATTTCAAATTCTCTACTCTTTTCTTAATTATATCTTCTACTCTTCAACAATGAAGTACATCAATTATTGATACATTTTACAGATATAAGTCAATGTGTATATATTTTATGTAGTTCCTTTTAATTCTATTAAAGTTACATTTAAATTCTTAATATAATATTCTATTTTTCGCCTATTCATTCTCATTGAAATTAAAATCACTCCCTGTTATGCGACTTGACTGAATATCATAGTTTTCCTTGTAACTTTTACACTGTAATCAAATATAACAAGAAATAAACAAAAAAAGATTAGAATGTTTTTGTAATTCAAGGACAAAAATTAACCGACTAATTTTAATAGTAGTACTATACAGGTCACAAATGCCTCAAAACTTTGACTGTTGTGCATCTCGGAGGATTATAAGGTAAATGTTCTTATTTTGTCTCATAGAGATTATTTTTAAATTTGCATTCATTTATAATCATGTTTAGAAGTATCATCTGTTTTGGATGTTACTTTAGGAATTTATACTCTTACTATTATTTATGAATAATGCTTAACTTCATGGCGATATCAAATTTTTTTTTCAGCTTTCTCCTTTCAAATGTTTTACTTTTATATTTCTATCTACTATAAAAGATTAATTTCAATTTTCTGACAGACTTTGTCGTAGAAACAATCAGCAGTCATTTCTTCTTTTCTTCTTCTTATTATTAATCCCTCCGGTCTAAAATCAGATCAGAGGTCATCCGCATTTAATTTCATTGGAAGGCATTAGTGAACTATTTATAGCCAAGGAGAAAATGAGCAGCTTCGTTTTGTACAAAGTACCTGGAGCACCCTAGGGTTGAAGTCTGACTTAGATCCTGCGCCTGCGGTCTCTAGGTCAACAATCCAACTCTAGACCAACAAATGAACAACTCAAAATTGAGAACTGACGTTGGGGTTAGGATTGGAGTTTTCTTCTTCCTAGGTATCTTTTTTTGGTCTGGTTCCTACTCAACGAAGATTATTCCGATAAGGGAGACCCTGGCAGTAGCTAAGCTACCACCAGCATAGCTCTCTGGCTTGCTGGAGTACACAAGCCTACCCCCACCACTACAAGCAATAATTTAATGATCATATTCATAAGCTCATTCCATCACCCACTTTTAACACTGCGACAGCAACAAATATTTAGCAATTTATCTGATTTTACTATAATCTCACATTCAGTTATCGCTCCTTTACTTTATAAGTATTCTATCATATCGTTTGCTGGATTCAATTAATATTCGCAATCTTATGTGTTTCAAGCTGATTTCTTTAAATTTAAAAATCAAAGCAGATTTTTTAAAAATTAATTTGCCATCTTTTCTCTTTGAAGTGGAATAACAAACTCCCACATCATAACTACATTCTTTGTGAGCTTTCTAAATAAATGAAAATAGTATTACTGATAATTTAGTGCAATTCTTCTAGTAATTTGGTTATTCAATTGTTTTTTTTTCCCCTTCGAACCTAAAATTATATTTTCTTAATCTTTTTTTATCTGCGTATGACTAAATGTTGTAATTCAATTCGGATATTGTTTTGAATTTATCAACTATTATTTTAAAATCTGCTAATGGGAAAATTTATATATGAATTTCAAATCATCTTCTTATATTTAAACACTGAACGTTTCATAAGAAAACTCAAAGGATTCAAAGTATGGTTTACTTTATAACTTTTTTAGCTCTTAGCAAAAATTAGTACATTTATTCATTGTGTTAGAGATTTCATACTTTTTGCTTAAATAGTTTTTTTAATTTACTTAAATGTATAAATCATCTGTATATTTCCATACCTCATGGTTTAATTAAGAGACCTTTTGATGTATGCATTTGACGTATACCTTTTACAGACTTACAATAATTCTAAGCGTATATCCTTTAAAAGTAAAATTCCAACATTTACGCTTCAAGATTTATATATTATCTTAACAATTTAGAAAAATAGATTTTGTAAGGAATTAAATAATTTGCTTACAAATACTTACATTAAATTAATAAATGAATTACACGAATTATATTCTCAATTGAAATCACCTTATTATCTTATACAATTATATTCTATTTTAAAAGAAAAACAATTATTCTTTTATAATGTATTTGGTGCAATAAATATTAAAATTTCATAAAATTATATGAAGATTTTTTTAACTTTAATAATTTTACATTTTTAAACTGTTGAGCCCTCATTTAAACTATTCTATCATGCACATGACTATGTGTCGCGTTGCATATTTTTTTTAAATAATTACGTCACACACACACACATAGACTCAATATATCATTCTTTAATTATATTTTATTTAAAAATGGTCACAAACAAATATTACATTTAAAATAACAATTATTTGATTTTAGATAATATTCAGGTTAGAGTGGAGATATATTATATACCTTCTTACAGAGATTGGTTGCCATGTATTGTCTAATAAATTATTTTAAAAGAAATATAGAATTTAAGTGTGTTTTTCAATACACAATAATTTCTTAAAATTGTCTTTGTAAAATTTCACTTTTTTATTAGATATTCTTGTGCTATTTTCTTGATGTATTTGTAATTTACAATATTAATAAATTTAAATATTTCTTTGAATTTAGAATCATATCGCCATAAAGTACAGTTTAATTCTTTATTCTGCCCTTAAAATTTTTAATATTTATGTTTTAATTTTAAAACTAAATAAGCATTTAAGGGAGTAGATTTAGACAATTGGTTAAATAATTATAATGTGCCACAAAAAAACCCAAAAGTGTTTTTAAAGATAACATAAATATGTAATGTAAAATCCCCATGATAATTGTGCAGATTTAATTTTCCTCCTTACTTAATTTATATAGTATAGTTATTAATTCATTAAACTCTTAAACGTTATTTAATGTTAGTAAATTAGACCATATGATTAGTAATTCATTCTCAAATAATTGCAGTGGTTTATTAATCACATAAAGATCAAAATTTGTAAATAATATAGTAAACTTTGAATCTTTTAGTGAAAATATTAAATGAAATAAATAAATACTTGAAATTTAAATTCCTTCTGAAATTGCAATGCCGAATAATTTGGAAAACACTCTGGCAACGACAAAGGTTTTCAATTCTGCTTGAGACTTCTGAATCCAGTACAAAACAGTTTTGCTGTCCGAAAAATACCAATTTTGATCTATCTTAAGTTCTAGGGAAAACCTATCCTTTTTCATCAATTTAGATAGCAATATATCTGCACACACTTCAAGTCATGGAATCGAAAGTGTTTTGATTGATGCAACTCTTCCCTTGCTGCACACTAGATGTGAAGTTACTTCACCACTCACTGATTCGCATCTTAAATAGACTGCTGCACTGTAATAGCTCTCTGATGCATCTGAGAATCCAAAGAGTTCAATTTTTACAACATTTTCTGGTAGCATACATCGATTAATTTTAATACAGTTAATGACACAGAATCCATCAAAAAACCGTAACCATTCTTGTACGATATCTGATGGCAGTCTTTCATTCCATTCTATTGATAACCTCCACAGACGTTGCATAAAAACCTTAGCCTTTGTAAGCACAGGTCCTATCAAACCAAGTGTGTCAAAAATGCGAGCAATTATGGACAAAATTTCTCTCTTGAAACCATAGAAGCATCTTTTTTGGGCACATTGTAGGAAAGCTCATCACTCTTGGCCTTCCATAGCAGCCCTAATGTTTTCGTTAGATCAAAGCTATAGTCATTTGAATCTTCAGAAAATTCTCTTAACTCTGGACAGTTATTTTGCCATTTATCTAGTTCCATACCACAAGTTTTAAATATTTGAGTTAATTCTTTCTTTAGACACTTTACACTTTCTAAATTTGACCCTCAACCAAATATTTCATCCATGTACATATCTTTCTGTACTATTTGAGAAGCCAATGGAAATTTCAGTTGTTCATCAATACCTAAATGTTGAAGACATCTCTGAGCCACATATGGAGCACTAGTGGTTCCATATGTCACAGTGCATAATTGAGACATTTTAATATTCGCTTCCTTGCAATCTTTCCATACAATTCGTTGCAAGTCTCTTTGTGCAGGATCAATACTAATCATTCTAAACATTTTTTGAATATCGGTAGTAAAATCAAAAAGATATTTTCTAAACCTCAATATTATATCAAATAAATCATCTTGAATTACACCACCATTTAGCTACATGGAATTTAATGACTCACCAGTTGAAGCAATTTGTGAAGGTTTGAACACAACTCTACATTTCGTACTCGTTTTCTGTGGTATATAAACTGCATGATGAGGTAAATAGTAGACCACTTCAGGTTCTTGCGCCATAGAACCTTGTCGAGAAACTTCTTGCATATGATTCAAGCACTCATATTCACTCATAAATTGACGATATAATGCCAGAAGTTCTGAATTCTTTTCTAACATATTCCACAAGGAATTTAATCTTCTGACTGCAATCTTTCTTGACTCTCCCAGCAATTTCGGATCTTTTTTAAATGGCATCTGTACCACAGTTTCAAATTTGTGTTTCCTCAATTTGTTCTATTTCCCAAACATTCTGCATAATTTTGCTTAAGTCGGCACCCTCGTTTATAAGCCCACAGTGTACATTAGTCTCAGTTACTATTGGTACGCTACCACTCACTACAAATCCGAATACTGTGTTTTGTAAAATTAATTTAGTATTAGTAGGGTAAATTCTGTCAGGTTTTAATAGTCCATAAAAATGGTCCTCTGCTCCCAGAATTAAATTGATTGGACCTGGAACATTAAATCCCGAATCCGCTAACTTAACGTTTTTTAATTCGGGAACGCAAATATCAATTTGCCTTAAAGGGGTCAAATTTGTAACACTGGGAACAACCAAAAATTCTAAATCTAATTTGAAATTTCTTATATCATTAACAATCGTATAGCCTTAACTTTAGATTTAATTGTCAGAGACACTCCATTTAAACCTGAAACTCCAATATTTATTTATTCCTTATATATAGGGTGATTCTCATTACATGATAAAGCACACTTATTATTTTCAACTTCCGAAAGGAAAACTCTCGATGTGTATTTTGACTCTGAGAATTTATTAAGCTTGGGATTTTCCACCAAAGTCTTGCCTCGGGAAGTAAAATATAAATCAATTTCTTTCCCTAATTCAGCGGGGTTAAACCATGTGTCAGCCTGTCTCATATTAATATGACGCGTAGTTTTTCTATCTAAGGTCTGGCATATTTTATCCGACACAATTAAATCTTTGAGAGTTTCGAAATCTATTACCTTCCTCAATTGTAAATAATATTCTCAGCTCGTTGTCAATCGCGATGCAGATTGTACATATGTTTCATTTGGTTGGCGGTGGGCTTTCCTAAAATGTTCTAAACATGATTGAGGGGTAGGCTCAAATTCTCGAAGTACTATTGTTTTTACTTTAGAATATTCATTTAACTCGTCTTTCTTTATGTAAGTTATCACATTAGTCGCCCTTTCCCCTAGCAAATTTAACAAATTCTCCGTTTTTATTTATCAGGGACGTTTTTTGAAATAAAGGCTTTCTAAAAATGCAAAAAAATAACTCCAACCCCCAGGTTCACTAGGAGTTTTAATAGTTAAATTACGGACACATTTTATAAGAGTCTAAAGATTCAGTCTGATTATTTTCAACATTTTAACTTTCTGAATTTGACTTAGATTCCGCTTTCACGCAAGCAATTTTTAATTCCATTTTCGTTCTTTCAAGTTTAATTTTTTCTAATTCTAATTGTTAAAGATCTTCGGATTTTCTCTGTTCCAGGTTAATTTTCTCTAACTCTAGTTGCCGCAACTGATCGGACTTCTGCTCTTCAATTAACGTATTTGCTAATTCTACAACGGAATCTTTCTCTGTTACGTACTTCTGGTTTTGTTTTATAATACTGCTTAATTCTGAAATAGTCATTTTCTCAATAACATCTTCTCCTAACTCAATAGCAATTAATATCAAATCCTCTTTTTATACGCCTTTAAACACATTTTGGATAGTTATTAATACACTATATATATAAAGATCAATTATCACACACAGAACATGTAAATTACTCAGTCACATACCTCAATTACGTTGACGATACTCAGCAGAGGCGTAAATTATCACTCATAGCCATTATATAGATCCACAGGTTGCTGGTTTTCTCCTGCGAGACTATGACCAATGTAAAATAGCTCAGTTTTTAATTCAATATTCACTCAAGGACTGTATAAAACACACACTTTATTTCTACGACTCTCATATTGCTACTGCCGGTTTCTTTTTTATGACTCAAGGGGGGGGGGGGCTGCGCTCGCAGACGCCAACACTTGGCCCAATGGACGCAATAATAGTTTTATTTCTCATTAGGATTAGAAATTTTGAACAGATTTTTGGCGAATAAATTTTTACTCATTTTTTTTATTTTTACAGTTCTTTATTCTTACACTTCTTTCTTTTACACTTCGTTGATGAAAGAGGAAAAAACAACATTCCAGACATATTAAAAGAACAATGGCTGAAAACAGATAAATGGCATACATACATTTGAAAAGTAAAAACGTCATTTCAAACTCATAGTTGTCAAAATATTTTGCTTTTTTGGTCTGTAAATAGTTTAGTTTCATCCGCATAATACATCTATAAAATCTCATTGGTTAAGAAAGAGATTGTGCTAGTTTTGTAAAGGAAATTTAATTGTTTTGTCGTTGAAGGAAAAAATATGTTTTCTACAATAGAAATAAAAAATAAAATATTCTAAATGAAATAATTGAAAATCTTGAATGAGACACAGAACATGTCAAAAATTAAGAAATTCGACGACTAAAATTTCGACAGTTTTAGAAACAAAAGAAAAAGTTGATTTAAAAAAAATAAATAAATAATAAACTATCACCACACACACACACAAATGTGTTTTCCTTTAAAACATTTTAGCTAGACAAATTGTCCTCAATTGGAAAAATCTATACTTATTTGGTTGAGGAAATCAGAAGAATGAACATTTCTATTGCTGAGAAAATATCATTAAAAAAGAAGTTTATAACTGTTATGCTAAATAGTCTGTAATGATTTCGACGAATCGAGATGGCGCTGCAGAAACAACAACACAAGATTTTTTTTTTCAAGGAATAGAATAGCGGGCTGTTCGCCGGAATTCAAAAAGTGATTCAGAATGGCCATGTTGAGAATGTAATGGTGATGTTCCTGTTACAAAATGTTCCTATAAATTAATGTTATGTTATGTGCAATCATAGATAATAATTAAAAAATTTGATTTCTAATATGTTGTTTGATAATTGTGTAAAATTAATTCAGCTTCAGAACAAGCCAAACACAATAGAGTTCATGAAAGCAAGAAATTGTTGCTTTTTGCTAACGGAATTGAAAAACTGTCTACTTTCCTAAGGATATATTTGAAATCTAGATATTTCAAAACTTCCAAGGAACTGCCCGCTTCACAGAAGTTAACATCATAGCGTGAAGGCTTGAAATGCTTATGGCATATGATTAAGAGACTTGAATCGAGATTTCTTTTTAGAAAAATCTTAAAACCTTTTTAACTATGGATAACTACACTGTCCACTGTGAAATCTCAAATCTTGAAATAATTTTTCCTGTTTCTCATTTTACCACCGTTTTAAAGTACGGGGATCTGGAGCATAATCTACAGCTTTCAAAATATTAAAGAACATTTTTACTAAGATTGTGTTTAGAAGCTTGGAGTAACAGCAGCTTTATAAAATTAGCATTCTAGATGCAACGCATTTGTCAATCTGTTCACGGAATTATGTTGACAAAAAAACACGATATGCTGAACATTTTGGCGTGTTGGTTTTATTAAACTATTACAACTAGCAGAAAATCAAATATTTATCATATGTTTTCAATTACTAATGCCTGGGCCCCGATAAAAACTTGTTTTTTCCAAAATTTTATTCCAGGTCTTTTATAGAGCCCTCAAATATTATCTGCATGACAAAAGTTTCAACTGAAATTATTGAGAACATAAAGTCTAATATTAAAAAAGAACTTTCTAAGATCGAATTATAAGCAAATAACAAAGTTCAATCACAGTCTTTTTATCCATTTAGCTGCAAAACAATTATCTAAATGTTTATCAGGACCTATGTATGTATAGTATTATATGTATGATATATGATATGTTTATATATATATATATATATATATATATATATATATATATATATATATATATATATATATATATATATATATATATATATATATGTAGTATTTTTTGCGAAAACAGCAGCAAAATATTTTCTACATCTAAAAATGGGAAAATGCTATTTAAGAAATTAGATTTGTAACAAAAATTTGATAACACAGTTTTCTTTTTTATCAATGAAATGAAAATATAGGTATTCAATTTTTCATTTGTTTTTTGTATAGTGTCCATTAAATATGTTTTTCTAATTGTTAAATCTCCATCTCTTCATTCATAAAGAGATGGAGAAACGTTTGATGGAAAAGAAGTTTTTAATTTAACATTTTTTTTTTTTTTTTTTTTTTTTTTTTATAATTACTTTGAAAAAATTACTTTAAAGTTTTGAATAAACTCAGGAAAACAGGGTCTGTATGCTGCAGAAACAAAATCATATTTTCTAATTTAAATTAGGGTTTATAATAGTATGTTTAAAAATAATAGTTGTTTCCTGTATGGAGTTTCTATCAATATAATAAGGATTAACTAATCATTTTTACAACTAAATAAGAAATTAAAGTCATGTTTACAAAAGATGTTTGTATTTGGAAACAATAGAATTAAATTTCAGATTACTGGGTTATATTGTATTAAATAATTATAGCTTATTATATAAGCAGTTTCAAAGATAGGATTTTAAGCAATGTTTTACAATAATATACAGTGGGTGATCAGTTAACGAATATGATACGTTACAAGACTAAATTCACTATCCGAATTGTTCTTCAACCGAACGTTCGATTTACAGTATATTTCTTTGTGAACAGTATATAGAGCTATTCCAGAAGTTTTTTTTTAAATGCTCTTGTTATCAAAAGCAGAAACAATCGCTAAATGTTGTTTAATAATTTTTATTCTCTAGCTGTCATTTGATTTGTCCAAGTTGAGCATTCGAATATGACTATTCTTTTAGTAATGGTTAAGTTATTTTGCTTCAGAAGTTTTTTCTTTTTTACTCCAGTTATGTCTGATCATTCCATGTAGTCTTGCAGGACAAACGTAGACATCGATACACGAAGCAACACGTCTAGGCACTGAGTCAATGAGAGTACGAAGGGCGTCTTGAGGAATGGCTCTTCCTTCCCTGTCAACAATTTGCCAAAGTGAATATTATGAAGTAGGCTGTGGCAGGGTCTACAAAAAGCGTCCAATCTTAACCTAAACGTGTTCGATTCGTGAGACATATGGTGAGCATGGTAACCAGGAAAGCATTTGTACTCCTTGAAAGACATGTTATACTGATGTACAATCGGGCGTTATCCTGCTAATAAAGGACATTGGGTACCTTTGAAGATAGAGGAGTAGCACCGGTATCAGCACATCATCCACGTAACGTTGGGCTGTCATAAAGAAGTGAATATGTGAACTACAGGTGACCTGGAATCGTACGCAATGGCACCCCAAACCATTATGCCACGTTGTCAAGTGATGGGCGTTCCACAGTTGCTGCCGAATTGGACCTATCTCCACATTGACACCACACTCGTACGAGGTGACTATCACTGAAGAAACAGAAGCGTTTCTCTTCTGAGAAAACGATCCTGTGCCACTCCGTCGTCCCCATCTCTCTAATTCTGCATCATTCAGGACGTTGGCGTCTATGCTGTAGGTTCAGTGGCAATAAGATGATTGCATGAGCACAGGCCCTAGCAACCAATCCATGGCAAATGACTCTTCTCATGGGGGCGTCCAGGGTGTTTTGCAAATGCTGACGAATTTCGGTAGATTTGCTTTGCGGGGCCACCACCGCCTCCCGTTGGACTTTTCGATCCACGCATGAGGACGTATCTCTGGCTGCACCGGCACCCCACAAATGTTCCACAGCTCCTTGTAATACTCATCTTCACCACAGCTGATGTACTGTGGATGCGTCTAGGTGTTTTCCAGCTGCTATTTACCGTAAAGACCAACCTACCCTTCTCAGTCCGATCAGCATGCCCCTCGTAAACTCCTTAGGTTCGTCTACCCTGAAATTTGCATAATTTTCTGGCCACTCCTTCTTGGTATTACACATTCAATATCGGGCAGTGTGTATTGGGAATTTAAAATTAAGTATTAGAAAAAAAATATGTTTACCCAAGGAGCCTGAAAATAATGAAATACCAATGAATTCATAAACATAAGGATTCAGCACTAATAATCAAGAATTTACTCGAAAAATTGGTAATTACGTTACGCATCAGTATTTCAGTAGCCTATCAGCCAAGCCGAATGATCGTCAAGGGAATCGAGCTAAATATACCATAATAACAAAAAACAATAAAAATAAAATTCTTACTCAAGTGTTTTATTGGAACAAAAAATAACTACATGTTAAAAATAAATTGGTGTTTACTTTAAAAGAGAGTCAAAACATTTTTTCTTTTTCCTGCATCTCTCGCCTTATTTGTTATTAGAGTGATATCTTGGTTCGATTTCTGTGGCACTAATTCCGTTTAGCTCAAAATTGGTTGCGGTGACTCTAATATGTAAGTAAAAAAAATTACTTTTCAAACTAAACCATTTTCAAAATATATATATATATATAAATAATTTATTCCCCAATATTTTATAAAAATATAAATAATTTATTCCCCAATATTTTATAAAAATATAAATAATTTATTCCCCAATATTTTATAAATATATATATGATGTCATATTCTTTATTTTCAAAGGTAAAGAATATGAAATTCATTGGTGTTGTTATTTTGTGCTGTTGTCTGTTTGGGGCTTTAAGAGCGGCAACGAAATGCCAAATTGAAGTTTGGAAAGCCAAGCAACTTTGTAAGATCAAATTCGCTAATAACTTCCTATTTTTTAATGATAAAAAGTATTAAAATCATTTTATGATTCTTTTTTCCTGAAAAGTTAAAATCTTTTCCATTTCGTCTTATACTGTGCTTCTGTAATAACAGACAATGTTGATGAATTATTAATTTATAATTTAATCAATATAAATAATAATATTATTATAAAGGCGGCAGAATTTTTGTCCGGGGTTGAATTAATTTTCTTGATTGCAGCGTATGTGATTAATTTAATTAATAATGCTGCGTGAGTAAAGAAAAGTTATTTATGTCATTTGGAACTCTGCTTCAAGAACAAAAACTTGTAGTTTCTTACTCTTTATTTAAAATAGTTGCCTCTAATACTGGATATAGAAAAAAATATGTTTTCAGATCCTTCTCTTATTTTTGGCACAGCATGTCCACTTTTGGACCTTGCGCGATAAAACCCAACCAATCTTCTCTTATTTCTATATTTTCACAATTTAACTTTGTTTAAAAATATTTAAATCAATTTAAAATCCCTTTAATTTTTGGTAAAAGTATATTTTTAGAGTACCACAGGAAATGTGTGTTTGCGATTTACCCAATATGTCATTAATCGCAAATACGTAAGACCATGGATGGAAAGAACACCAATTTAAATTTCTACTAACTTTGAAACTAATGGAATTTTTCAAGAGTTGTGCACTTTATTCATTCTGATTTTAAGCGATTTATGAATGTAACATCACTTCTTGATGCAAAACGGTATATCAAATCAGTAATATCGTTGTTGTTGTGTGCGAGCTAGGCTGGCAACATGGGGTGCGCTTGCTTCACTTTTCCAACTGAATTATATTTTTAATGTGGAGTCCGACTTCCTCAGTACACACATGCCATAGGTACCCGTTTATATGGTAGGCATCCATTCACAACCCATTCATACAAGGAAAGAACAAAGACGGGATGAATAAAGAGTGAAAGTACATCTGTACCCGCACCGGGATTCGAACCCAGGACCTCCTTATCCTCAGTCAAGCACGCTGACCACTAGACAAGTTGGGTGGCAGTAATACCATTAATAATAGAAAATAATGTAGTAAAAGTAATAGCATAGTAATACCTAGGTACATTTTTTTGTCAATGGAAAAGCATGGCCGGCGAAAGGCTACGTGCTTTGCTTACTATAGTTTAATATAATCAAAAATAAAAAAATGGAACATAATTCATAAGCGCTTAAATAACACCAGTTAGATTCACGGAAATGAGTTTGATGTAAATCTCATTTATAATATATATATTACTTAATTTAATTATTATTATTTCTAACTATAAACTCTAATTTTCTAGTACATTAAAATGCTTTTCAGTTTGTATGAAAAAAATTATTTCAGCTGCGTATCATCACGATAGTCGAAAAAATAGTTAAATAGCATATAATTCGGATTTACTACAAGCTGCGTGAATTGTTAAGATATTCAATCTGGTTGTAGCTGTAAAATGCAATAACCAGTAACACCGGGTACCTAAACTTTGAATATATTTGGACAAGCCAAGCTCGCTGTGCCATTGGCAATGCGAATTTAAGTTAGTAAGGTGCGACTTTCTTTAACCAGATCACTATAAAGGTGAAAGTACGACTTAGCTTTAAACTCTTCCGATAGATGGCACCACCAGATGATCTACTCCTTAAATATTTGACGTTGATTTGGAAGGAGAGGAAGTTTGATCATTGCACCCATGCTAACTACTCAACCACGGACCACAGGACTTTCATAAATGATATGTACTTTTCAATATTGTTTTCCTCTTTATACGGAGTTTTATATTTTTCGATATAAGTATTAATGATACTCACAGCAAAGTTAGTTAGCGATATTCTTAGCCATTTCAAACTAAAACGTAGACATTCATAATTTTTAGTAAATTTTTAAAACATTCATAATTTTTAGTTATAATTGTTCCCATTGGACACTTTGATTAAGCTAGCATATTTCTTTTTAAATGAATAGCCAAGTGCATAAAAAAATAGTATGAATGCTCGTATTCATTTTTATTAAAAATTGTATCTAGTTCACGATTTTTAATTCAAACAGAGAAATGTTGTTTCCAAATATTAGTTCCCAATTTTGCCTTAGTGTTATATGTATCTTTTTAAAAACTAACATCAATTATAACAGTGAACACTAAAAGTAGTTTCAATTTCGGTTTCATTTAAACAAGGTGAAATTGTTGATTTTCCTCACTGCAACGCCGTTGGCTCTTACAAGAGATTGCAGTGTGGGTGGACAGGCTGCTCATGCGTTTATGAAAATGGAGAAGTCATTTCATATTCCACTGATGATGATGATGAAGATAATTCGGCTCTTCCATGCGAATATTTCGATAGTCAATGACAGAGTTCCATAGATTGTCTTGTGTTATTTGCAACTTCAAAAAAATATAATGATTATTAGTTTGTTTGTCAAGCTCACATTAGATCTGTATAGTGTGTTAGTAAATAAATGCTGTTTGAAAGGTTACTCAATATACATCTATAATCTGAGGTGAATCCTGAAGCTTTTAAAAGATAATATCACTCAATTTAAATTAAATTCAAATAAGAAAAGAATTAAAAAGAGAATGTGAATATTTTTTTCATTTTGAAGTAACCAATTAAAATTTATTTTGTATAACAAATATAAATATTGGTAAAAAAAAAAAAAACATTACTAAATGGTAAACTGAAGTAAAGTACACAAGTGACTAAAAGAAAAATCAGTGTAACAAGTTTACCGTTACACACAGTTATAATGTAAATTAAATTCGTAATAGTTAAGGTTGACATCCTTTTAATAAAAAATTGTTTTTCGTACCAAGAATATCAAAATTTGTCCATTACCAAATTAGTAGTTACGTATACTAAATTAATTTTATTTTGGTTTATTATATATATATATATATATATATATATATATATATATATATATATATATATATATATATATATATATATATATATATATATATATATATATATATATATATATATATATATATATATATATATACCTCAATGTATGGTACCTGCTTTCAGAGTTCATGTTAATCTTCTGCCCTTGTGATTGCTTGTCAAAATGAAGATGCAATCCAAATGGATCAATCGGTACAAAAAGTTGGGGTCTGTCCCTATCTTATAGTATCCCGCCTCTTCAATCGGCCATGTCAAGGTTTAGAAGTGGTCACTTAAAAAGCCTGAAGTTCTTGAATGGGGAGAGGATTTTTTTCTCTTGTTTCTGTTTCCTCTGTGCCAGCCATGCTCACCTTCTAAGTTTTCTAAGTGCCTCTTGGGGGCAATTGTGAATTGTGTAGGATAAAATCCAAGTGGAACTTATGCGTCAGGGCCTTTTGGCCCTGGTGTAGGCTTTCCTACACCAGGTAACAACAAGATAAGTAACAACAACAACGTGGTGCCAGGAGTTTGATTATTATTCGAATTTATCTTTGCTAATCAAAGGCAATTAAATTCTTGTTGCCAATAGAAATTCTGTAAGAAAATTCTGTTTCATACTCTGCTACTGATTCTATAGTCAGAAAAAAGTCAGAAACTTACTCGTCTTTTTTTTTTTTTTTACCGAAATGGAAGATAAATTAAATGGACTTCATTTCGAAGTCTATGAACTTTATATACAAAAACACATCTTTTGAAATAGATAAAATTTTGGTAGGCGTATCTCCATTTTTCAAATGTTCATGATTTCTAAGGTAGTCATTGTTACTAGTTCCTTAGATGGATCATATTTTATTAAGCTATATTTTCATTAAAGTTTCTCAAAAAAGTTGAATTTTTTTCAGCTAGACGTAACACACTTTTAAATCTTCGAATAAAATCTATTCCTTGCAGGGTTATAAAGAAATTTTTGCAATAGAAAAATTAATAAATGGAATTTTGAACACTCTGACTTCAAGAATGATAGTTTATTTATTCCGAAGTATCTCTTTTTCAGATACCAAAACCTTAATATATAGTGTAAACTTAAAAAACCTTAATAAAAGTAGGGTTGTCTTTTTATGTACCTTGTTGCTATGGGACATGGTAGTAATCACTTGCGACTGAATTAATTGTGTCACTGAAACTAGAGAGTTCCTTAAGAATTGGAAATGCTTCTAATACTATTTTAGAACTAGCAGTGCGTATGTAAAATATTGTATATAATGTAATATTGTCTTTTTTGTATATATACATCATGTTTAAAAAAAGTTTTTGTTTCTTAAATTAAGTTTAAAGCTCTTCTTTCCTTTATATATATATGTATTCCCAATAAAAAAACTCATTATTGTGAATGAAACATAATATTCCCGATAGTGACTAATAATTCTCATTTACATTATTTTAAATTAATGATACTAATTAAACCTTTAAAACATGCATCTTTAAAGAAAATTTCTATATTAATAAAAATCAAATTTTTAAATGAAAAAAACAATAGTAAAAGAATTATCATTTATTAGAAAATTAAAATTAATTTAATAGAAAATTGTTAAGTTAGTTAATAGATAAGTTAGATAGTAAAAAGTTAATAGAAAATTAAAATTATTATCGAATAATTTCATAAATACCATAAAGTATTTATAAACTTATTGTTTCTGGAAAATATATTAATCACACATAATACTCATTTGCCCTTTATTATAAAAGCTAAGTAAATATCTTATCAATTTTAATGTTATTTAAAATGTATTCTTTAAAGTATAATTTTCATAAAACTCTAAAAAAATATAACAATAATTTCTATTGATTGCAAAATAACTGTTATGTTTCAGAACTTTTGATTTTTTTATTTTTAATTACATATGGAAATTATATCTTTGAAAACAAAACATTTATTTATCATAAAATTATTTCTATGACAAACATTTGAAATGAAATAAATATTAATAATAAATATCCTTTGAAAATCTATTTATCTAAGCTTTCTTAACAATAACTCCTTTATTTCACATTAATAAAATCTTTTAAGTTATAAAAATTAACCAATGAATTCAATATTCTGATAGATTTACAAAAAATAAATAATAAAATAAAATAAACATTTGACATTTATACTTAATGATATACCAAGACTAGAATTCAGTATTTCCTTTACACACAGAATCAAAACTTATAAATTCAAATCAATAATGATAAAGAATTTATTTAGTAATTTCAATCATTAAAACATGCATTTAATTTGCTTATAGAAATTATTTAATGTTTTAATGAAACATGTTATAAAACAAATTATATATAACTGTTTCTAGAAAAGTAGATTCCAAAGTATAAGAGTAATTTTTGTTTTGTGAAAGCTATAGACTTTCATATTTGCAACTTTCACATAATATTTATAAAAGTTACTCTTATTAAAAATTTACATGTGCTTCAAAGAAGAGTGATACATAATTTAAAATTTAATCTGAGCAAAATTTAAAATAGCTCATGTTTTTATTCCACTGAAATTCGTTAACTTTTCATTTAATATGCTAGTGTTTCTACGAAATGTTCGACATCAGCATTCTTTTCTACAATAATTTTGACTGACAGTCTTGAAAAAGAATTTCAACCTATCTTCAATATTAAAACTTATATTCCAGAGTAAGGCCTCTTTCACACCAGACGACTTTCACACCAGTGATAAAAAGTCCTCTGATATTTTATTTTGAGAAGTTATTAAGAAACCACACAATAGACTGCTCTCTTTCACATTGAGTAATGATATTTTAAAGAGGACCCGTCTATTGTGTGGTTTTTTAATAACTACTCAGAATAAAATATCGGATATTATCATACGATAAAAGTCTTCTAGTTTGAAAGAGGTATAAGGCTTTATTGCAGCCAAAAACAAATTTTCACTACTTCTTTGGACCGTGAGTTATTGCCAAAATTTTATTCACTTTTTGAATAAAAATAACATTGAATTTCTCTGAAAATTATTTATTTTCACTTTGCACCGGAGCAACTACAAAATATACGAGACCTAATAAAATTAACATTTAGTTCCAGAAAATTTTTTCATTACCTGATGTTGTGGCAGCTAGAGATGTTACGTATTACAATAACACCGACTCATAGTTAGTTATTACTGTTGCCACTCGATGGCAACTAAATTCTTCCCACAAAAAGTTCGAAAACAGCAATTTGATCACAGTATGAAGTAAAATCATAACTGTTGCTTCAATCCTGTCAGAAATGGTTTTGAACAATTGCAGTCTGTAGTGTTGCTTTGAAATTGTTCCTATGCCTATAATTTTTGCTTTCAATTTTCTTGAATATTCATTAATAATCCATTCATTTATTCTACTTTTGTAAGAGATTAATGATTTTTAAATCAAGCATAAAAGGAAATACGCATCTTTTGCAGTAATTCATGAATCTAAATTTAATTTAATTTTAAATGGGCTAATCATAACCTATGATAAACTAAAAAAAATCAATAATATAAATAAAATTTGGGCAATAACACATTACTTCGTTACATATCAACCAGGTAAAGACATTTATTAAGCACCTTTTACTGTATAGGTGTTTAAAAAGAATATCTTTTAAATTAAATATTAATGTTTATTTTCTGTGTTTATAAATGGTATATTTTTAATCTAAAACATTCAAAATAATTTATGTTCTTTATATAACGTTAAATTACACTCACTGAAGCATGAAAACAATAAAATTGTGAAATCGCATCATATTTGAATCATATAATACTGAAACACTGTTTACTTAGCTTTTGAAACTCAGAGGTAAGTTCTATATCATAAAATGTTGATAAAATATTTAATAAAATCCAATTTGTACCTGAAAAATTAACAAAAATGTCACTTGATTTAAATGCGTTCTAAACTGCATAACTATAGACGATTATAAAAATAATTTATAAAAAATTTAGTCAATGATTTTCAATTAAAACCAGAATATATAAGGTTTATGTTATAAAATATTGCTTCATTTTTAGGTATTATTTATATATATAATACCTGTTAAAACAATGTTATAAATGTCTTGATAATAAAATGGTTTAAGACGTTTATTTAATTTTATGTCTTTTTTGTAGAAAAAGAGAAGAAACCATACGGCACTTCTCTTAATGTAAAGATTATTTTAAAGCATTTTTCTCAGCGTGCATTATTGTGTTAGTCTTATCAATAATTAGAAAAGTAAGAATATTTTTTGTTTCTTCTCTTTTTCTGTAAATCAAACTCTCTCTCTCTACTAATTAAGAAAAAAAATTTATTTCCTACTTGTGGTATAACTTTTTAGTTTGTAATCCAGAATTTAAAATAAAACTTACTTAAATGTGTAAGGAATTTACTAAATATATCCATTGTTAAAATCCCAAATTAAATTCTATAAATGACGCTTATTTATAGTAAGGATAGATATAATGTATGAGTATATTTAACTAATTAAATATCATTACTCATTAAAATAATAAATCTCGAAGTATAGTTTTATAATTAATATGTTAGAATGACAAAATAAGCATAAATAATAATGTTTTTTTTTCGGTATGGAGGAAGAAACTATTATCTTTATCGCATGTCCGGTAAAATTACCAGAATTCATTCCCAGTAAGCAATGTATAGAATACTGTGGAAAACAGAAGTTCACCTTGGAAAATACTTCAAGTCATTTATTTGGAATGTGAATAGTCCGTTATGGGAAAATGGGATCGTTTTCTTCAATCAGTTATCGATAACTTCATTCAGAGCCTGAAAATGTTCCATTCGTTTACTAGACAGGACAGTACATTATTGTTTTACAAGGTATTTTAAATAATGTTGAAAAATTTTCTATGGTACTAATAACCAATATTTAATCTATGTTTCTTTAGTTTGTTGACCATTGTTAGTCTTATGTGAGAAATATAGTCTATAGTGTCAATTATATGTAAATGTTTTATTTTCACTTCAAACATAGTGATTTTATTTGTTGAATAATACTCAACTGATATTAAAATTGGTCTTATCAAATTCCATAGCTAATCTAGTAATGAAAATGTTATGACTAAGCACTCATTGGCAAATCTCATTAAAACACTTTCCTAAAGATAAGAATCTAGAACAACTTTTTGAAATTCTTTTCTCTAGTTTTGCTAAAAAAATATAAAAAATACCAAAAAAGTATAAAATAGATATTTCTAACAACATAATAGATTAAGCAAACAAAATAATGGACCGAGAATATTCTTGTAAACAAGATGGTAGAGGCTTAAAAAGAAACATGTACCTATTTTGTAAATGAAACATGGCATTTGGAAAAATAAGGACATTTACTATTTTTAAAGATAGTTTGTTTGCAAAAGTTTGATCAAAACATTTTTATACCACAGAATATTTATAACATAGATCATTTAAAAGTAAACAGAAGGTAGTGGGAAATACTCGAACATTTTCTTAAGCTACGAAATACTGAAGTCGAGAGATTATTTTTATTCACGTTTAAAGACATCTCCAAAATTGGTATCGTATTGGTAATAACAAAAATAGTTTCGTTGCAGAAGCAAAACACTTCAACTCTGCAACCGTAAAAGTTGGAAAATTAAATAATAAACAGTGTTTTTTTTTTAAATTACACAATGGGAATGTTCAAAAAAGACAGTTTTAATATCACATTTTTCCCTACATTCATCGGTTATGCATAGATGACTTTTTAAAAGGAAAAAAGTGTCACTCTCTGTCCTTGAAGTGAAAAGAATTCCAACAGAATACCATCCACGCAAATTTAGAATATGTTCAAATCACATAAATTATTGCTTAAATTTCCTAATTACTAATGCTGTAATCAAAACATTGAATAAAATATATTTACTTCTTATACTATAAATTGCCCAAGTGATTATATATATATATATATATATATATATATATATATATATATATATATATATATATATATATATATATATATATAACAATCCTGATATAAATCTATTCTGTATATCAGCTTTCAATTCATACTCGGGCAAAAATTCCACTGGTACATAGAGTATGATTTTTTTTATATTGATTTCTTTCTTCCATAACGAAAAATTTGTAAATGTGGCTTGTTGCCGTTAGGATATTTTTTATTCAGTTGTAAATAAAATATACCTAAAAATAAATTTGAATAGTAAGCATTCTTTCAAATGGGTTAAATTATCTAACGTTTGACAGTACTTGTACAGTTCTTTTTATTGATTATTGATAAATAAAATTTTACTGCTGAATTTAAGTATTATTAAAACTAAATTGGCTGAATGACCCAATATTCTCTAAAACTGATTTGAAGCTCATTCCTTAAAATATACAATTAAATCAGAATTATTTTCTTTTTAGAAAAAAGTTTTAAAAATAAGAACTGAGTTTATTCTGATTTTTGGGAGTAAAACTTAAATTTTACTGAGTATTTAAATAGTTAAAGTTATTTTTGATTTATGTTTTGTTATTACTAAATAGAAAAATGTGAAATATTTAATCTTTACTTTAAACTAAAAACTTCCTCACGATACATTTTTTGTGAAATAAGATAGTTGATGGCACGAGAGTTGTCGTGACATACTAGTTAAGAAACCTTGCATAAAAAAATTAAAAAGCAATTTTAACTCCATGTAATGATAGGATCGTTGCTTTTTTGAAAATGAAAGAGAAGAGTTCTTTTTACTCATTTATACTAACAAAAATATTTGGCTTCTGAATTGAAAGGTAGGCACTTATCTATACAAATTGAATAAACTTTGAAATTAATGGCGGTGCTCTAAATTGTGAATAAAGCATATAAATTATCTTCAAACTTAACATTTGTTCAATAAGACTTAATTCCCGATATTTAAGTTTTCTTCTATTATCAATTCCTTGTTGAAATATTTATCAATTAAGAATATATATGAAGGTTTCATCAGGCAAGAAACGATTATATATATATATATATATATATATATATATATATATATATATATATATATATATATATATCGTAGAATTTAAATCAGTTATCCAATGACAGCATCAATTCCTGTTAACTTGAAAATTTGCAGCAATTTAAGCAAATATGCTAATAATGAATATTCTTACTAGCATTTTTTTTTTTTTTACTATTTATACGAGAACCGTACACAATATGACTCTTTTAGTATTATCCTTGGAAGCCCGGTGGCTTAGTGGTATCGTTTCACGCTTTCCAAGGCACATGTCTGAGGTTCAAGGTCGTTTGAGCTTTTCATTCCTTCAGTGGGTCTATAAACTGAGAACCAAGCATGCTTAGGAACTAAACACTAGGGGTTTCGCGTTATGCTGACCGCGTAATCGGAACATCCCAGCGCCGTTCGGCCAAGTAAACTGAGATGGGCATTATAGGTCTTGGCCCACATGGGCTCTCATTTCACAGAGTTTAGTTTAGTATTACCAGTAATCGTATAACTACTTTTCAAATGTATTAATATTTCTATTTTTTGATATTACACACAATGGTAAGTATATTATTTTAAACTTTTCATCTTCATTTCATTAGTCAATATGAGGAGAGAAACTTGTTGATTATTTTTTAAAGATATTATTCGTTTTATCTAGACGAAACTTTTCTGTACCAATTAATAAATCCTGGCAGCACTCTTTTAGTTTTTTGGTTTGTTATTGTTTATTTACTAGTGTTATACTTTTCTTTAATAGGAGAATTTGAGATATAATTAAAAACATTGAAAATACAGATTGAACTTCTATAGTTTAGAATTAAAAGGAAAGGACTATATATACAAGTATGTTTAAAAGAATTACTTGTATATTTTCATGATTAAATATAAACCCTACAGAAAAAAAATTTTATGTTGGAAGAGAAAATTAATAATTCATTAGCATTATATTTTATGAATGAATGCTTAATTTTATTGTTGTTTATTTTCTAAGGCAAAGAATATGAAATTCATAAGTATCGTCATTTTATGCTGCTGCCTGATAGCAAAACTGAGAGCGGAAACCAAATGCCAAGCTGAAGTTCGAGAAGGCATGGATTTGGGTAATTCAATTTTGTTAAAATTTCTTTCAGCTCAATTTGTCATAATCATTTTATTATTCCATTAGTTTTCGTCCATAAATTTTTTTACATTATTCTTTCGTGTATAATCTCAGCTAAATATAATTGAACTGTAAATTTATTATAATTGGATTATAAGGCACTAAAAGTATGCTATGTTGCGCTCTTACATTGCACGCCTATTACAAGTGCGATGCTGATGAAGATCTCATATTTAGAATTCCAGTCATAATTTCGCGCATAAGCAGCTACAAGCATTTAGGTCCGAGTAAAATGGATCTATGGCATTCATCTCTACTTCCATTAATAACACAATATCATCGTTGTCATGCAGAAAAACAATTCAACTTAATTTTTATCATATACAAAAACAAACTTGGCTATTTCAAACGCAAAAAAATTTACAATTATTTTTCACCAAGAAAAACATTAGCTGATCTGTAAATTTTCGAAAAAAAAAAAAAAAAAAAACTGTGGCAGTACTGATTTTAAACAACACTTGATGGAAGCAATGTCAACCGATCGAAACACTTCCTAATCGGTATAAGTATGATATATCCCCCCAAGAGATTTCTCGCCAAATTTGGCATCCTTTGTTTTGATTATGGTGTTGCCAATTTAAGTTTTTATTGTTTTTTGATTTTTTTGCCATATTTGCTGTTTTGTAGTGTTTTACGTTATTTTTGTGTCATATATATGGTTTTCTTTAGTAGCAACATCTTTTGAATTTTTTGTTCAGCTTTTCAACTGAGCTGACTTCAGAAATTTTCCATTCCAAAAACATGCATTCAGCATGGTGATGAAAAAAGTCGCAAAGTCACCAATTGGGGGAATATATCCTACTAGTTCCTCCAAAGTTGATATTCGAAGAAACCAATAGTAGGTTCCGTCATACAATTTACGATGGTTAAAGAAAAATATACTGTATAAACAGTAATGTTTATGAAATTTAAATAGCGTATGCTTAGTCAGAATGATACTGTGATAAATATTAGTGATTCCCTCATCTAATTTCATTCATCTACTTTTAAAACTCATTGCATTCTAGATATTCTCATATCAATTATATTGACCCATGACCCTCAGATAACTGAAGATCGCGAAGCTATTATGATGACTGCCAATCACATCTACAGATATTGATATCTCAATTCTTTATGACATTATGTTTAAAGCCACATTAATGGGGGAAAGATACGGTTGTGAAATCTAAGAAAATGAGTTATTTTGCATCGAAATAATAATTTTGCTGCATGTTATTTAAACTTAGGTTCGTCATTATTGATTCTTTTTTCCTTTTAATTGCTAAGTGAAATGCGCTGCATTATTGACATACTGACTTCAACAAAATGACGAAAGAAAATATAAGATGGCAATTGCTTCTGGTATCAATACATTAAGATTTTTAAAAAAATCAATTGCTTGTGAAAACTAAATAACGTTAGACTGCAGAAAACCTTATCGATCAACAAACATTCTGAAATATTTTAAGGTTACTCAAGCGAAATGTATTTCAGATCTTCCATTTAATTCTCATCCACCAAGGTCATTAGAGAAATTCTGATTCCCAGTACGTTTCTACTACACATATCTTGTATTTTATTACCTATCTACTTTTTTATTTGAATTTTTATAACACCATCCGAAGACTTACCACACTTTTTTACTTTTAGTCCACAATACAACTACATCTTAATTTATTAGTAATCTATTTGTACTTATATAAAGGGAGTTTTTTCTGATAATTGATCATTTAATGACCATATATATTTTAAGAAATTCTTTATAGTTTTGATATAAATGGTATGACAGATAACAATACTGTTAAAATAAGAATTTTAGTCTCAAATTAAAAATAGTTTTAAGGATTAATTTTTAAAAAATAATGTTTAAAGTTATTTTTTATTTAATGAAATTAAATAAAGAATTAAGTAATAGAATTAAGTTTAAAATTAATAAAATTAAAATTAAAATTATAGAATTACTTTTACAATTAAAATATCTTTTAAAAAATTCTTTAAGAATAAGGATATATTGTGCTTAAAGTAAATTTTTAATGATTTTATTCTGGATAATTCCTTATAGTTTTGATATTAATGATGTTTTATGCTTAAACTAATTATTTAATGATTATGTTCTAGGTAATTCTTTAAAGTTTTGATATAAAGGGTTTGTTACACTTAAAGTAATTTCTATCTTTACACCAATCTTTACCATGCATTATTCGATGATTTTGGTATTACGTATTCATTGTAATGCAAGACATTTCTCCAGGATATTCATGAGCATTATCAATTAAAACTCTAAAATTTACTTTTAAGAAACTTCCCGAATTATTCATTTCAGAAACACTGAGGTAGCAGCCGATTAGTTAGAGTTCCAGCATTCGGTTCAGCAGTTATAAGGTTCAATTCCCTCCCTGGCTTAGTTGATTTTAGTGGTTCGGAGTCTCTTTTAAACTGTTGGTCATGCGCTAAAAAGTCCTTGTGTGAAAATAAGACCGCTGATTGACAAACAAACAAAATCATTATACATGTAAATTAGATTTTAACATGCCACACAAATTAATTAAAAAAACTCACAAAACCATAAAAATTCGACCAACATCAATGTTTAAATTTACAGTAAAGTGAAAGTGAGTGCGGCAATTACGGATAAGCCGTATTCGCAGGTAATACACAAAATTATAAAAAAAAAAACAAATTCCACAAATTTGGATTTGGAGGATTTGTGAATGCAATAAATAACATAAATATATTTATTAATTGAGGGAGTGGATCCTCTAATGGTGCCATCTATCTTAGAAGTCTTAGAGTAAAGTCGTATTTCCACCTTAGTGGTGCTCTAATTAAAAGAAAAAGCATCCATCTGACTTAATTTCGTAGCAGTCGACAAACGAGCTTTTTTATCCAAGTGTCACGTATAAAGTGGATTTATGGGAATTAAGAGCACATGGGGTTGACGCTATGGCACAACGTGATATCGAGCAGAGGTGCCCAGTACCATGTAAGCCCATTAAAAAGAAGAACACGAAGTATAACGTAAGAACAACAATAACACATTTTATTATACAGAAACGACAGCATTGTTCATACGCATAGTTTCTTATAAATATATAAATTTACTTTTTTATTTAAAAAATTCACTAAGTAATTAACTTTTTTTTCTTTGAAGCATTTCTCTATAAAGAATTCAAACTTTTTTGTAATTTGCTCTTATCGGATTATTAAAAGTTGTATTTTCACTTCAAATATTTTTATTTTGCTTTTTTTTTCCCTTTATATTAGCAAATTATCGATAATTTCCATCTTTCAAAATTAGAGTCATTGAAATCAATAAATAATTTATTTTAGTTGAATAAACTAATTGAATGAAACACATTTTCAAATAACTCATTAAAATACATTTTTTTTTTTTTTGCTCATTTCAGCTGCACAAAGTGTAATGGATGTTGACTGGCCATCTTGTAACGCTGATGGTTCTTACAAAAGTCTGCAGTGTGGATTTGTAGGCTGCTACTGTGTGGATGAAAATGGAGAAATAGTTTCAGATTTCGCGTATGATCCCGATGAAATAGACGCTCTTCCATGTCAGAAATCCAAGAGTCAATGATAAGGACATCCTATTTGCTCTATTTATTGTCATAATAAAATACTCTTGCTTGTATAATGGATTATGCTTGGAATAATCGTTATTAGATACATTTAACAGTACTTATAAAACATTAAATACGAAATCGTAAGAAGAATCGTAAAGAAGATTTGTGAAGTTTTCTATTTATATATACTGTTAATCCGATGTCGCAAAATTTACGATTTTACAGTTTGACATCTACAAAATGTACATTTATTAATAGAATAAAATCAATAATGCAATTCAATACCTCAGTAAATCGCATAGCCTTACTTTATTTGAAATTTGTATTAGTTTTTCCATTTAACATTAAAAACTATAAGTACTAAAACTAAGTGCTTATTTAAGTTTAAAAATAAAGCAAATGTGAGATACGCAAAAACATACAAACTATACAAAAAACAGTTTGGTAAATAAAATTATGTAGAAAGCATCTCGAAAACAATATCACTTTTAACCTAAGTAAAGTGGTTATTTTTTATTGAAACTTATGGATAAATTTATTGGAAGTAAATTCCTTATTTTTGCTCCTTGTTTGAAGTAAATAAATCCATCGTTTTAATTTATTTTAAATCTAAATTTTCTAAGGCATACAAATTTATTTACGAAATTTAATAAAATAATAATTTATTAAAAAAGTAGTTCTCTTGTACTTTCTTTGATATCTTTTTTTTTTATTTTTTGCTTTATTGTGAAACTTAGGTATCAAAAAAGCAAGAAATATATTTCTTTGATATTCAAATCATATTATAACGGATTTATAAAAATTGAAAATTCTCAGTCTATGGTATATAAAAGTAATAGAATCAATGACCAATTTGATCAAACAGCATATATTTCAAATCCAAAGTATAAATAAGTAAATAACATTTCCAATATATTAAAGTAAAATTATAAAAATATATACTTTATCGTAAAAATATCAAATGATATTCATATTTTGATAACAAATTATAATTAAGAACTAAACAACTAAAAAGTCCTTAAGCTTAACAATTAAGTTATTTAATTCTAAAGTACTTAAACAAATGCAAATTGTTGGCAGTCGATTTAGTGATAAATCATATTAACATAGTAAACAGAAAAGCATGGATACACAATGTATAAAACTCAATTAATGGATAAATAATTTTTTTAAATTTCTTTAAAATCTTCCAGAATTACATCATTTTTATAATCTTAAAAGTCGATTTTTATATATTAGATAAATAGAGGACATAACATATTTTAAGAAATGTATAAAGAGAATAATATTTGCCAAAGTTGTAATGTAACATTGTTATACATTCTTCGGCACTTATAGGCAGTGAATAACAAAATTTACTAAAATTAAATTTTAAAAAATGTGACAATTTTCTACATATAGCAAAAGAATTGAAGTCTTAAATTTTTCTTTGATTTTCTTTAAATTGAATAAAATTAAAAATTAATTCTACTGAATACCTGAATTTAATTGAAACAGTATTTATGAAAAGCTTAAAATTCATTGTAATTTGCTTTACGTATTGGAGTATATATGGAAGCCTCTAACTAAAATGTCATAAAAAGATATGCTTCATAGTTTTCATTTAATTCAAAATACAATAAAAATTTTCAAAAGTCCAAAGGTTTTTAAATCAAATGAAATTAATTTTTTCCCAGCAGAGTATTATAACAATAATTTAAATGATGATACAACCTTTTTTAAATCAAATTGATATTTATTTAGTAAAAAAATATTTTTGACTATACATTCTAAAAACATATGTGTGAAATTCTACTCAAATGAGAAGCGAATTTCTATTCTATAACTTCTTAGTGCTCAATCAATCTTACAAGATTAAATTATCTCATAAAAGATAGCCTGATAAATTCAATCTAATCAAAATAGAATCTTTTCTCAAAATAAAATATGAAAAAAATTAAAAATCATAAAGTTAACAAATCTGACACTCACTGATTTTTCCAAAAAACACTTATGACCATAAAACTTATAGTCATCGTTTATTTTCACATTTCATTTCTTATTTGCAAGTAAAAAATAAAAGTATAAACTTTTCTTCTCTAAAGTATAATTTTTCTTACATCAGTCACTGAAAAGTAAAAATTCATTGTAACAAAAAGTTTGGTTAAAAACCAATAACTTCAAAATCTTTTTGAATCCTCCATTAAATTTTAAATGTAAAAAGTAGAATGACACTCGAACATAGTGTGTTCAATTATCATTTTCTTAAAATTCAATCCATCTTAAAATGAAATTAAAATGAAATCTTAAAAATGATTGGAAGGAACCCATTCAGTTAAAAATTGATAATTTTTCTAAATATTAAATTAAAATTGACATGTTTAAAATTGTAAACGCATTAATTAAATCTAATTCTCAATGAGTGATGTCAACACTTTATTTTTTTTTTAAAGTATATAACAGTCTAATAAATTAGTTTCATGGAAATGAGAATTTAAGAAACAATAATTCGTGAGAAATTTCCTTACATTGCTCTTTAGAAATAATGATATAATTGTTAAATTGGCATTCAAAGGCTCTGATAATTAATTATGAAAATTGCTTATAATGACAATAAATATTCGGTTTTATACAACAATATTAAAAGTAAAATCAAATGGAAAACTCTTAAGTATTTTTTTTATCATACGAATCTAAACTAATATGATGGATCATGCTGCTACTTAATAAACAAATAAAAATCTAAAATTTAAATTAATTAACATTCCTTTAATATTAAATATAATTAAATTCAATTAATTTGACGCTCGTTTTAGCTAATTAATAACCCAAATCTAAAATTAATTAACACATTAATCTTAACAAATTAATTAATTGTAATTTAATTTCTCATTTCTCATGAATAATGGATTATTTGCTGATTTTTTTAAATTACTGTCTAAATACACCCCTAGTTTTTCCCTTTTCAGAAGTAAAACTAATTTAATTAATGTAAATATTTTTTCAGTTAAATTTTAAACTGATTTTAATGAAATATATGAAAGAAAACATCGGTAATAAATTACCTTATTTATAATAATAGATGGATCATTATTACAGATTTATCATAAATTAAAAATATAAAAATACCTGGCTTATGTTATCTTATTTACCAAATTATTGCGCTCATTTTACTTATTGACACTTAGCAACTATATTTTATTTTCAGTTAAAAAAATTATATTTCTTTTTTTTAATTAATTAATTTTTAATAAATTAAGGTTTTTATTTTTAATAAAATAAAATCTATTTTTTTTTAACTGAAAATAAAATATAGTTGCAAAGTGTCAATAAGTAAAATGCGCGCAATAATTTTGGATGTAAGATAATATAAGCAAGGTATTTAGCCTTCAACTTTTCTCAAGTTATTAAACTTATTGATGACATTTTCGTAGCAAGGATTCATTAGAAATAAACAAAATTGTGTTTTGCATTAACGACATCAAATGCTTAAAATTTTAGATTAAAAATGAAAATTTTGGCTGAAAAATTTATTATTTAAATACTTCAACATAGTATTACTAAGCCATTTTTAACGCAAAAACGGATCATATCTAACGATAAAAATTTCTCTTCAGAAGTATTCGAATGAAAATGTATGCATTATGCTGAATTAAAATTATACATGCATATAAATCATACCATATCAAAATTTCTGATGTTTTTTATACATTTGAAATTTTTCGTCTGATATTGATTTGAAATGAATTAGGAATAATGATAAGAAGTAAACTAAAAGTGCGATAACACAACAAAATTTGTTTCTTTGTTTTATTATATGTATTCAACAATTACCCTCTTTCATATATCAATTGTATATGATTTAACAGTTTAAAGTAAAACTTGAGGAATCCTAGCTTCAAAATACACAAGCATCTTGATAGATATTAAGATATCATTTATCTTTCCAGAATTATCCATTTAAGAATCAGAGATTTTGAATTTCTAATATACTTAGGAGAAATCATATGCATATGCTGTGTCCCAAAGTTTAAGTATTTATAGAGACCCTTTTTACCATTTCTTCCAGGACAGCAGCATACGTGATAATGGTTGGGTAAACAATTTCTTCAATTCAAAATTGATTCAAAAATTTCATTTTTATACAGTTTTTGTAGAAAAACTCAAACTTCATTGTTACACACATAGCTGATTACCATAATGCACTTCTTAAGGTATTTAAAGAGATTAATAACTTACTTGTGATTAAAAACAATAAATATCACGTATATCTGATAATCACAACATGTGAAAGCACATGTGATATATGTGCTCATTAAATTTGTGGAATATAAAGTCCTGTGGTCAGTCACTGAGGAGTTGCCAAGAGTGTAATGGTCTGAAGAAAATTCCCCTACCATCCAGATCAATGTCAAAAGTGAGGAAGTGGCTCCTCTAGTAGTGTCATCTATCTGAGAAGTTTACAACAAAAAGTCTTACTTTCACCATCGCAGAGCTCTGGTTAAACGAAAGACGCACCCTACTGACTTAAATTTGCATAGCCAACGGCACAACGAGCTTGACTTGATCCAGTGTCGTAAGTAGCAACAGCAGCACATTTGAAAGCTTATTGTAGAATCCTGTTAAACAATGTCAATTCAAAATTAATAAAATTCGCATATTCTTGGACTTTGACTGTAAGAGAGGAGAGGTTTTTGGGGCCTATTTGAACGCAGGATTTTAAGAAGTATCTTTGGAGGTATGAAGGAAAACGATGTCTGGCGTAGCAGATATAATACAGAAATCTATCGACTGTACAAGGAGCCAGACGTTGTACATCACATTAAAGTAGGCCGTCTCAAATGGGTTGGACATGTTATTAGAATTAAAGACAATAACACACTAAGAGATTTTTTTTCTTTTGAAAAACGCATCAGCGTAAGAAGAGGAAGACCAAAGCTGAGACGAGTAGATGCAGTCGAAAAAGACTGTAGGGTCCTTGAAACAAAAAATTGGAGTAGTTTGGCTGTCAGTAGAGGTGGCTGGAACAAACTTGTTCAGAGAGCCTTGGCCCATCCTGGGATGGCGCGCTATGAATGATGATTCACATACTCATTTAAAACCCATTATTAAGAACTTTCTCGATGAACGAATTGTAGAGTATTTTTCAGATCTCGAATTTCTTAAAATTTTTCATACTAAAAGCATGGTCAGTAATGGGAATATCAAAGTCCCTTCCTACTGCCAGGGATAAACATATACATAGCGCTGCAGGGGTGTCTCGGATAGTACTTTGAAGTTAAAGGGTTTGAAATATTCGCCTATCACCAAGCGCCTAGTAATGTTGAACCATGTTCATGTGATAAGGTCGCACTTGAGCTGGCACCCTCCTCTCCACATTTATGTCACCGATAATTAAAAGAACCTTTCCATTCCTGTTCAGAAATTATGAAAAACTATAAAGGGATGATAATAGACTATTACCAGAGTATTGAAGAGCATTTAATTATTATGTGTGTGTGACAGTAAATTTTTATATTAAATACGGCAGTTTACATAGTTGATGTACAACTATACTTTCGTTTTTCAATTTAAAAATAGCAACAAATGTAACATCTCTGAACCATTATTTTTGTTTTATATTCTATAAGAAAATCAAATTTTTTTAAGCATATGGAAGAACTCATCGCAAAATATTAGGGCTACATTAAAAAAGTGTAAGTTATTAAACAATATCAAAAAGTAATGTTGAAAATTAATGTTATACTAAAATTACCGCAAAGATCATATTCTTTTCAGTTTAATTTCCACATTTCCACAAATTGAATCTAAGGAAATAAATAAAATATATAGCAATGTAACATAAACCACTCTTATTTCCATTTATTCGAAGTTTATCCTCTTCAAAATCAGTTGAATACATAAGAGTTCTTATTTTGGCATGAAAGTATTCAATAATTTGTTTAAGATATAAGGAATGAATTGCATCTGAGTAAATGCAGAAAGACTTTTATGAATTTGGTAAAAATTTACTTTATTTAATTAAACATAAATCAAATTGCTGTTGGATTTGACTAGTTTCCTCATGTATGGGTATCGTACATATGTAATAATAAAATAGGTTAATAATATTAATGTAGAGCTTTGAAATTTTCAATCTTCTTACATGCCAAACTCCAGAAAATAAAACTTGTTCATACAATATTGCCTTTAAATAATAACTAATTATTCAATTTTTAATAATTTGCGTATTTTTGTTAAACTTTTAAATGATACATATCATTAGGTATCATATGTGTGTATGACTGATTCCTGAACATAACTTATCTTTGCAAATCTAAATAAAGTGTAATTATATTTTACAATTAGTCATATTTCCCATTCTTAGAACTATTTCATAGAGTTTTACATATGTCTTCCTTTTTGTTTTTCATTGTATTCTCTTTTTAATATTTTTTATTAGACATAAATAAAATTATATTAATTGCAGTCATTTAGTTAATTTAGTATGGTCATTTTCTGCAAGACAAAACAAAATATTGCCCATCCAGTTTAAAATAATCAGTACTAACTTCGCGGAAATATGGCTTATGGTACGTACTCCATTTTGTTCAAGAAGATTTTTTTAATTATCAAACATCTCCATATGTATTCCTACAAATGCTTAAAGAAATAAGACTTATTACCTTGTTAGAAATGATTAATTTCTAAAGTATAATTTTATAGATGGAAAATTAAATAGCAAGTGCATTGGATATTAAAAGTTTTTATTAAATAATATCTGAAGTGAATATTTACCTATCCGCACCGAATATTTACATAACAGGTAGGTGCAGTATATTTTGTCACAAATATACTGCACCTACCTGTTATGAAATTTTAAGTTTGTTTCTTTAGATGCATTGAAAAGTGAAACTTTACATACACTGAACAATGGAAAGGATGAACTTTTAGATTACTAATAGTCCAATGCAGATATGCAACAAGTGGTTTTTCCAATATACAATGGGTGATTGGTTAATGAACATTACAAGACGATCATCGATTTACCATAGACTGATTTTTTTTTTTTTTTTTTGTGGAATTGATAGATTCGTTCTGGAGAACCTAAAAATTAAATTTTAAAAACTGTATGTATAATTTCTTGGTAAGTTTATTACAAAAATAATACATACGTATAGTCTTACATATTAAAAGGTCCTTTTCACTTTTTGTTTATGGGGATTAAAGAACATGTCCAATGTCGATTGCTTTTCCCCCTTGGACTTACAAGACTTTCCGGAAGTGATTTATGACGTTGATGTTGTAAAATTCCCTTACCTCACTGATATAAACTTAGTTTGGGTGTGCCATTTAAGACCATTACTCTGACATCCTCCCACTTCTTCAACAAATGAACGAGGTGGGAGGGTACTCAAAACGAAATTAGTTTCGGTTTTGAATGAAATCAAAATCGCAACTGATGGCCTACTTTGACTATAAATATTCTATTAGAAAACATTTTTTCTAGTATAAAACTTTGAAGTTTAATAAGCAAGCAACATAATTCAAGAGAGATTAAAAACGATATTTGGTCTGTTGGGTTAGGCAGCCCTGCACATCATGCTCCGAAAGCTAAGAAGTGTTCGTTAGAATTCGTTTTAGTTCGCGTTATCCGAATATGTATTCGTTTTCCGAACGCAAAAATCTTTCGTGAAAGTGTTCGTTGTCCAATTTGTTTGCAGTCCGAACTGTTCGTTAACCGATCTCTCCCCCTCTGTAATCTTGATATCCTCAATTTTAAGTAAAATTTGCAAATCGAATATTTTTAGCCCTAAAGTGCAAATGTTTGAAATTTTTGAAGCATTCTTTTAGACTTTACAGTTAAGAATATTAAAATGAACGAAACGAAATTAAAACACTGTACAAATCTATATGATAATTAAATATATAATTAAATTATTCAGTTGACGGGCATCACTTTATGAAGCAATAAGGCAAATTCAATACTCTAATTTAATTGCTATTGAAATTAGAAAATTGTATGCCTTTTCAACAGTAGATAAAACCACAGCAAAAGCGTAGCGTTTTATTTCAAAATAGAGAAACAAAAATGTAAAAGAAACAATTATTTTTTGTTGTGATAACAATTATTTTCTTTCTAACACAAAATTATCAATTTCAAACATAAAAAAATTGTTAAAAAAAATAATAAATAAATAAATGAAATTTGCAAATATAAAAATATTGGTATTTTTAATTATAAGAAAGCTTTTGCTTCTAAGGAAATAGCATGTTTTTTTTACAGAAAAGGAGATTAATATAACGTAGATACGATGATTTTATCAACTTAAAATTTTATTTAAATATGAACTAAATAAAATTTTGTGCAAAAGTTGATTAAAATGTGATAAACAATGGTAAACAAGCTAAATGCTAAACATAACTAAAGCTAGTTGCTGCAAAAGATTGCTCATAGATAATTGTAGCGGTTAAAAGAAGCATTACTGTCACAAACAACTAAATACAGCAAAATATAATTTTATCTCATTGAAAGAATTTACTACTACATTATACTTATGCAATCAATAAGATTGCTAAATATTGGGATTTAAATAAGTTTAATCTATAACTGATAATCATTTTGTTTATAGAATATAAATGAAATGGTTGTATTATTTTTAGTAGTTTTTGAAAGCGTAAGCATTTTTAAACAATATATGATATAAATGGATTATTCATGACAATAGTTTGCGATTCTTTCCTTCCTGTCATGGCAATTACGGGGTATAATGGAAAAGTACCGAAATATTTCATGAATTTAAATTTATGACAATTGGATCGAATAATTTGTTTAATTAATATACACTACTGACCATTAAAATTGCTACACCAGGAAGAAATTCAGATAACAAAATTATATTTATTGGACAAATATATTATACTAGAAATATATAACAAGTGGTTAAATTTTCAAAAAATTTGGCTGGATAGATCCTGAGAAATCAGTACCCAGAACAACCACCTCTGGCAGTAATAATAGAAGTTATACGCCTGGGCATTGAGTCAAACAGAGATTGGATTGCATGTACAGGTACAGATGCCCATGCAGCTTCAACACGATGCCACAGTTCATCAACCGTAGTGACTGGCGTTTGGTGACGAGCCAGCCGCTCAGCAACCATTGACCAGACGTTTTCTATTGGTGAAAGATCTGGAGAACGTGCTAGCCAAGGCAACAGCCGAACATGTTCCGTATGAAGGAAGGTCCGTACAATATCGGCAATATGCGGTAGGGCATTATCCTGCTGAAACGTAGGGTTTCGCAGGGCTCGAATAAAGGGTAGAGCCACGGGTCGTAACACACCAGAAATGTAACGTGCACTGTTCAACGCACCGTCAATGCGAACAAGAGGTGACCGAGACGTGTATCCAATGGCACCCCATACCATCACGCCAAGTGATGGGCCAGTATGACGATGACGAATGCACGCTGCAAGTGTGCGTTCACCACGATGCCGCCAAACACGGATGCGACCATCATGATGCTGTACACAGAACCTGGATTCATCTGAAAAGATGACGTCTCGCCATTCGTGCGCCCAGGTTCGTCGTTGATCACACCATTGAAGGTGTTCTTGTCTATGACGCAGCGTCAAGGGAAGCCACAGCCATGGTCTCCGAGCTGAGAGTCCATGCTGCTGCAAACGTCGTCGAACTGTTCGTGCAGACACTTGTTGTCTTCCAACGACCCCGTTTCTCGACTCACGGCTCGTGACGTGGTTGCACGATCCATTATGGCCATGCGGATAATATGCCTATTTTCTCGGCTGCTAGTGATAGGTGCCCGTTGAGATCCCCCATGGCGTTCCGTATTACCGTCCTGAACCCATCGATTCCATATTCTGCTAACAGTCATTGGATCTCGACCGACGCGAGCAGCAATACTGCAATAAGATAAACCGCAATCCCGATACGCTACAATTCGACCTTTATCAAAGTCAGAAACGTGCTGGTACGCATTTCTCTTTCTTACACGAGACATCACAACAACTTTTCACCAGGCAACAACGTTCAAATGCAATTTGTGTATGAGGAACCGGCTGAACAATTTCCTCATTTAAACATAATGTAGGTGTCGCTACTGGCTCCTGCTTTGTCTGAATGCGCTGAAAAGCTTATCATTTGCATATCACAGCACCTTCTTCCTTTCGTATAAATTTCACGTCTGTAGCATGTCGCCTTCTTGGTGTAGCAGTTTTAATGGCCAGTAGTGTATATTAATAATTAATTTAAATAATTATTGATGTATACTAATTAAGATTAATTATAATAATTTGTTTAATTATTAATACCTGCCTTTGTAACATTTTAGAAAAGATTAGGCCTTTTTTTATATTTTGAAAGAAAATATTAAAACAGCTGAATCTACTGATTCAAACTATCAGTTTCAAAACACTTCTCGGTTTTGAGTGATTTCAGATTGTGGTAATTAATCCATTCTTTCTGTTTTTGTTTTTTATTTTGAATTACTTGTCGCACATTGTTCCACTGTACTGCGTGTTAAAATCACTCTACTGTTTTTTTAGGTTGTATGAATGATTGATATTTGAATGCTTGTTGTTAAATTTCCTACCCGTTTTTATTATTTGGATAAGCCGTCAGAAACTTCTCCCTCTGACACATATATTTTTTATTTTTCTCCAACGTTATCCTGTTTATTATAAATGCTCTGTTGAATACGTAGCATTAGCTTTTTACTTGAATTTTAAATAAACATCATTTTAAATTTTCTCTTTTTCAGTATTGACATTCTTCTGCCTTTGGACATTTAAATTAAATTTCATTTTCAGTATTGTTTTCTTCTGCCTTTTTTGGATTCTTTACGTAAGCTTTAAATTAAATATTTGTTTTAAAAAGCACATATAGGTATGTAGCTGAGCATGCAAATCTAGTTAGACTGTGCCCTTAGGTTAATGGGTTTGAAATATTTAACTGTCACCAAGTACATTGTTATTTTGAACCACGATCACACACACAAATGATAATGTCGCACCTTAGGTAGTATCCTTCTCTCCTCATAAAGTTTAAGGCCTTGGACGTCACAGATTTTCGTGGACGCATCTCAAACCCACGGAGCTCCAACAACACAGTTTTTTTGTTTGTTTGTCCCCTCAACGGTCATTTTTTGCACACGAAGGCTAATTAGACAGGGACCTACGGTTTAATGTGGATTCCGAACCACTACAAACATCCATACCCAAGGTGGGATTCGAACCCACGAACTGTTGAACCGAAGGCAAGAGCGCTAACCATTCGGCTGCCATCTCGGCAACAACTCAGTGAAGGAGAATGTAGTCACCCTCCCAATTACTCACCACGACAAACGATGCTTTACTTTGGTGATTTTAACAGAAAGCGGTGAGAAGCTACTGATCATATAGTACTTAAAAGCCTATGTACATAGTTACATAAAGGTACAGGCAAACCCCAGACTAGACCTAAAGTTTAACAATTTCAGAATTCTTGTCCATTGCCAAGAATCACGTTCTGGTGATGAGGTAACACCTGAGGTGATATCCTCCTCTCCAAATCTATGCCCACACAAGCGAAAAGATTTTGGACATCACGGATTAATGTGGACCATCCCAATTCACGGGAGTCCACCCACCCAGTAAAGGAGAATGTGACCAAAGCACATAGAAAAGCATTAAATGGCGTGTATTAAATGCAATTGAAAATACCAGTGCAAATAAAATCCAAGTGTAATATTTTTCATAATGGAACTCTAGGTTTGGCGATAGGAAGCATTTTGAATAATTAAAACTTACTATATTTTATCATCTGAAATGAAATTAATATAGTGACTGATAAAAGAAAGATAAGTAAAAAGTGAGTTCTTACTTAATTCATTATACTGGAGCGTTATATTAAAAAACTAATATTTTTGATAGTAATTCCATAATATAATAAACTGTGCCTTTTGATTCTTTCGGCATCTGCTTTCTTTGTGGCTCACTTACATTTTATATTTAATCTTTTCCAACGGCGGGCACTTGGGTGACGATCCCTATGCCACAACAAAGCCAGAAGATAATTAATACTCATTTTGTCGTTATCCAGCGGCACCTGTGAATCAAGTCCCGGAGGATAGTATCGTTGACAGCGCCATACCACCACAAACCCGTTTATAGGGTGGACCACATTCATACATCATCAGAGAAGAAAGAACAGCGAAACAAAGAGAGAACAGAGAAAGAAAGTAGCAACCATGCCCGAACCAGAATTTGATCCCGGGACCCACAGCTCAGGAGTTAACCACTCAGCCATCGGTCGGTGTCTGTCATTTAAAATTTCCATCATATAAAAAGCTCCGCATTACTTATTTCACAAAGAAATGCATTCAGTAACGTTATTAAGATTAAAGTCGTCCAAACATCAACTTTAGAATTTTATAATTCTGATTTCAAAGAATAAATATGTGAATTTCCGAATTGGAAATCAATATAAAGTTCAAGGAATATCCATTCCATCACTGATTTGACATATTTTTATTACATGTTTTTAGTTTCACAGATTTTAATAAATTAAATTGTGTTGTTGTTATTAAAAAGGTGTTTCAGTTTCAGTTCGGATGACGCAGCCACGATCATTGTCGCTCATGAAAAGAGATCGCTGGAATCAATTATATTCCTGACAGCATTATCTCTATATTCTCCATAAGCATGTACTTAATCAAGCAAATGTTAGGCGTTGTGATATATATCTAAAATACTGCTGATTTTTGATATCGTGTATAGTTTTTGTGGATTATTCTTGTATGATGGAAGTGATTCCCTTCGCATTAACTAATGTTCATTTATGCTAGACTAAAATTCTGAGAAACATTGACCAGCGTCAGATTTTCTTAATATGGTACACTTATGACATAAACATTTATAATAAATTTTCATCTGTTCCAAATATAAAGTGAATCGATTTCACTCTCTCTCTCTCTTTCTCTAGGGAGTTATTACATTTACCAAGCACTTCTAGTAATCAGGTTTTCCAATATTCGTAAGCACTTCGAGTAATATAGTTCAACTTTTGCTTTGAAAAGCAATAATCTTAAATTGGACAGGATAACCCAAGAAACAGATGAAGGTCACAAAGCAGCTAAATTAAGTTTAACTATGTTATAGTTGAGAACAAAATAATTTAGTTTGGTTGAGAAATTCAATGATTTAAATGATGTGTGTAGGTAGACTATCATGCCACCTCTTTCCGACGACCCATAATTAAAATTGTAATTTGCGGAATGTTTCACGTGGCCTTTGAAGTTAAGAGATTTCCTACTTAAAATTCATCATTTGGCGAAGCATTTCATTATTGCAGAAGATGGATTCATTGGAGTTCATCATTGGAGAAGACTGATTTCTAGATGATAATACCATGTAGAAACTTCGACATTCTCCAAGCAGAGAAGATAGGTAAAGAGATTAATTATGAAACTTCTGTTTAGTGTGAAGATCAGAATGTTATCTTCTGAATAGTAATCAACATCAATAAAGTTCTCTTTTCAGGATTTCGGGGTCACTGAATAGCAGCAGTAATCAGATATGCTGCTTCCGTCTGCTAAATAATCACTTACAGTAATTATTCTTTTATTTTGTGGTCTGAAAATTTTTCATGAGAATGCGAAGTATTTTGCATTTTTTTAGTGATTTTCTGAATAATCAATTGCCTCTTGCAATGTACAATTTTCCGACATTTAATAGAGTTTTATTTCTTGATTCTGGTATTCTGGTTTAGGAAGACTTCATTTTCATCTCTGGGAGGTTGCTGCTCTACATTGAATTCAGCCTAGAGTCCATTGCATCACTTAATAGTGACGGGGGAACGAAAAATAGAGTACGGTTTCAGTGTTTCTCAAATAGAATAATTCTGGGACAGTTGTCCAAGTCTGGGAGTCTTCTTCTACTAGTTTTTTGCTTTTAAATTAGGAAGCCCTATTTTCTTGAAAGTAATGAGTTTTCTACTTCAGAATGCTCCATGTAGTATGATGATAAAGACAGTATGGCCTACCCCACATTAGACGAAATATTGGATGAAATGTATTTGACGAAATATTGAGCATCGTGAGTGAAAAAAATGAGTATCCTTGTTGTTGCACCAGCATACTTCCCTGTACCAAACACAGAGCTAGACTCTTTGTTGGGCTGATATAGCTGGATGGAATCTAGAAGCAGGACCTAGTAGAAGACCAATACTTGACTTACCATCTTCAGGAGTATGATTCCACTTGGAAGACACTACAACCACAAACTATTTAACGTGTCCTTGCCGCTTTCAGTGAATACCACTAATTTTTGATTAATTCTCAATTCGAATTCAATACTTTCCACACACAATAATGAGAATAATGCCCTAATAAACCAGGAACCACACCCTAGCTGAAATCGCGCCATGAGCGTCGTTTTGAAGTTATAAATGGAACTCAGGGTGACTTTGGAATTAACAGATTCGGTTTATCTGACAATGTCCCGCGTAACAACAAAAATTTGATTATCTATTAATCGTGAAGAACATTTAATTTAGATTTTCTCGTATTAACTATAGTTTGATCTTAAAAACTAAATAATTGTAAATGAAATTAATTTTAAGTTTTGTTTTGATGAAGGAGATTTAATAATAATTTTTATAGGGATAAGTGACTAATATTTTCCTTCTCCCTTATTGCTATTTAATTTCATTAACTCATGCAGATTACTGAAGATTTTCGGATTAAAATATTGCCCTTATTTTGATAAACGAAAAATAATGTTAAAGAAATTGCACACACAGTAATAATGAAAGAAATTTCTCGTAGTTTTTTCGAAACTCTTTAATTAAAGATATTCTGATTTCTAAATGAGGAGTTACAAAAAAGAATCCAATTTTTCATGAAATTTAAATATACAATTTAAGGACATAAATAAACAGAAACGCAATACAAATTGTAAACAAATTATCACAAACTTGTGGGGTTCTACGACGACAAATCATTTATCTTACATTTATAGAACAATGAGAATAATGACAACAACAAGAATGAGGTGTTTTGAACCATATCGTCTTCAATTCGTCGACTAATTTGCGACGAACTTAAATTGTTTTTCTACGGCTCTGAAGATTTTAGTTTCCTAAAACTGATATTTTCTAAATAAACCGCAACATTAAGTTTTACTTTCTTTTTTGACAAACAGCAGTTGATAATGGTGGCATTATCAACTGCTGTTTTATTGCTACCTCAAGTTGCTATTTCTTTGAAACAATGAATTCCATTAAATTTTTGTTGCCTTGTAAACTTATTTCCATATTTATTTTCTAACAGTAGAATGAATGCAAAGTTTAACATTAAACTGCCTGTTTTAAAACATTCATCTTTCATTCAAGGACAAACAACTTTATACTATTAATTATTGTTAAAAGGTACTTGCACAAGTAACGTAACTCTACATTATTCACCAAAATGCATACTATTTTCCTCATATCCATTCTTCTGAATAAAACTTTTACCTTTATTCATAATAAAATGAGAATGTTAGACACAGCGCAAAATTATAAATTAATATATATTTGCAAATGTTACCATTATTAATAGTATTTGTAATGTTAATAGTAGTTGTCAATAAAACTGTGTTTAAAATACAAACATTCTTTCATATTAATAGACATATTTTTCATTTAAAAAATTTGAAAATTTAATAAATGCTTAATTTTTTTACTTTTTAGTAAAACAGTAATTTATTTTCCACAATACAATTTCAAACATTACTAATAATTAATATATTTTATATTAAAGTATTTTTCACAAAACTGCTTTTAACTTTATCCAGTTATTTAAAAATAATATAAATTTTATAATTAAATAAATTTATTCTACTGCAATACATACAATGAGATGTGCATTTTATATTTAACATATTTATGTTTTTCTGTATATGTATTTATACTATCATTACACCTAGTGTACATATAAATAATATAAACCACTTTTAAATTTCGATTTTTTGATATTAATTTTTAAATGATATTAAATTTATTCAATAACCTCTGAATCTGTAGAATAACTTTGGATTTCAGTTATAAAAGAATTTTGCAATGGAAAAGAATATTACATTAAGTTTAATATATATATATAATAATATTTTAAATAAATTAAGTAAATTCAGAATATAATTGTTAAATGGTAAATAAATTACTATTTTTTATCATTGCTTAACAGTACTAATGTTTAATAATTTGCATTTGATAAATTTACAAGTTTTTTAAATGTTTACAAATGTTTTAACTTATGTATGTAGCTTTACATTTAAAATTTCAATCACTTGGTTTTATCAATCAAAAATTGCTTAAGTGTAAAATTTCGTTCCCTTCATTCAAAAGCAAAGAATAAAAATTTTCAGCTGTGGTATTTGCTATAAAAATTATAAAGAAATAAATTATAATACAAATTACCCATAGAAGGTATTTTAAACTAAGCACATATTTTCACGTCTGTACTGTGATAATTTAGATTACAAAAAAGCAAATTAACCTAAATGTTATAATAAACAACAGTGGTAACAAACTTTATTCCTTCTTTTAGAATATTCTTTACAAAAGACAACAGCTTCTGGTATAGTTAATTTATCTTTAGTTCATATATTTCTTTTTTAATTTTGTAGAAAGAAAGAAGTGGCAAACAATAAAAGTTGACTTTCTAAACAATCATCTCTAACACATGCCCATCTTTAAGAAAAACAGCTGTATAAATATTAATTATATTAGGGTTGACATTGCTTCCTTTTATTTTAAGAGGACGGGCACTTATTGTCTCGCTGAAAAAACATCTGTTATAATTATGAAAATCAGAAATAAAATGTCCTTCTGAGGATTTATATCACTTTGTAAACATTATTAATATAAAACAAGACGATTTATTTTTCATACTCCTAATGGAAAATAGTTTCTGAAGTGGAAAGTTCAGTCACCAACATCTATTTCTTGATACCAATCCTTTTGTGAGTAAGTATAAGGTCCTAAATTATAATCCTCAATTAAAAGTTTCGTTAAAAAACAGTTTCAGTAATTTATATATTGTTTCTACAATCTCAAAAACGTACTAAATAATTATATTATAGTTTCATTAATTCATTTATAGAATTTTCAGATTCATTCCTCAAAAAAGTAGAAATATTTTATCTCTTAGTAACGTTTTTCTATTATTATGCATTTACATTTTGAGAAATTTATACAAATATAAAACATATTTGCCAGGTTTTAATGAAACAGATTTCATTTCGTAATACAGCGTATGAAAGTGTTTATATTATGATTCAATATAATGAAACAATAATTCGGAAACATTAGAAAAATTCTGAAAATCTTCTTATAGCAGTAAATAAGACAATAGAATTAGACCTACAGAAAACAAAACGCAGAGACTTAAGATAAAAAGTTAAATTTAAAATTGAGTAAAAACTAAAATTTAGTGCAGTGAATTATAATTAGAACTCTGAAAAATAATTATGATAAATGTTATATTTATTCTATAGAAATCTTGCTAAATTTTATTTATAGATTCTTATAATAATCAATCATTCAGACAACCGTGTAAGTGACACCTCTCCAATAAGCAAATTTTCTTTCCAATTTAATTGATGCGTTATATCAGATTAATTTGCTTATATTTACTTGATACATGTATTACTATTTGAATTTTTTCAGAAAATTTTGTGAGATAAGGAATTTTACTCTATTTAGACTGTGCAGTCTTGAATTAATTTTTAATTACTTTTCACAGAAAGTTTATTTTGCGAATCTAACAAAACAGCTGTAATTTAAGTATTCTGAAATTGGTGATACCTAATTATCTTTGGCATTCAATGAAATGAATAGAAAATGCTCGAATTGGTCTCTTTTACCACTACTAAATAATGGGAAAATTGTGGAGCGTTTTTATCTGACATTTATGTTTAATGGGTGGCAACTGAAGTAATTTCTACTATTCCTATCCGTGTATCTGTTACGTGTGTTCTTTATGATAAAACTATTTTTGTATAAAATAAATATACTTGGAAGAGTCTTCCTTCAGATTCAACTGTTACACTATCCTATTAAGCAGTATTATTGAAGTATTCTAAGCACACATTATTCAAATAGTATAACCACACAGTTTTATTCAAAAAAATCCATATTTCTTCAAAAGTAAACATTGAAATAATAAGAGTTGGGTCTCTCGTTATTTCAATATTTACTATTTTACTAGTCTGATTTTTATTTAATTCGCTTCTGTCGAAGTCGATGCTTAGAAGTTTTCTGAATTTCTTTCGTTGTAGTAATGGATACAATCTACTGGCAAACAAGTAGTGAATGCTCAAATTAATTTTCAACTGTTTCAGTTGTTAAACTATAGAATAACCGATTGTAAATTGAAATTTTCTTGGATTTTTGGTAATAAGCATAAATGCCGTATAATCCAGTATATCGAATTCTGAATTTTTTTAGCCATGAAATGAAATGTTGCCAAGATGATGTATTGTGACGTGGGCAGCGATGTACATACTAGGGCTGCCAAAATAGAATTTTTTGCATAATTTTTGTAGGTTTCCTTTTCTATGACGTAATAAAATCCAAGTCACCAGATAAATAGGAAATCCGCCAAAAAATCACCAAATTCAGAATTTGGCATGTTGGATTATTCAGCATCTGCGCACCTTAATCTAGAGAAAAGACCCGACTCCTCTCATTGAAAAAATTATGATTTACATTTTAACTATAATTCAAACAAAGGTATATATGTTGTTTTATCTTTTTTAAATATTTGCTCTTATTTTTTTTAGATTAGATTACCTATTTATAATTTGAAATGCGAGTCATTACAGGTGAAAAGTAATTTCGAATAGTAATTTAATACAAACATGTATAAAAAATTTGCAACAGTTTTCAGTTTTTAGGCTAAACGGTGCCAAAATTCTAAGAACCTTTTGTGTCAAAATTCAATTCAATACACATTAGTATAAAGGCTCGAATATGTGAAATCAAAAATAAATTATAATAAATTATTTTGCTTAGTAATAGAATGTTATTGCCCTTTCACACTAAGAACAGAAAAATATTGCATAGTTCGAATTTTAAAATGAACATGAATTTTCATAATTATGATTAAATTAACAATTTTTAGCCGAAAAATTCTAAGTCAAATATATAAAATCTACTTTTTCATAATTTAAATTTCACTAAAATAACCATAGTGTTACTCGAAATATCTAACTTCACTCCAGAAATTTTAGTCAGACTGTTGTCAAATACTGTCAAGTGGCTCTTGATTTTCATACGTCACACTGTATTATTTGTGCAGCTGAATAACTTCTATTTCAACAATATTTCTCAGCTATTACAAAACATATTCTATTGAATTTAGAAATAAATATGAATATAAGGGGGTTAAGTAACAATAGTTGGAGAATCAACTCTGTTTTGGTTTGTTGTAATAATGAAATTTTCGTGACGCTAAAACATTTTCTCTAATTTCAGAATCAACTTTTATGTTTCTGCTTTAAGAATTTATTGTAACATTTTTTTTTAATTTTATTGTCAATCAATAAAATTAAATATCATATTAATCAATTTATTTCAGGAAAAAACATGAAAACCTTTTGCATTTTCATTGTATTCTGTTGCTTGATTGTGGCCTCAAGTGCAGAGACGAAATGCCAAGCCGCAGTTAGAAGAGCTCAGGAAATGAGTAAGATAAAAGTCCACTGTTACCTAATTCTTTGCTTCAAATTATCAATATGAATTATTTCAATCCACTAATTGCTTAAAATATTCATTAAGATCATATTCTGTTGTGGCCAATTAGATAAAAATTTATATCCTAATATACAATAAAATTTAAACAAAAGTTTTTAGATTTCAAAATGTATTTCTATAATTAAAAAAAATTGGGATTATATTAGTTTTATATCCATAATATCATTGTGTTTATCGTGAAATGTTGATTCCTTTTATATACTTAAACAAAATTATTTAATTCTCATTGATTTTTTATTATTATTTTTTAAATTTTACATAAATTTATTCTAATAGCATTTTAATAAATTAAAAAAAACTCAATATTTCAGCAAATTTTCTACGAGGAAAAGACTATTAAACTTATTATGACTCATATTAAATGAAAAAAATGTTTGTGGTCCAGATTATTTTCGTTAATTCAAAAACATTTTTAGTTGAAAACTGAAACAGTGAACACTAAAGAAATTCGTAAGCTCTAACCGATATGCTGCAAATTTATTACCTATTATAGAAGAACATTCGGAAAGTAAATTATAAAATTTGTAGATTAATAAATTCCGTTATATTTCTCTTTTAAATATTTTTGATGTAATTGTTTTTCGAACTTTTGAAAGGTATATATATACAAATATATTTATAGAATCATCTATCAAGAATCAAATTAGCATTGATATCAACATTATGTTTCCATAAAAAGTTTAAGTTGATTTCATAGAACATATAAATTTTATTATTGCTTATGACTATGGCATATAAATCTATTTTGGGCCAGTTTCTTGCAGCTGTAGTTTATAGTATTTTCAAGAAAATAATTCAATTTTACCCTGTTTTTCATTTGCTTTTAAAACGTCATATCTATTTATTCTACTGACTACTCTTGTTTAAATTTTAATGATGCGAATAGAACAGAAGTCAGAAATTAAAATTAGTGGCATTATGAGATAAATTAGATCAGTTTATTAAATCTTTTTTTTTATTTTCGGCAATTATTAATACATCTGAAACTGTCATCAAAAATTTATTAAAATATATAAGCTGATTTGTAATAATTTTAAAAGTTAAATTTTGAAAGATTAAAAAGATAGAGTTTATTTTTATTAAAAATGTTTTTTAAATTTCATTTATGAAATATAATAATAAATCTGAATAAATTATTTTGCGTGAATAAATAATAATATCGTAGTCAAATTTATAATTTTAATAAGAAACCATCTACTACTAAATGCATTAATTGTTGAAAATCAATTGTGGAAAATATGTAAGTAGAAAAAATTATGATCTTTCCTAAAGGGAAATATTACATTTTCGGCATCTATTTAGATAGCTTACTATTGCAAAAAGAATGGTTTCAAAAGATTATTCTTCCATATTTCGTAATGATGTCTCAACAAATAAAAAAAATTAGTTTAAATTGATCAAAAAGAAATTACATCTCAACAAACACGGGAACTAATTTGCATAAATATTGACGTATTGAACTGATATTTGTCAACATAGACTCTTGGAGTTAAAATTTCATATTTTAGATAGTTAGTTTATTTTTGCATTTATGGAAATTTTTCAAACTGTGGCCTGATTAAAAACGAATTATATTTTTGACTTGTCATCAAATTCTCTCTTATTACAAATATTTTTTTATTGATTATTAGAGATTTTTAGATAAATTAAAAGCTTTAACAATGGAAATAAAATATTGCGCGAGAATGAAAAAAAGGAATAAAACAAATTAACTGAATCACTTGTGACAAAAAAAAAAAAAAAAAAAAAAACAGAACGCTCTAAAAAAACTTGCTCTAAAAACTCCAAAAAAAACAGAATGCTTCTGTTTTTCTTTCGTGCAAGTTCTTTTCTATCTATATATATACATATGACAGTTTTATTTGGTACTTTGTTAGTTCTCTATACTTTGATAAATAATTTTTTGTGATTGTATCACTAATTTCAAAATTTTATCACCCAAGTCTCTATAAGTCTAGTAGGATAAAAATATTTCCTTATGGATGGCTAGCTTTTTTATGACTGTAACAGTCAACAATCCAAAATTGAGAAACATCACTTTATTTGGCATCTTCATGAAAATTATTGATTATATTTAAATAATCGATATTCAATCATAGACAAAAACTTGTCTATGATTGAATATCGATTTCATTCTTCTGGAAATACTCTACTAACATTTGTAAAAACTAATTATTTTTTCTCGTTTCTATTAAGAAACTCACTTGATTTTCTGCACTTTTCTTTATTCTTTAATGCTTTTTATTCCTATTATTATTTTAGGAATCACCTTATTTAATAATAAACTTATCTTTTATCTATACTTGTATGAATATAGTTTTGCATGATAAGTAAAGCAGTGATAACCTAGAATATTATTTACATTGCAATTACAATTTACTAAATGTAGTAATCAAGAATCATTTGATCTCACCTTATTTTTAATATTTTAATAGTTATTATTTTTATTAATGGAAAAAAGTCTTGAATAATTTTAGTGGAACATTTGTATTTTAAATCATAAACTACAGTCTACAATAATGTAGAAATGCCTGCCATCAAATGGACTCAGAAATCTTTATTTAATTGGTAATTGTGGATGGTAGGTAATAGAAGAAAAAATGAAGCAATTTTGTGAGACAAATTCTATTAATGTAATTTCCTTTTTTTAACTAATAAATATCTTAAGTAATCTGCTGAGCCAATGTTTCATGCCAAGAGAGTTATCTACAAATTTATACTAATCAACTCTATTAAGAATTTATAGAAAAAGCTGAAATGAACATTTTTAACAATATAAGCTTGTAAATTTAAAAAAAATGGCTAAAAGCATCGAAACTATGAATAACTATTAACTAAGAAAATATAAGAAAAAATAATCAATTTCCTGTTTGATATTTATTGCTAAATTACACACAAAATTTTTATGATTTTTTTTCAATTTTTCTAAGTTAAATATTTATATTATTGTGAATTTATTATTAAATTTATTGTTCACCCAACATTCGCAGAAATAAATATCACTTTCAATTATCAATATTTTTTCACTAACGCTGTACAAAAATCCAACAATTTGCAAAATGTGAACTTATGCATTTTGGAAAATAACTGAACATTCAATATACCAGCAGCAGTGTTTTTAAAATGCATGTGTCTATTTTTTATAAAAGTTTCACAATTGAAACAAAAATCACAGTATATCCAATTCGTAAATTAAGACAATTAAGCGAAATATTTATATTTTAAAACGCACACAATGTTAAGAAAATACATTTACAAAAAAATAACTAGCAACGCCTTATAATTAATGTTTCTTAATCAGTACATACAGTTAAAAATTCAAACTATAGCTCGAGATTTCTTAATTATGAATTAATTGTCCTTATTATGGAAATTCTTCAATTTTCATTTCTTTCTATGGATAAGATATGTAAGAAAAGTTAATTACAAAACTTTAAAATATTGAAAAAGTTTTGAAGGCTTTTATTTTATTATGTAAATAACTCTTAAAGTTATGAAATAAGCATTGCTTTTAGAAGATATTTTTATAAATAATAATTACGATAGTGATTATAGTTTTAAATAAATAATTTTCTTACAAAAAGCATTATTAATAAATACTTGTATAAATTATTTTCATAAAAAGTTATTTGATGGATTGATAAAATTTAAACAAAACATCTTTAATTCCAGACGATGATAAATCGTAATAATTAATTTGTCCCTCTAAGCAAATATCTATATAAAAACACATGTATAATAAAGTATTTAATAGAGATTATTGCACATCATTCCAACTAAACGCTAATTACAGTGTTTCATGTTTCTTAATTTATGTGAGTTAAAGATTTATTTGTGATATTTTTTAACGTGAAAAACAGTTTTGTTTAAAAACTTTTAATTCCTTATAACTTTCTAAGTTACTTTTTATTTTATCGCAGCTTAAATATCCATGAAAATTTCTTCCAAATAAGTACTTAAAAGAAAAGATAAAGACTTTAGAATTTTCCACAATCCTTTTTTAATATTTTTTCCTATTTGTCAACTTCCTTGATAAAATGCATGTTTCTACAGGATCAATTAAAGTTAGTTTTTTAGCAATAATCAATATTACAAAGTTTCTTTAAAGCTGAGAGTAGTTCATACGAAGATTGATTGATTGATTGATTGATGGATTTGTTTGGATTTCAGTTAAACAAGGAGTCCAGGACATGAGTATTCCTGCCTGCAACGAAGATGGTTCCTACAAGAGCAAGCAATGTGGCTACTTCGGCTTTTGGGGATGTTACTGCGTTGACGAAGATGGAAACACGATTTCAGATGTAACCAGGCCTGGTAAAAATGTAGTTCTTCCATGTGAAGACTCATAATGTAAATGCTGGTCATGAAAGTTCTTACGCAATAAATTTTATCTACATGCCATGTACCAATAAAGCTTTTCTCTAAATAAAAACATGTTCAAAGTTATCTATCTACACTGAACAGCATTTGCAATTCAATCATCTAAGGATATTTAGAGAGAATAATATGCAAACACAATGTAGCTGTCGTTAATTATAATGAATAGCATTTCATTAATAATTATGGCATTTCAAACACCTTACAACAATTTCTCAATTTCTCGAAATTTAAATAAAAATGTAATTATTTATTTAAATTATAAAAAATATATCATTCCTACAAAAATATTTTTAATTTAGAAGAATCAAACCGGGAATTTAATACTGAATACTGTAATATTCCTTAAGTGAGTGAAATAACAAAAAGATAAAAGAATTTGATTCAAAAATTGCATTTTATAAAATTCAAATATAGCATTATTAAACTTTTCAAATTCAGTTATATATGCTGCTAATATGTATCAAAACAGCTATTATAAATTTCAGTACATAAAATAGCAGCAGTTTCAATAAATAGATAGTAGTAAATTCTCTTAGCTTGTGAAGACCTCAAATTATCAGTTCTCAAAAAATAATTAAAATTATAACAATAGAATAGGTAAAATAAGTGATTATTAGAATCCAAGTCACCTTTTTCTGTAGCATACAATCATTTGTGTATTTATACTGTAGAACAAATAGTTGGAAATGCTTTCAGTGCATGACATTTAACAATAAAAATAATCCTAAATTACAAGAGATTCATGCAGGAAACTGTTGAATTTCAACAACTGGTTCTTCTTTTAAAATAACAAATTTTATAAACATTACACTTGCAGCATTGTACTAAACGAAAGTAGCACTTATTTAGTAAATGCATATAAGCCTAGTATAATAGATAAACACTTAGCAAAATTTTCATCAAACTGAAATCTCAAAAAGAAAAATTATTTAACTTCATGAGTGTTGACTTAGATAAGCATGAATGCTTTAAACCTCACATTTAGTTCTTACAAATAAACTAGTTATATACGACATTTTTCAAGCAACTAATTAGAAAATTTTACTCTCACCATTTAATTTTACAATTCTTTATAAAATAAAGATCGTTTAACACATGAGACATATTACCAATTTATATATTATGTTCAATAGCAAGATCTTCAACCAAGATGAGCAGAAATTTTGTTCAGTGATAATTTCATTTGAATCACTTTTACAAAATATCCATACCTTAAGCAAATGAGTTCAAAATAACTAGATCAAATGTTGTTTTATAAGAAAAATTAAGAGTTTCTAATTCACATTCCATAAACTGCCTTATTATAAATCATTCTTTTATATAAAATATATATAGTTATACAGAAACATTTTTCTTTAAATTTTTCCAGCTAGTTTCAAAATTTATAATTTATTACTGTTTTAATTGAAATAATGCATCTATTAGTTTATGTTATTTAATTAAAAAATAGTAGGCTACAGCAGCGACATAAGAAAATGGAAGTTAAAACAAAACAAACATTTATTACATTACACATAATTAAGATTAGTTACAAAAAGAAAACACTTAATAATTATAAAATGATAAACAAGGTTGCATAGTACCAGGGTGGTACAAAACAAACGTATTTAGGAACCGGATGGTTCAACCTCCATTCTTCACATCTCTTTACTCATCTCCTTGGATGTTACAAGTATATTGGGCAGCAGCGCCATCTACTATCAATAGAGTTAATATGGGTCTGTTACACTACATATTATGAAGTATAGTTTATGAGGTATTGAAAAGTATTAATAATCAATTATTTGATAACTAAAGTAATGTAATTCATATAAACTATTGATAAATATTTGAATTATGCAGTTATGCTCTCGTTGAATAGGAAGGCTTATGAAACAAAAATCTCGTCAAAAGCATCTTAAATTTTCCAATTTCGGCAATTTCTATTTTAGAAAGTATTGACATAATTTACAGCATTTGAATGCCTAAATTTTTCTGCATATAATCTTTTGAGCAAATATTTAAAAAAAAAAATCCAAACTTTACAGAAATTATATTTGTATTAAGAACATCATCTTTAGACAATCAAGTAATAAGGAAAAAAACATTATACACAAAATTGTTTCACTTTTCTGATAATTCTAACTTGATAGCGTCGAATGTTCAATAAAACAGATAAGGCTAGACATCTTTTCATCATCAAGTTGTCATTGTAAAAAGAAGCGTGCAGATAAAGTATCTGGGTGATTAACATAATTTTTCTTTCTGTGACAATAAATGAAACGTAGCCAAAAGAAATATTCAGTTAAAACTCATAAATACTTTAAAAATCTCGTCATTATTTGTTTGATTCTATAAACTTGAGTGAACAAATAATTATTTGCTTTACTTCAAAGTGACATGGAATCACACCACACATGAATAATCTATTTCTGTAATGATTATAAGAGATTTTATGTGCGTAAATGCTTCTCTCATCGGTAAGTCACAAAGAGTAACGCAAGTAGGTTATGAAATATAGCAGTCCCAAATATAATCAATATAAAGTATATAAACCATTTCATTGCAATTGATAGAATCAAATATAAGGAGTTTATTCGATTCTAGGTATAATGTAGCTGGAATAGAATAAAATCCTTTCAGATCTCTTAAATAGCAGATTTCCTGTTTTGTTGTTGTTGTTGCTTCTCCCTCTTGGTTGACAGCAACATAAAAGCAAATCCATGAGCCCCAACACCTACAACTGAGATATTATAGCCTCAGGGCTTCAGAATAACTGGCATTTATTCAAACCAATGCAAAAGTTGAGCAGGAGCAGCTTGAGTCACATTGCATTTTCGACATACGAGATAAACTTTGTGCCTGCAGTCACATAACGTTGCACTCTATTGTATCCACTTCGGAATCTCTTGAGTGTTGTTTGATAACGCCTGTTGCCAACCCCAGTCGGAACAGCATCAAGGCGGTTTTCGGCATACCATTCATACACTGGGGCTCTCCACCAAGAACAGGCTTCTTACCTGACCTGAGGGACAATCTCTTAAAAAGTTAGACAGCCACTATAATCGATATCTTAACGGCTGCCCTCTATGGTCAGACTATCAACAATTTGCAGATTTTCTAAAATGTGTGTGATATAACAATATTATGATAATATTATAAATCAGTCTGTCCTTATCTTCATATCAGTGACTTGATTTTAAACATGAATGAATCTCAGAGTAGGATATTTTTCTTGCACTGCAAGTAACAGTATAATATTTTGATATCAAAATATACCCTCACATTAGGAAGTATAACAAATACCTAAAGAGACAAGACTTTGAATGCGAAGTAACACCATTAAAAAGTTTTAAAAAAAAACCTAGAAATTCTTTGAAGCTATTTCTAACACGTGTAACAAAAGAAATAATAGCTGAAATAATCCACAAATTTAATTACAATCCATTTATATAGGAATATTTTTGGCATGGTGGGTTTTAAGTCATTTGTTATCATTATTTCTATAATAATTTCTATATGGTTGGAGAATTCGTGAGAATTTATTTTTAGCTCTTAATTAAACTGGATCACCAAATCTGCGAGTTCCGAAATACTTGAAATGTGCAAATTGTGGAGGAAAATTGCTTCATCCAAAAAAAAATTGAAAGATTATTTGTTGTTGTTAATTATGACATTTGGACAAGCCAAGCTCGATTTGCCATTGGTTATACGAATTTAAGTCAAAAGAGTGCATCTTTCGTTTAACCAGAACACCATGAAAGTGAAAGCGTGATTGATGGTTCAATGTGTATGATAATTTACTCATCATTTAAATTCAACTATTAGAAAATTATCTCTCACATTTACAAGCATGAACTTTGTATTCCCTTATACTTTATAAAAATTTCATTGCATGAGAAAATGTGGATTACTAGAAATTTCCCAGAATTCCCTTCAATTTTATCCTGAGTATTTAGAGATGATGTTTCAGAATACAACGAATATTATTTTTAAATTTGAATTATAGAAATACATCATGAGCAACAATTTTTTTTCCAGTAATATTTTCCTCCAGAGCTAAGTAATAAGTAATTGTACTAATCAATTCAAATGACAACTTCAATTCTTTCCTGGTAAAATTCTTCAATATTGACAATTTTTTTAGCAATATTCATACTTATCAGCCATTTAAAAATACAATTACAAGTACCATTGAAATAAATTTTGGATACAAATGAAATTACTAATGTTGTCAAAAAATATTGCTACATAATACTGCTCTGTTAATAAATTTTAATCTTCGAGATATATATCATTTTGAATAATAATATAATATATTTCGTCATCCCCGAAATAAAACTGATGTTATTAACGCGAACTTGGTAAGAAGAAAATGAGTTCTATGGAATTGATTTTTGCTATTAAGATAGCATTTACTATACTTGTAGATATTATTATAAATGTAAATTATTATTTAGTTGTAGCTTTGTGAAATCGAAAATGTCAGTTTTTTATGTGATATTTATTTGACATCCGTTTTACTTATCAATTGACGTCTTCCACTGGCGTCTTTTATTGTTGCATTTTATATACCACTCAGACTACAGACATGTATATTCAGAATTATTTATTTTTCAAAATGATATATTTAAAAAAGATATTAAAAATTGATATCTTGCAAGCATCGATTTCAACCCTGTGTTGTGCTTTATAATAATACTTTGGAAAATTTAATTTCATGAATGCAGATGTTTGTGTGCAGCATGCTTGCATGCTTGTTTGAAAAAAGTTTCTGGTATTACATTTGCATATCTTTTCAGACGATAATGTTTAAAACGTTCGCCGCGCATATCGCGTCTTGCATGCGCTCGCCATGGATGCGCACGTAGTGACAACACCAATGGACTTAGTTGCTCGTCTGCGTGCTGCTTTCACTTCGGTGGACCCCGCGATGCTGCAACCTGTGATGACAGCCATTCCACAGCGTGCTGAAGCCTGCCTCGATATTCACGGCAGACATTTTGAACATCTGCTTTAAATTGTGCATATACTGCTGTTGATATGTTCAATAAAGTATTTTTTCGCTTGCACCGGAAGTGATGTCACACTTTGTATTTCGTATGTTTCTAGTAAACTATGGATTGTACTGGAACGCTTCTTTGGGCAGTTTTTACGTACTCCCAACGAGGAATCTAGATGTGCAGAGCTTATGTGATCGTTTTAGGACACCCTGTATTTGTCAATTAAAATTACTCCCTCTATTAATTTTATATCTCTAATTAAACTATAATTATTGCCTACTGGTAAAAAATAATTTCTTTATATTCATAATATCATATAGTTAATCGGCTATTAAAAATTTATTGTAAATTTCTATCATTAAAAATATTTTTACCTTTTTTTATTTTTTAAGGTTTTTGCTTACAAACTAATCATTATAAAGTTTAAATGAAAAGGAAGTAATTTACAATTTTCATTGACAATAATTTCTTGAATTAAAACAAAAAAGTGGTAAACAAAATTTAAAAAAAAAAGTGGTCAACAAACAAAACTTCTCAAATTTGGCTCCTAAATATGTAGACGGAAATACTCTTGTAAACATACCTTACTTTCTCATGAAAAGTATTTTTTTCTTGAGAAAGTAACTTAAATATACTCATTTTATTTTATTTTTTATTTATTGTTTTGGCAAAACTATCAAATATTTATTATTTTTGAGAAAGAAATTTCTTTTGTATTTTAATTTTAATAAAATCAAGAGGAAAGGAAGTGAAATAGGAAAATCATAGTATTCAATGAAAGTGTCTACGTAGACACTAAATACTAACGGCACGTAACGTCAAAATGGACAGTTTCCGCTGATAAAATCAGTTGCACATAGACTGGAATTACAATATTTTTGTCGATACCTGCAACCAAGAATTCCATGAAATCAATGCAGCAAATTATACATAATATGTGTTAATTAAAACAAATATGTGCGTTAATAATGTTTATTATTCATTTATATATGTTTGTGTGCACGTGGATTTATATAAAGGCATGTATATCTTTCATATTACGAAATAATTCTGCTTATTTTTGTAAATAATATCTGCATTTTAATGTAAAGCTCCGAAAGGATCCTAATGCAATTTACTTAAGTTTTTATTTCACAAATCGACTTTTGCTGAAATCTAAAGTTAAAATATTCATCAAACAAAATGAGCAAATCAATGCAGGGACATCATAAGATCTATTCTTTAAAATTTTATTAAAAAATTAAATAATTGATTAGTAGAAATGGATCAAAAAACAACACCAGGATTTAATAAAGTGCAAAGAATATTAAAGCTTGTTTGCAATATTTCATGTCTAGATAGTTACGTAGAACTATACAGCCATAATTTTTCAATCATAAATGTTCTGTTAGATTTTATTGGAAAATTATTTTATTTTTGAGTAGAAATGGATTCAAAAACACAACATCAGGGTTTAATAAACGGCAAAGAATATTAAAGCTTGTTTGCAATACTTCATGTATAGACAGTTACGTAGAACTATACAGACATAAACTTTTAATCTTACTGAACATTTAGGAAAAGTTTGAAATAACAGATTTGAAACAAAAATAATAACCTAAAATCGTAAAACAATCTTTAGTGAATCAGGAGGAGAATTTAATAAAATCATTAAATTTGTAACTTGGAATTTTTTAAACACTGAACGATGAATTATTGACAGTAATTAAGTAAATAAAATGAATTAAGAAATAATAAAGTTTCTGCTTAGAACTATTATATTTTATTGCTAAATTAAATTTTTTGGTAAATTTTTAATCTTTTTTTTTTCTTTTTTTAATTTATTTTATTTTATTTATTTATATTTTTTTCTAAAAACATTTTATCAAGATCTCAAATTTTGTTGGTTATAAAGTATTTGATAACATACACATTTTGGGAAATTGTTTCCACTTCATTCAAAGCTTATGAAACATCATTTTTCTATCATCAGTAGTTGCTTATGTACACTGTGTCAAAATATGTATGCAGCGATTATGCATGGTGTGAAAGAGAATATAAATTTAATCATTTCGTTTGAATTACTCGTATTAACAACAATTCTTCTAAATTGCATGAAATCATTTATAGGTATAGATGTAATATATGGCTACATCAATTCTTAAAATCAAAATATTTTAGTTATACATATTTGTGTTTAATTTCTATTAATATCTTAGAACATATATATAAGAATCACAATTAGGGTATTATACAAGAGTTAAGGAATTTACTTTAATAAGACATCCATTAAAGATTTACTTCTGTTAACCAGAGAATGGAAGCAGCTAATTATTAGCTCATGGGGCGTTACAAAATGATTTTACAGAATTCTTTTGAATTTAAAATTAAAACTTCATACATATAAAAAATAAATATATATTTTCACATATGATATTGATTTCTTGTAACTTTATTTATTCTGATAAATTAACTCCTTGACTAAATTATATGATAGAAGTTACAAGAAGATACAAATGGCATTAGCTAAGAAAACTTAATAATAGAAGTCTGATAATATAATCTTGTTTTCATCTTTAACACAGCTATTTGCATTCCAGAAAATAATAAATCAGAATAATTACCTCATCTTGTTAAAATTAAGAATCTGTTAGTGTTGCTCAGCCCCTTTGGCTTAGTAAAGACTCAGCCAAATCTAAGAGACCATGCCTCGCAATTGGATGATAAATAAGATAGCACTCTTTCAGCAGTTGCCTCACGGAGGAATTAATAATAAGAATCTATTTAGCAATAAATATATATAAAAAAAAGTATTAAATTAGATTAGTGAATATAATTCTAAATTGCACCTGGTTCCAGAAGTTGCAATATTTTATACTACTTGCTTTGTTTGTTTTCAAATACCAGCAAAATACTTTCCTTAAAAGATATTTCAGAATTGATCGAATCATGTTGTCCTTTCTAGTTCATTAAATATGGGCTAATATTTATGAAAAAAAAAATGCGCTAATCACTTCCAAATAAAAATGACAGGAGGGGTTTTCCTAAATCCTACTCAATTATTTTTCTCTCTTCATCATTTTACTTGACAACACTGATGTTTTGGGCTCACTGTAGTCTAGTGGTAGGATAAACTCGTTTTCAGAGCGAAAAGTCCTAAGTTTGATTCCAACCACTATTGAACAATGGGATATGGATGTTACGTTTCTGCATGCACGTCTGTCAGTGTAGTGTAGGTGCTTGGAAGTTTTCCAAGATCCCTCCATTGAGTTACGTCAATGCGGCCCGCTATATATGAAAAGTCATCCAAGAAGGCAATGCGGTGGTAAAGTTTGTACGCTTTTTCCTTTATATTTATAAAGTGATATATTTTAGCAATTATCTTTATTTTCACAATGTTTCGTTAAAAAAAATTGAGTAAAGCTCAAAACCTTGACAAATCACTTCATTTTCATTTCATTTAAACTAGGAGTCGCAGACCTCAGCTTTCCTTCTTGTAACCCCGATGGTTCTTATAAAGAGGAAGCAGAGTGGCTTTTGCGGATATTTAGGCTGTTACTGTGTGGACAAAGATGGAAAAAGGATTTCTGAAATCACCAAAACTAAGCCTAATAGTGTTTATACCTGTGAAAATTCACCGAAACAACAGTGAAAATAGAACTTCCAAACTTTTTTTTATTATTAATAATATATATTACAGCAATAAAAAATATTTACTAAGTCTGTAGGCACTGGTTTCAAAATAATCTGTAATAAAATACATTTGCAAGATTCAATGATATTTTTAGAGAATTGATGTAAATACACAATAGGACTATTATCAGTTATGTGTTTAATAGCATATGTTATTTATATGAAAGCTTATCAAGATAATTTACATCTATTTCTTAAACAATGAAAATTGAAGCATTTATTCTAACATGATATCAAATATTAGTTTGCATGTTAACGTACTTAGCTTGAAAGAAGTGCGATACAAATATTGTTTTTAAGCAAATTTTTTTCGCAATGTTTGTCAATCAAATGAGGAAAATATGAAGTTAATGAGAAGTGCTTTTTTTACGCCAATTTGAATTTAACAAAAATTTTCATTAAAAACGTTTTTATATATTCAACTATAACAATAGTAATTTAAAATATATATTACAATAATAAATACAATGTAAAATTACATACACTCTCATTATCACAAAATTGGCGTAGCAGGAAGCAGTTGTCCAATGGAGAAAAAAATAGGTGGAAAGGAAGATTACATACAGAATAGAAATCATTAAAATTTCAGAACACTTCAATGATTTATATTTCAAAGTTACATAGGTACAAAGTAAAGACCTCAATAAGGTCTTTACTTTGTGTTGAAGAAGGTGTTGACTCACCTCTAGCCTGAGTTATAGTTGCCACATGGCATGGCATAGATTGCGGATGGTCTCTTGTAATATTTCTTCTATATATATATATACATATGTATAAAACTGAAAGAAAGTTATATGTGAAATAATTTTAATTATCAAATTATAAGGCATATTGAAACTACAAATTTTTGGATATGATAAAGTTTCCTTTTCAGAGAGTACATTTACCAAATACATATATTTTAGAAATTACTATACAAAACAACTTAATATAAAAAATAAATCAATTCATAAAATATATACAAAAATATCTTTAAAATGGAAAATTAAATAAAATAAATATTTATAGTTCTGAATCCATATGTATATGAATATATATCTTTAATATAGTAAAAATATAACATACGTATTAAGTATAATATAGTAATAAAATTATGTATAATATCGTAAAATTATGTATTTAATATCACAGAATTCACATGAGCAAATATTAACAACATTCATATCTTGACCAATTAAAATATAAGTTATTGAAACAGATTTAAAATATTTCTATAAATAGCAATTAAAATAATGAATGAGAAAAGCTAGAATTTTAAAAATTAAGTTGCCTTTAAATGCTTGATGCGAAGGAAAATATTTTAGTTACTATGAAATTTAAAAATACTGTTATAAATTATATATATTAATTCAAATCAGTACACGTTAAAACAGGTGCACTGATTTGAGAAAAAAAATATTTTTCCTATGTAATTCATACTTAATTTAGTTAAAATACTTTTTTAGTATGATAGATTTCGTAACAAGGAATGATGCACAGGCCAACATCACAGTCTCTGCATTTGTACCTCGTCTCTTTTCTAATTGTATTACCATTTTCATTGAATTATTTTGAACAGACAACACACCATCTTAATGGGTGTATTTTTTTTAAAGTAGCTTCTATTTGTTTTATAAAACGATGGCCTTCAAGACGGTCCTTCATTTTACTTGTTCCGATTGCAAAAATTACTGTAGATTGTTGATTATTTAAAAAATAAATTTTTCAACCAAAGAAAGTCTGAAGTCAAGCATTTTTAATTGACCTCCACTCTTTTCATAAATAATAAATGCATTCCAAAAACCTTGGTCTAATATGTGCCGAAAAATTTTCTTATAGTACTTTCTTTGTTATTATCTTATGGATGGATAGTATGATATACATTGGTCTGCTTTATCCACACCTCCCATGGTTAAATTATATTCCACTACAGCAACTGGTTTCCTAAGAGATTTATCTTCCTGATTTACTTCCTTTATTTGGGAATTATGTATTGTGCTCAACATGCAAACAGTTTTTTTATCTTGCCATTTTATGGCACACATCTTTCCTTTCTGAAAAGCTAATATTTCGCTTTAACTTTGCACTTTTTAGGGCAAATGGAATGTTTTTTCGATTCAATCTGAGTGTGCCATACACATCAGTTTTATTTTTTATTAAAATTTCGTCTAATTCGGGTGAGGAATAAAAATTGTCTAAAGTTATACAACAGCTCTTTTGCCAGTCTTTATTTAACAGCTCTTTTGCCAGTCTTTATTTAACAGCTCTTTTGCCAGTCTTTATTTAACAGCTCTTTTGCCAGTCTTTATTTAACAGCTCTTTTGCCAGTCTTTATTTAACAGCTCTTTTGCCAGTGTTAGAACAGTTTTAGTTGCTATACCACATGGAAAACCCATTTCTTCAAATTCTGTTTCTTTGCCTGTATACACAAGGGAATTCCAAATGTATCCACTTGAGGATTCACATAATTGGAACATTTTTATACCAAATCGTGCTTTTTTTGTTGGAATATATTGAATCCAACCGATCCGTCCTTGATATGGCATCAGTGACTCATCAACTGAAATATCACGATCTGGCTGTTATGAAACAAACTACTGACTCCAAATTTTGAAACAAAATAAAGAACTAAAGAATTTACAAAGGAGTCATATTTGGGTTTGCTAAAATTCTAGCGTCTCCGTAGCGTACAAAGTCAGTATCAAGCCAAAAAAAAAAAAAAAAAAAAAAAACGCAGCTTCTCCGCCTGCTCCTCGCACCAACCGCCTCCATACTCACCCTCCCTATCGAAGGCTCTGGAAATCGAAAGAGCTGAGTATGAGACATTACAAATTAAATTATTTCTTCCTTCCCCGGAGTATTTTTTTTTCATTCTACGGAAATTAACTTCCAAAGCAAATAAAAGAAAAAAACACACACAAACAACAAAGAGCAAAATTTAGTATTACAGATAGCCCTGATCAATCGGACTCTGGCTGATACACAAAATTATATGGAATTATATAATATTAAATATAAAATAGAAATATATCAAAAGAATACAAAATAATTATGTAACACAACAGAATTTGCAACACTAGCTAAATTTACAAATAAATACACATCATTCTTTTAAAAAATACTATAATTTTTTTTTCAAGAAATTATGTACGCATGAAACAATAATTGCAATTTGTACTAAAAGAAAACATTTTAATTTAATATTTGAGAAAAAAAAAGAAAATAATTATGCTTGGTTATTTAGCATTCTACTGAGACTATCGGCATTCTGATGTAATTTGCCCTTTCTGTGAACAATATCAAAATTTAGGCTTTGAAGTACCAAAGCCAACCTTAAAAGTCTGGAATTAGATCCTGAATAATGTTTTAACCAAACTAAAGGGTTGTGATCAGTTTCGTTAACAAATTTATACTGACCATCTAAATAATACGTATTTTAATTTAGTAACAGCAAAGATTATTGCTGCACATTCCTTTTCAATAGTGCTATAATTTTTCTCAGATTTTGAAAATTTTTTACTCAGAAACAGGATAAGGTGTTCATTTTCATTTTGATCTCTCTGAGATAAAACTACACCTATTCCTAAGTTTGAGGCATCACATTGAATAATAAATGGTTTTTGAAAGTCTGGACTGTAAAGTAAGGTTTCTTTCTTAAAGTGTTCTTTAATTCTACGAATGCCTTTTCGCAGTTATTATTCCATATTATAGTTCCCCTTTTGGACTCCCCTTTTAGCAGGTCGGTTAAAGGCGCTGCAACTACCGAAAATTCTGGTATATACTTGCGATAGTATCCAACAAGACTAGGAAAGCACGTATTTTGATTTTGCTTGAGGAACGTTTGAAATCGGTAATGGCTTTCACTTTAATATCGCCTCGTTTTCTTGGATCCTGTCCTACAAAGTGTCCCAAGTATTTAACATGAAATTGAGCAAATTTGCACTTTAAGGGTTTTACAGTGAATTTCGAAAATCGAATCTTCTCCAGAACACATTTAAGATGTTGGATGTGATCAGACCAAGTAAGTGAATATATAGCTATGTCATCTAAATAAGGTACAGCAAAATGTTCGCAATTTTTTAATAACTCAGCCATTAACTTACTGAAATAATAAGGGGCATTCTTCAAACCGAATGCCATTCTCAAAGGTTTATAAACACCAAATGTCATTGTAAATGCAGCATATCTTTTAGCCTTCGGACTCACAGGTATTTGCCAATAACCTTGTGTTAAGTCTAATAAACATATGAAATTCGCTTTCGAAACGGATTCAACGCGCTCTTCAATATTTGGCAATGGATAATATTGCGTTCTGGTAACCTCATTTAACCTGTGATAATCAATGCACGGATGAGGCTCTTTTCCATGAGCTTCAACTAATATTAAAAGCTATGTGTAATCGGATTCACCTGGCTCCACCACCTTCAATTTCAACATGTCTACTTCCCATTTCAGAATTTCTGTCTATCGTGGGGGCATTCTATAAAAGGTTTATCAGATTCTCACTCGATGTCTAGTTCAGCCATTTCTGTACAACCCGGTTCATTTGAAAAAATATCAATAAATTGGATCAAAAGTTTATTCAATTGCTTCCTCTGCTCATCCTAGAGGATGAGCAGAAGAAGCAATTTTACCTCAGGATTGCCTGCAGAATTAGTCCATGGTCGGAACTTAAGAACACCCGTAACACTATTATATGAAAATCTAACTGGTAAAACCATTGAAGAAGATAGTGTGATTGCTTACGTTTTTAATCTTTTAAATAGAATGAAAAGATGCCAAGCACTGTTTTAATGAAAATTTAGAAATTTTCATTAGTTTTCAGGAACAGTTTTCAGGAAAAGTCTCCCAAAGGATAGATGAATTAATTTCAAAACATGGGATATCTTCATTCTCTGAATCAATATCTTTAGTATCAGAATTAGAGGTAAAAATTAAATTAACATCTTCTGGACGCTGAAAATGGTTTTAACATGTTTACATGGTATACATGTAATTTTTCTTTATCGGGAAATTGTATTATGTAATTTTTTTCCGATAGTCGTTTTACTACTTTTCCTGAACCTATCCAATAAACAGAAAATTTGTTTGATCTAGAAGGTACAACAACTAGCACAAGATTTTCTTTAAATTCTCTTTTCGTAGCCTTACGGTCATACCAAAGTTTGTTTTTCTTAAGCATCGGTCATATTTTGCACAGCTAATCCTTGGCATCTTTTCATTCTATTTAAAAGATTAAAAACGTAAGCAATCACACTATCTTCTTCAATGGTTTTACCAGTTAGATTTTCCTATAATAGTGTTACGGGTGTTCCTAAGTTCCGACCATGGACTAATTCTGCAGGAGAATATCCAGTGATATCATGAATGCCAGTTCTAAGTGCAAAAAGTGCCTGAGGTAAAATCTTCTCCCAATCTGTACCCTTTTCTAAACAAAGGACTTTCAGTATTCTCTTAAAAGTTCTATACAATCTTTCAACAGGATTGCTTTGGGGATGCTGAACAGAACTATGCACTACTTTAATACCAATTTTTTTCTAAAAATTCTAATGTCAGGACACACGTGAAAGGTGTTCCTTGATCACTTTGCAACTCCCTAAGAAAACCCATGCAGCTAAATATCTGAAGAAAAGCAGCAACGACAGTAGTAGAACGTATATCTGGTACTGAGATGGCATCTGGATATGATACTTGGATGACATGCAAATGGCTGTTATAATATACCGGTTACCACAGGAAGTCATAAGTATAGGACCACATGCATCAACGTAAATTCTTGTAAAAATTTCCGGAATTACTGGAACTAGTTTCAAAGGAGCCCTTTTCTTATCTTGAGGCTTTCCTACTCATTGACATTTGTCACAAGATTTAACAAAATTTTCTATTTCTTTAAAGCAGTTAGGCAGTAGAAAGTTTTACACAACATATCTTTTGTTTTCGTTATACCTAAATGAGCTGCAGTTACCTCATGGCAGATCCGTTTTAGTTGGTTGCGAAACTTCTTGGAGATAAATAATTGTTTTCTTACTGTTCCATCATTGTCCATTTTATTATAAAACAACATTTGATTTATTGTAATATGTTTATTATCTTTTGAAGATTGTCATTTAGCTTGCTCAAAAAGAGGTTTCAAATCTTCGCACATTTTTTATTCCCGAGCAAATTCTTCTGGGGATGTCTTTATCAAATCCATCCCTTCAACTTCGGTTTCTAATGGTGGCAAAATTGCAATTTGCTCAAATTCTTCATTTTGTTTAGTTTTGAGGTAAGACCTAGAGAATTTTATTTCAGAATCAATAATCTCTTTATTCGTGCTATTTTCCTGGCGTCTTTTTTGAGCTCGAGTTTCCATAGCATTTATCATATGTATTTTCACCTCTTCAGGCCTTTTAGTTTCCTCAAATAAAGCGGCTGTTTTGTTACCCAGTAAATATCTTCCTTGATCCAAAGAATCTCGAAGAACTGCTGCCTTTGTCGAAATGTGACCTAATTCACAATTTATTTCAACTTCGGCAATTGGTAAGCATACTAAAATTTCATCAAGAGGTGTTCTTTGCCAAACCTTTTCCTTAGTGTACATATTAGGTTTCACGTATTTTCCACAAATCAAATCAAGAGTTGCTCCATTGTGTCTTAAGATAGGCCTTCGAATTTCATTAACAGTGCCGATACTAGTGTAAGGAGCCATCAACTCAACTAAATGTACTTTTAGCAATTTCATTAGATTCTACCGATTCTAAGTTCTTTTTTATTTTGTCATACTGAGGCCGCAAATGACTATAAGAACCACACTCATAACATCGGAGTTGCTTTCGTTCTTCAAATTCCCTTTCATGTAAATAATTAGAATTTTTATTCTCGACTCTTTTAGGAACATGAGATCTATTATTTCGAATTACTTCATTAAACTTAAAGGCACGGTTTTCATTTTGTTGACGAAAACCAAAATTATTTCGAAGGAGTTTTGTAAAATCTTTCTCTTAAAACTATCTCTTAAACTTTCATATTCATCTATTTTCTCTGCCAGAAAATTTATTTTAAGCCATTCCGCCAAAAAATGTTCTTTAATTTCAATTGGCACACGACGTTTCAATTGATCTGTTACCATTAGTTCTTTAAGCTGTTCAAGCGTCGTTATTTCTAATTCCGTAAAGTAACTATTCAATTCTTGTGTAAAATTTTTTAATGATTTTTCTGACGTTTTCTGGTGTTTAAGAAACAATTGTCTTAATTTTTCGCTATTTAACTTGAATCGTTTAAGAATAAGTTCCTTCACATAATCGTAATCATCAGCCCTTTCTGGAGGTTTTGTCTAGCAAACATGTTAGATATTTCTGAAGGTAAAGCACTTACAAGATAAAATACCCATTCGTTTTTTGGAATATGAGCCATTTCTGCTCAACGCTCAAAATTTATTAAGTATAAACTCATCTCATCTTTCTTTTCATCAAATTTTGGTGTTATTTGCATTAACCGAGTTTTTTGAGCTTGTTCAGTCCAATTTGTAACTGATTCTCTGTTCGAAATTGCAGCATTTGAAGAGATTTCCAGACGTTTCATTTCCACAATATGGTCTCTTTCTTCACGTCTAATTCTTTCCTCTTTTTCTAGTTCTTCTCGCCTAATTCTTTCCTTTTTTTTCTAGTTCTTCTCGCATAATTCTTTCCTTTTTTTCTAGTTCTTCTAGCATAATTCTTTCCTCTTTTTCTAGTTCTTCTCGCCTAATTCTTTCCTTTTTTTTTTCTAGTTCTTCTCGCATAATTCTTTCCTTTTTTTCTAGTTCTTCTAGCATAATTCTTTCCTCTTTTTCTAGTTCTTCTCACCTAATTCTTTCCTCTTTTTCTTCTTGTTCCCTTTTAATTCTTTCCTCAATTACCCTATCTAATATACATTGTACTTCTTCCTTGTTAAAGTTTTTACAAGCTAAAATTATTTTTTTAATATCTGGGATTTAAAAGCATCTGGAACCATTTCCCCTAACTCTTCAACTACTTCTACTAAATCTCCCTTTTTCCCCCGTGCTAAAAAAGCCATTTTATTTACTAAACATTTTATCTCAGAAGAGATGCAATAATGAGAAAAAAGAAACAGACTACACCCACCGATATGCAAAATTTCGTAAATAACTACTGAAATTATTTACCACACACACTACTAATATAAAACACATCAATAACATTTAAAAAAAATTAAATGAAAAAAAACTATAGTGTAATGCAACAAATAGTGTATAAATGGAAAATCAATTATTTTGAAAAGATGTACAAGTTTAATATTAAATCTTCTACTCTCGATTTCAAGTTTTTATCACGAAGCTAATGTTTGATACTCAGATAAATTGAATTATTTATCAGAAATGTAAATTAAATGTATAAATTATATAAAATCATACTCTTATATAGATACCATCATATTAAATCAGAAAATGAAATTATACAGATTTTTTTAATTCAAAATACAGAAAACTACAATATTTTTATATGTAATAGCAACAATATTAATTAAATTGCTTTAACTAATATAAACTAGAAATCAGCTCTCCATTTCAAATCAACAAACTTAATTAGTTAATCATACACGATATCAAATAATGATAATAACGTAAGATATTTTAAACATTAAGAATATATATTTTCAAATCCTTAACAATGAAAACAAACGTGCGATTTAAATATCAAATAAATCAGTTAGATACATTTATCTCAGAAGAGATGCAATAATGAGAAAAAAGAAACAGACTACACCCAAAAAGAAACAGACTACAATAATCAAACACATCAATAAAAATCTCACATTACTTTAAATTCAAACCTATTTGTAATAATATACTTTCGTTTTCACATAACGAAACCAAAACCTTTCTAAAGTGTATATTCCTTTCATAAAATCTACTTTATATATCAGTGCAACATTAAAAAAATATGTATATAATTGTACTTTCGATTTTACACATTAATCTATAACATAGTTATTTTAACATATTCCTACGTGAATTGAAATACATCAACCACATAAAAATTATGAAATACACACTTTTCTTATAAAAATTATTGCACTGTGAATTCGAATACACGAAATACAGAAACTAGCTTTTGTAAGATGGAATACACCATTTACAAACTTATAAACAAACTTAATTGATATAAATGAAAAACAACGCAAATAAGATTGGAACTCAATATTCTATAATTTTATATAACATACCAAACTATTTATTTTCAATAGTAGCCAGAGGAGGATTGATCAAAATGGCCTACCTGTATTCCAACATTTCAGCACGTAACCATTATAATGCACATAATTAATTTCCACAATGGATACTAATGCAAAGCATTATAAAAACATCCAAAACTGCTGACAACAGAACAGAAGTTTGTTATGAAACAAACTACTGACTCCAAATTTTGAAACAAAACATTTAATTAACAAAGAACTAAAGAATTTACAAAGGAGTCATATTTGGGTTCGCTAAAACTCTAGCGCCTCCGTAGCGTACAAAGTCAGTATCAATTTCCAAAAACAAAAACGCAGCTTCTCCGCCGGCTCCTCGCACCAACCGTCTCCATACTCACTCACCCTCCCCATCGAAGGGTCTGGAAATCGAAAGGGCTGAGTATGAGACATTACATGGTACATAAATGTTTTTAAAATTTTCTATAACTGAATCCAAAACGCTGCATATTTTTCTCTGTTTCTTCGGTGGCTCCTCGGAATCTTCTTTTGAAAAATGAAGAAATTTCATAATAAGACTGTACTGCTTTTCACTCATTACTGAGGAAATGAATGGAGTACTTTTTATTGGTCGTTTTGACAATAGCCATTTTTCTACAAATTTTTTAATTATTCTCTGTAATATCTGTCGTAGTGTAAAACGACATAACCAAACCCTGGTAAAAGGGATATGTATATTTTTATTACACTTTAAATTTAAGAGTTTCCTCTTTTCCTTTCAAACTAAGTTGTAATAGTATAAAGGAAAGGATGCAATAAAAATTGGCACAAGGAGCTAAGTGCAATAAAGGAATAAATTCTTCCTTTCGGAAGGGATGGATGATCGTGAGAAAATGGCAAGGGAAGTTTATGTTTTATGATATGTTTTGTTTGTGAATCTGACCAGTCGGGATTAAGGGGGAGAGATTTCTGACCTATCCCATAGGAGTTTAGGACGTTATATGGAACTTTGGAAAACCAATGGTGTAAAGAGGAGGAGCTAAGATGAGAATTTAAAAACTGCATCTAAGAATGGAAGATAGGCAGACACTGGGACAGAAAAAGTCCTCACACACAGGAGTCCCTGAGATGCACAAGGCAGAGAAGCCCCTGAGATGCCCGACAAAGAACGATGAGCAGTAAACGGAGTATGATTGCACTGGCTCAGGAAGTCCTACCTCGACTGTCCTGAATGGGAATGCTGATGTCCGACCAATAGATGAAGAGGTGACAAAGTCTGAAAAGAGGTATACTGAATAGAAAGTCAAGTAAGATGCAGAGATTTCAGCCAATGGAAATGCAAAGCGGAGATGCTGAGTAGAGGATGGGAAGTGGATGAAAAAAGAGAATCATCGACACCGGAGAGCGGTGCAGTTTCAGACACCACAATACTACTTCTAAAAGGGGTGAGTCTGATCTCTCGTTCCATTTCCCTCTGGTCATTATGGTTATTGTGTAAATGTAATAAAAATATACATATCCCTTTTACCAGGGTTTGGTTATGTCGTTTTACACTACGACATAATCCTCCCCCACTTACAGAAAAAAATATATTCATATATTTTTTTTAAATTCCATGAATGTTAACATCAAAGAAACATAATAAAAACAAGTGAAAATGAATCCTGGTTTGTTAAAAAAAAAACATACTTGTTAATTTCAGATAAACCACTGACTTGTACACATGTATCATGGCATATGGGAATCATTTCTTATTAATGCATTATGTGTTGACTATTTTTAACTATACAAAGAAAATCTGAAATGATATGATCAATTGTCTGTACATATCATAAGCTAATCACATAAAAGAAATTAATAACAGTTTATGTAAATTCGCACAATCAATATTTACCATATTTGTTTTTATATAACATAATTATAATGATTTGTATTACCATATTCAAGAGTCAACATTTTGTATTTGTCCATTTAACAGCAAAAGTTCACATATCTATTTTAAATCAGTTCAAAAGACTGATATAATCGTTTGACGTCAGAAATTCCATGCAAAAATACTTATATACATATATAAATAAATGTTAGTGAGTCTGCACTCGCAAATCCTCTGGTCAAATATTTTAACTAAAACACACACATCAATGTATAAAAATGAAAATAATCTACTAGAAAAAAAAGATATTCAATTTACATGGAACAAAAATGTATATCCATATGTATATTATGACATAAGAAACAATACTTATGAATTTTTCTTCAAACAGATGCATTTACTCTGTTTTTTAATATTTGTGTTTGTTATTTTCACATTTTTACAAAACATAATCTTCTGCCAAATTATCTATTCTACTTCATTTTCAAAACATGATTGTCGAAGAGTGAATAAGGTCTATTCGGACACTATCAATCACTCAAAATCTGTAAACAAGCTCGTCACTATGGCAACCTTCATGGTTGAAAAATTTCGAGTGAGCCAATTTCTCCTCTAGACATACTCCTTCAAACCCCTTTTTCTTTTTTACTTGCGCCGTTAACCGGTTCCTAAGACCTTTGGGTATCAGGGAAGAAGGGTCACACGCGTAGCCGACATGATGCCGCCCGGAACACAATTATCATCATCCTAAGTATTTTCAAGGTTTTGTGAGTAAATTCTCAATTTATTTATTTTATTTTATTATCTTTTTTATTCACGGCATGCTTTTTTTATGATTCATGTTTTCAATTGTGTGTATCCACTTAAGATTTATGTTTATACTGCCCTTTAACAAAACACGCCTTCACCCCGACCGAATTGTTCAGTCTCCGGGGAACAATGTTTCCCTGACTCTCAGTTCGGCCGGTGAGCAATAACTATCTATTGTAAATGCCTGTCTTTCGGACATCACTTTTAACCGACATATATTTTAGTAATTTACGAACAACTGTTCAAGGGAAGTTTATGTTTTATGATATGTTTTGTTTGTGAATCTGACCAGTGGGGATTAAGGGGGAGAGATTTCTGACCTATCCCATAGGAGTTTAGGACGTTATATGGAACTTTGGAAACCAATGGTGTGCAAAGGAGGAGCTAAGATGAGAATTTAAAAACTGCATCTAAGAATGGAAGATAGGCAGACACACTGGGACAGAAAAAGTCCTCACACACAGAGTCCCTGAGATGCACAAGGCAGAGAAGCCCCTGAGATGCCCGATAACGATGAGCAGTAAACGGAGTATGATTGCACTGGGCCTAGGAGTTCTACCTCGACGTCTGAATGGGAATGCTGATGTCCGACCAATAGATGAAGAGGTGACAAAGTCTGAAAGAGGTGTACTGAATGAAAGTCAGAAGTAAGATCTGCAGAGATTTCAGCCACGGAAATACCGTCAAGTGGGAGATGCTGAGTAGATGGGAAGTGGATGAAAAAGAGACATCGACGGAGCGGTGCAGTTTCAGACACCACAATGCTACTTCTGTGGCAGTGAGTCTGATCTCTGTTCCATTTCCCTCTGGTCGTTATAACATGTTACACAATAGCCATAAATGACCAGAGGGAAATGGAACGAGAGACTGACTCACCCCTTAGAAGTAGTATTGTGGTGTCTGAAACTGCACCGCTCTCCGGTGTCGATGATCTCTTTTTCATCCACTTCCCATCCTCTACTCAGCATCTCCGCTACTTGCATTTACTTACTGAAAATTCTGCAATCTTACTGACTTTCTATTCAGTATACCTCTTCAGACTTTGTCACCTCTTCATCTATTGGTCGGACATCAGCATTCCCATTCAGACAGTCGAGGTAGGACTTCCTGACCAGCAATCATACCCGTTTACTGCTCATCGTTCTTGGTCGGGCATCTCAGGGGCTTCTGCCTTGTGCATCTCAGGACTCCTGTGTGTGAGGACTTTTTCTGTCCCAGTGTCTGCCTATCTTCCATTCTTAGATGCAGTTTTTAAATTCTCATCTTAGCTCCTCCTCTTTACACCATTGGTTTTCCAAAGTTCCATATAACGTCCTAAACTCCTATGGGATAGGTCAGAAATCTCTCCCCCTTAATCCCGACTGGTCAGATTCACAAACAAAACATATCATAAAACATAAACTTCCCTTGCCATTTCCCTCTCACGATCATCCATCCCTTCCGAAAGGAAGAATTTATTCCTTTATTGCACTTAGCTCCTTGTGCCAATTTTTATTGCATCCTTTCCTTTATACTATTACAACTTAGTTTGAAAGGAAAAGAGGAAACTCTTAAATTTAAAGTGTAATAAAAATATACATATCCCTTTTACCAGGGTTTGGTTATGTCGTTTTACACTACGACAATATCAGAAGACCGAGAAAAAGTTTCATTTTTTGAATGTCAGTTTACCACTGACGTGATCTGGATTTCGGGGTAAGAGTATTCCCTTGTTAATAATTTTCAGTATAAATATTTGTTTCTTCCACAATCATTTTAATTAAAATGTCCTCCATAAATAATTCAAACAATTTCAACAAATCCTCCGGATCGGGAGCTGGTAATTTCATTCCAGGAGAACCCATGAATGGAAAACGAATGGTACTGGAGTTTCGCTATTCACGGGACACCATTGTCTGACATAATTAACATCATCGTTGTCAGATTCTTCTGATTTAGAAGAAAATACGTCAACCGAAGTTAAAAGAGGAACTTCATCTTTGCTTTCACTAGACGTTTTTTAAATGTTTCTTAAAATATAAATTTTGAAAAAACGTTTTAAATATTTCACTTAATATGAATATCAAAAATTTTACTCTTTGAGGTCTGAAAATCATTCAGGAGAGGAAAGCACTCTTCTAAATTAGAGTATAGTAATGAATAAGGGTGCGAAACCAGTTTCTCATTTGTCTACCTCAACTAAAACAATCGATAAACTTTTTTTTACTGAGATAAACACCCCCTCTTTCATTCCTTCCATAACTAACTGAAAACATCCTTACTCATACAGGAAGTCTCATATGTGATGAGTTATCTTCTTTGAAACGAATTCCTGACATGTATGGAATGCTGCTTGGAACAGAATTATTGAAAAGTTATGAAAATTGTACAGAAAATAAATTTAACACCTCATCCATTAATATTCAACTTTATATGATCATTAATTGCTCAATATTTTAAAGAGATCCAATGGGTATTAAATTAGTGAAAAATATTTGAACACTTTAGGAGATATCTATAGCTTCTGCTGCACAATAAAACAATATAATAGTATCAATATGATAGAAACAAATTGATACAAAATAAGTTTTGCTTATCAAATCATGTAATATTGTAAGAATCCTAATTGTATGAAAATTATAAACTTTATAAGCATTTTACATTTACATAAGTAAAGTAGAATTTTGGAAAGAAAATTTCCGAACAATTTATTTTAAAAATTCTGTACGCGGGAAAGTTACAAAAATTATGTTAATGAATTAAATTTAATTTCCTTAATTATATGTTATCTACCTTTTATTTTTTTAAATAAAACCACGGGGTTAAATTTTATTTTAATTTTGCTTATTGTATACGGTATTATTGTTAATACTAATAGTGTATTTTTGATGAGTTTGAAGATAATTACTTAAATCAGAAGTTATGTCTAAAAATTTCGATTCATTTTTATATCTTCTTTTGTAAAAATTATCGCAATATGTTTTCAAAATACAAAGACGTATTTATATATTAAATATACAAGAATTTATTTGTTCATTTTAAACTTTCTTTGACATGCGGCGGGCTTACAAAAATTTTATTTCCAAAGTGCTGAAATAGCATTATCATTTCATCATGCTGAATTTCACAAACTTATATATCAAGAATTAAAATCGAAAAAATTAAGGAAATAGGAAAAGTACTGATTTTTTTTAAATTGATAAGATATTTTTTAAGGACTTAAAAATTTAAGAAGAAATAATTGTTGTAAGCATTTATTTTTTGTTCTTCAATATATTGATAATGGTATAGAAAAACTTTAATGTTTTAAATTATCAAAAATTTATTTAAGTCGGAAATGTTTTTTGTATGAAAAGATTCTTATTTATTTATTAGATATTTAAAAAGCACACATGCAGTTCTAAATTAATCAATGTTATAAACTTTATTGATAATTTTCAATTTTGAGACTTTTTAATATTAAGTTTGTAGGTCTGTACTTAATTAATATATGCCCAGACTTAGTTGATATTTTTTAATATAGTTTTTACTCCCACAATTAACATTATATTCTTGCAGAAATATAGCTAATAATTTATATGTTCTAATATCTTATACTAAATAAGAGCTGTTTTCGATTTTATATTCATGTGTAGTTTTAAAAAATATGAAATAATTATGGAATAATTTGAACAACTAATTAATTTATTTGGAAGCCTATATTTCATTTAGAATTGAATTTTATTTTTGTACTTTCTATAACTAATTTCGATATTTTTTTATCAAATTAAACATTCTTATACTATCTGAATCCTGTTATAATTAAAGCGGATTGAGAAAAGGAAACTAAGTTTAAATATTCTATGATTTCTGGACGTATTTTTTAACTTACTACTTCATTCAGATGTTTCTGCTTGAGTGAATGTTCTTTGTTTTTATAAATTTAATTCTTATAAAATTATTTGTTTGAAATATATAATATGCTAAACATTACCTTTTAGATTTTAATGACACAATCCATCCTATATCGAATACACAGTTTAAGATAAATGTGATGGATTAATTTTTTATTCAAACAAGAATAGTTATGGAGATTTGACAGCCATTTTGTAACAAGAATTTCTGTAGTTAAGATTATTAAATTTAAACATCTCTTTTTGCCTCTAATATCGATCATTTTTAAGATAATTATTTGTTGAACAAATATATTAGTAATTTGTTTGTTCTAAAAATAATTTTATTATTATAATTACTTAAATATATTTTATTATAAAATAATTACTTTCTGTAAGTTTAAAGTTTAATTCTTTATCTGAAGTATGATTGTGATTTCAACTAATCACTGTTATGCTATTTGAAAAGAATACCTTTTGAAGTGTATAAAACAATTTTTTCACAAAAAAAATGTTAATCAATATTTAAATATTAAATAAAAGTCACTGAATTTGCTGAAGAAAAATTTACTGTTTAAAAAAAATAATTGAATCATAAATTTAATTTGCTTTGAAGATATTATAAACTTCTATTATAGAATATTCATTTTTCAAAATATTATCCTTTCGTCATATTAAAAAAATTATACTACATACAAAAATTAAATTGACTTTCAAGTTAGAATAGAGATGTCAGAAATATCGTAATTTCATTTGTTTATTTTTTACTAGTGAAAGTTTGTAATCATATGATATGTTAAGGAATATTACTAATTAATATTGATATATTAAAATAATGACTGTAGTGTAACAATTAATGTTTTTGCTATACTTTTTTAATATTATGTTTCTTTCCCGAGTAATGAAAGTAAAAACATAAGTATAATATTATTGGCTCACACTCAGGTATAATATTATTGGCTCACACTCAGATGACCCTCATGCTACATTATACTTTAAAATGATGCTTCTATTTCATGAGCCATATTTAAAATGCACATTAAAAGTAATTAAAGTGATAATGAACTAAAATGTAATATGCAATAAACTTATTCTGTAAGTTTTTTTCCCAATGTACAAAAATAAAACTATAAACTAAATGAATGTGAGTAATTATAAATTGAGACGATATTATTATTTATGGAAAATCCCTCCATTTTTCTAATACAGGCAATAGTTCTTTCATTGGAAATTAAATAATTATTGAATACATTTATGAAATTTATTTGCTGATCTCAATCATAACTAATTTGTAAAGTTTCATTAAAAGAATAAAAACTGAATTAAATTTACCAAAATAAATGTAAGTAATTAGAAAAAGAAGGTATATGAACAAAAATAGACTCAAGAGATAACAGAAACAAATTTAAAAATAAATAGAAATTTAAAATATTTGTCCTAATCAAATCACCTAACTTAATTACATTAAAGATTAAAATTTTAAAAAAAAATTGGTTATACAAAATTGCATTTTATTTGTAAAATTGTAAATATTAAATTTTAGACTTGAATCTTGGCGAAAATAATGAATGCTTTAGATATTTGTCCCAGTTTTAGCTTTCAAAAGAAAAGACTTCAAGGATTGGGATTCGAGTCATGAAGACTCATCCATCAATCCACTCATTAGGGGGAAAGAAAAAGGAAGTGTTTTCTACTGTGCAAAAATATACGTCGTGGCCGCTTTTGTGGGGGTAAACCTGTGACGTATAAATACGTCGCTGGCCGCTAATTGACTAGTTTATTGCGACGTATCAGATACGTCGTGGCCGCTGAGTCGGTTAAATTTAAAATAAATGTTTTTCTTTCTAATTGCGATCATTATTTTTTCATTGTATTTGTTTAAATAGAATGAGATAAGCTTAAAAAACATGAATCAAATCTTTCATTAGTCATGTTAGATGACACTCATGAATCAAATGCCAGATGAGCGTAAAAAACAAGAGTCAAATGACTCATTAGTCAATGTCAGATGACACTCATGAATCAAATGCCAGATGAACATAAAAAAGCATGAGTTGAAAGTATATAAAATTACTTCATTTTTATATTTTCTATATTTATAGCATTTATTTTCAATTTTTGTGCTATAAACATTGTTAATGTAAATAATGCAAAAAATTAACAAAGTTATTGAGGAAATAATTTATCAATTCCTTCTAACCGCCATTCCGCTATCTAATTTCAAGGATTTAACTTCCATTTCACTTTCTCATTTCGAAGTGTTTAAGATGTAAGAATAATACTTGATTCTAATAAGGAATTAATAAATAACACTACTGGCCCACTTAAGTGCAACACCCTGCAGGAAGCATGCAAATAACATGAAATTTGCAACATGCATTAGCGGAGGCGAGATATGCAAATGATTAGAATTTCAGCGCATATGTACATCACGCGCGCCTGTGGCTCCACTTCAAAGCCCTATTTAAGGCTTGGAGATTTCGACTATTTCAAGTTCGGTAATTGTGATTTTCTTGGGGTATTTTTGAAAAAAAAAACCATCAGTTATGCCTCCTAGAAAACAGTGATCACATTTTGATCAAGTACCCAAGCTCTCGACAGAGGAAGGATAGTGGCCAACCGAAATTGTGGATTATCTCTCAGGGAAATCGATAGTCGTGTTGGACGAAACCAAACAACTGTAATACATATATGTGATTGTTGGATGCAAGAGGGTACGACAGACCGACGTGTTCGATCATATCCATCTCAGTGCACCACTTCACATGATAACAGACAAATTGTGCGCATGGCAGTGATGGATCGCTCAGCCACATAAAGAACCATAGCACAGCACATTCAGGCTGTAACGCATCATCCAGTGTCTCCGTGCACCATTCGACGCCATTTATAGCAAAGTGGTGTGTCCACAAGACGTCCATTGCTTCGTTCACACTTCATGTAGAACCACAGACATCTCCGCCGCTAATGGTGAACGATGAATATAGACGGTAGAATGGAATAAAATTGTCTTTACTGACGAGTCACGATTTCTATCTGCTACACCACGATGGTCGCATTCGAGCCTGGAGACACCATGGACAGAGGATGCTGAACAGCTGCGTTATGCACAGCCACACTGGTTCTGCACCAGGTATTATGATATAGGGCGATATTGTATATCCCTTTCACATTTTTCTTGTACGCAATGTCGGTACTTTAAACAGCCAGCGCTACATCTCCGAGGTGTTGGAGCCAGTTGTCCTTCCTTACCTTGAGGGCTTGCGCACGGCCATATCTCAACAGGATAATGCGTGACCAAACTTGGCACGCACAGTCCAAGGGATCTTAGTCGGTCACAAGATTGAAGTGTTTCCCTGGCCAGCAAGCTCTCCGGATCTTTTGCCTATAGAAAACATGTGGTCTATGGTTTCTAAACGATTGACCCATATACCCCCAGCTACCACATCAGATCAACTCTGGAAACGTCTGGAATCTGCTTGATCTTCTCTACCCCAAGAACATATCCAAAGTCTCTTTGAATGAATTCCGAGGCTTGTTTCAGCGGTGATCTCCAACAATGGCTACTACTCTGTCTACTAATTTTGGCGGGAAACACACTTCACAGAAGTCTATAAATTTAATCATTTGATACTTGGTCAACATGTTATCTACAAAATAAACTTTGTTGTGATATCTCTTGTCTTTCTTGGTGTTGCAATTTGAGTGGTCATCAGTGTAGTTAACTTTGGTCTTTCGTAAAATGTATCAGAAAAAAAAGGTATCAATACTGGTGCATAATTTACAAATTTGATAAATATGGTAAAAATAATTAACAAACAAATTCTACCAAAAATTAGCAACAGATTGAAAGTTTCACAAAGTAATTTCGAAACTTTGATTTTGAGGAATCAGTACCCAGACCTTTAGTAAAAATTAATAGCATTCATATATCTGAGCATATAATCAGAGACTATAACACCGTGCGACTGCCCATACAGTTTCAACACAGGTATACCTTAGTGCCTATCAATTGTATCTTAACATGCGTAGTTACTGCTGTATAGTGACGAATAAAATGCTCGGTTGTCTATTTGATAACAGATCTCGAGTTTTCTATTGTTAACAGACCTCAAGAATGTGATCATAGAACTACAGTCAAACATTTTACATATTAATATTCGTACAATATCGGGAACATTCTACCATGAATTATACTGCTCAATTGCAGTAAATGGCAGCACTCGAATAAGGCATTGGTCCACCAAATTTAATACAATAGGAATGCAACGACTACTGATTTAAATTGCATTGTGCAAACCAGAAGTAATCGAGGCTTATATCCAATGGCAAAATATGACATCACTCGCGATTAGCTAGAAGGGTCAACATTTCGATGTAAAATGGATGTTGGTATGTGCTTTTTCCACGATGCCTCTAACACTGGTGTGACCATAATGATTCAAAAAGCAGAAACTGAAATTCATCTAATTACAACGTCAAACCATGAAGCAATCACGTCATTGAAATCATTTCTACTTGTGTTATAACAACAAGAGAGATCATGTTTTCCGAGCTGTTAATCCATGCTGTAGCAAATTTTGTCGAACTTTTAGTCCAAAGATTTGCCGTCTTGCAAACAAACTTTTTTTTTTTCGTCAGGACATAGATATACAGACTATTAAAGTCCTGTAAGAAACACGTACAATCACGACTGCAACGTTAGTGATTGCTAGAGAAAAGGATATCGTCTGACCTTTAGAAATGCATTTTGCATCCATTGAAACTCCCTTTTATAAATAATAATGGTATCTTGGTAAATGTGAGTAAAAATACTATGATAAGATAAACAGCGTATGATAACTTTTGGATTACAGACCTGTTTTATTTCAGCTGTTAGTAATAGTGCACCTTTGAAGAAAAGCATGCCATTCTGCTTAACTATTTTGAACTCGTCATCGATTCCATATTCTGCTGACAATCATATGATAACAAGAGTGTAGCGTGCAATAATATTGCTGTGTAATAAAGTGAATTCCCCCTGTATGCTACAATTCAAACCATATGAAGAGCTCTAAAGATGCTAAGAAGTATTTATGCTTTTTATATACAAAGCATCATTAAGTTTCCTTAACAAGCAACAGTGTTCAAATCTAACAATGAAACATAAATCTTCTTCTGTACATTTTCATTATAAAAACACATTAAAGGTGATGCTAACGTCAACTGTTTTACATGAATCTGTTGAAACGCTAATCATTTACATATCACAGTATCTTCCCATCATATTAGTTTCACATTTGTAATATATCTCCTTCTTTGTATAACAATTTTGATGGTTATTTGTGCAAATATGGTCATTTATGAGATGTCCACCAAAAAGGTGATGCAGTGTAATTCTGATAAATCTTATATATGATCAAGTAAGTAATCCATAAAGTAAAATCTAAAATAAAAGGGATATAAAGCTTAAAAATACCTCTACTTTAGGAAAATAAAGTTCTACAATCAGACTTTATCTATTAAGGGAAAATTAGTGTTTCTTTTCAACTGAGATCATTATTATTTCATATCATTTATTTAACTGAAATAGGAATGTGATAGCCTAGTAGTTTGGACATCAACCTTCCGTCGGGAAGGCTCGATTCCCAATACCGCCAAAGACCCACCGAGTACATGTGATATACGTCCTAGTTAAATAGGTGGAGTCGAAAGTCTTATGGTTGGTCGTTGAGCAGTTACCATGAGTGTAATGGTCTGGGGAAATTTTCCTCCACTTCCAGATCGATGTAAATTTGAGGGAGTGAATCTGCTGGTGGAGCCATCTATCTGAGGAAAGAGCAAAGTCGCAGTAGAATTATATTTGTAACTGATCTGCATTTGCTATTCATTACAGCTGTGCTTTACTATATTGTTGATACGTCTAAAGTATAAACTTTTTATCCTTAAAAATAAATTTTGAAAACAATTATTACATTTCGTTTAAGCAAATAACACTAATACATATGATCCAATTTCATTCATAGAAAGAGTTTATTTTTTCGTTTATTTTATGATATTTGTAAAAAAATTCATTAAAAGTATGCACTGAAATATTTATCAGTTTTAACGCTGAGATTTTTATGTTGTTCTATGATCACTTTATGTTCGAAAGCTAATTCACAATTAATATCTAAAATTTAAAGTTAATTCTAAACTAGTTCAAAAACATACATTCAGCCCTATAATAGGAATCGAAGCCATAAACTTCTGAACTGAAGGTCATAGCTTTAACAATTCAATTTCCCACTATATTGATTTAGATAAATCTAAAGTTTCCTGTAGTTGAACAAAAATTTATGCAATCACTTTAAATACATTTTTAATAACTGTTTATTAACAGCTTTATTTGTGTTGTTGACAGTAAATTGAAAAGTTCTCTGTCAAAAAATGGAATTGAATCGTGAACATTTCCGTGCCATTATTTTTCATAACTTTCGACATGGATTCTCAAGACAAGAGTGCTTCGATGAACTTAATTCTTTATACAGCGATAAAGCGCCATCCTACAGTACTGTAAAAAATTGGTATAACGAATTTAATCGTGGTCGATGTTCGATCCAGGACGAATCCCGTGCAGGTCGTCCAAAATCCGTTGTTGTGCCAGAAAAGATCAATGCTGTGCGTGAACTGATAAAGCAAGATCGTCATGTGACATACCGTGAGATAGAGGCGTCTTTGGACATTAGTATGACTAGCATCAATAAAATATTGCATGAACATTTGAGCGTAAAAAAAATTTGTTCGCGTTAGATCCCGCATAATCTGACAAATGCTCAAAAAAAGGCTCGTGTCGATTGCTGCAAGGAAATGTTGGAAAAATACATTCAAGGTACATCAAAGGCTGTGTATAACATCTACACAGGTGACGAATCATGGATCTATGCATATGAGCCGGAAGCAAAACAGCAGTCAACTGTATGGGTCTTCCAAGACGAGGCAAAACCAACAAAAGTTGTTCGAGGAAGAAGCACATCGAAACAAATGATTGCCTGTTTCTTCGGCATTAACGGTCATGTGGCAACAGTGGCGTTAGAGCAACGCAGGACGGTCAATTCTGAATGGTACACGACCATTTGTTTGCCAGAAGTCATCGGAGAAATTCGAAAAAAGCAGAAGAACAGGCGAATCATTCTTCATCATGACAATGCGAGCTCTCACACATCGACTCAAACAAAGGCATTTCTGACGGAGCGAAAGATCGAACTGATGGGTCATCCGACGTACAGCCCTGATTTGGCACCCAATGACTTCTTCTTATTCCCACACATCAAAAATAAATTACGTGGACAACGATTTTCGACCCCCGAAGAAGCGGTTGATGCATTCAAAACGCATGTTTTGGAGTTACCTCAATCGGACTGGAAAAAGTGCTTTGAAAATTGGTTCAAACGCATGCAAAAGTGTATTGATCATCATGGAGAATATTTTGAAAAACAATAAAACCAATTTCGATCCTACATATTTGTTTTTTCATTATTAGGCCAGAAATATAAATAGCAACCCTCGTATACTACTAAGCTTCTACATATGTTTGATGTTATTTAAAATTAATATTCCAAATTGAATTTTAACTAAATAGTATATTAAGTTATTTGACGAAGCAATTTTTAGAATAAGTTGTATAAAAGTAACAAATTAGCGTAAACTTTGTTCTTAGATAAAATAAACAAACGATACTTCAAACGCAAACACAGCACATATTACTATCATACTTTCTACTTATCTTCCTTTTAAACTTTTTGGTTAAGCTAACAGAAGAATAAAATGTTATTGGGTAAATATATTTTTTCCCAATCAAAATGCAGTATTAAATTAAGGGAATATCACTTGTTCTTCATAAGGATAATTGAAACTACCAATTCTTCAACTTCAACACGTACCAGTTATTGCAAATGTTAAGCATATAAAAACTAGATTTTATTTATTAATCAATTATTTGTGAACTACCCAAATGCGGTAGTTTTCTATCAAGTACACACACAAGAGATATATATAGAAAGTTTTATTTCATATAATTTTCCTAAAATGATTCCAATTTTCTTTTAATTTTATTCAACTTAAATCGCATTTTCATTTTTCCATGTATGTTTTTATTAACTGATTTATGCAAATTTCATGATTAACAGTATTCTAAATTACCTGAATATACAAAATCTGTTTTAAATTTACAGTAAAAAGTGAAAATTAATTGTTATAGTTATTGCATAAAATTTTTTAAGTTTCTTAAGCAAATTTATTTTAATTAAAAAAAATTTAATTGGAAATGCTACTGTGTCAGTTTTTATAAATTTAGTAAATTTTAAAATTAACGTTTTCTTTTCTTACTGTGCAAAAGTATTTCCAAATGTTGTTTTTCATTAGTTTCAAAATAAACAGCTGACAGACATATTGTATATTGTGCTATAGAAATTACATTAAAAAAAACCTTTTCTTTAAAAAATATTATCACATTTAAGCTCATGGTAATGAAAATGTTTTCATAAATAAAGCTTTCTCGAATGAAATTTGATTCGAAATGTAGAATATACAACGAATAAATTTTTCATCATTTTTACAAAAATTCCAAATTATAGAAACTTAATTTATTCCAGCAGTAGACTGTTTCTTAACTAATGCTAAAATAAAAAAAAAATTGTTGAAGCGTTTTTGGTGAGATTTTTCCCTTTATGGGATGCCAATAGTTTTTTTCTATTATAGCTTCTTTTCAACAGCTTTTTCTAATATTTTCTGAAACACTTTTGATCCAAAATTAAACTCTTTATGTTGGCTTTTTATAAGATATCAAATATTAATAGTATTAAAAGAAAACATTTCAGTACATTCATTCGTTCACTGCTAATCACTCAAATTTGAGTTTACTTCTAAGTTTTTTTTTGCATTTAATGCCTTAATAATGTGAATTTAAAATTAATATTATTAACTGAGATTCATATTCTCATAAACATATTTCATAAATTAAGGGTCAATGTCCAAATTTATGCATAAATTTATAATCAAAATTTATTTATGATATGTTAAGTTTTAAACTTTAATCATTTCACAATTATAGAAGGAAATATAATAAGCGCTTTAAGTAATTTCTGATAATTTATTTAATATATTTTTGTATATTCAGTATATTTCTTGTACTCCTGTATTCAATATTGAACTGTCGATCATAATCATTGCCAAGGGTAATTTTAAGGATTAAATATTTTAAATACAATAGAATAATGTGTGGAAATATATAAACCAATGTGTTAATATTCATGGAAGAGGAATTGCTACAATCACATACTGTTTATTAGCTTAAGAAATCAGTACATTTAGCAATTGAGACCTTCGCCGTTAGCCTTGATATCTCCAACCTGCTTGCCCTCCTTGTCGACGCACCAGCAACTGTTGTTGAAGTCCCAGCATTGCATTTTGGTCCAGCTGCCATCATTTTCACATTGGGGAATGTAGCTGTTATCAAGGTCTGAAAATACAAATAATCATCTTCTTAAGCAGGAAATATTCCTTCTAAATTCCATGCTTTATTTTTGCAATTTATAGTTAGAATGCATACAAAAAATTTATACCCCAAAAAGTGTATTGTTTTAAAGATAAAATTTGCAGCTTTCTTATATAATTCCATTTTGGTATATTTAGTTATAATCATTACTATAACAACACAAACCTTTGCCGTCAAATTCTAACTGAAAATTAAGTTTTATATTCGGGGGACGAGCTTAATGGTAGGAAAATTAATTTTGGTGATATCTGTCTTTCTCGCAATGGAAAAAAATCGAAACAACTTGAGCAGATGATTCCGAAACCTAAATATTTGCCAAAATGAAAGAAATGAATTTCTATAATAAGATGTTCCATTGTTGCATTATACATTCCAACTTAATAAAGAATTTTACTAAGAAATCTTCACTTCATAAAACAAATTATCATCTTTTATTCATTTTATTTTTTTCAATAATTAGTTCAACTTTCAAGTGATATCTAAGTTAATAATTTTGGCCTGTATTCTCAATGATACTTTTCAAACTTATATTAGATATTTCAAATGTGCATCAAAATATATAGGCATAAAGTACATTAATTTGAACAATGTACAAGCTCCAAAGTTGATTCAGCAATTTTAAGCAGATGAAAAATCTGTGGAAATATGCATCAGCAATAAATTTTATACCTAAGCAAAAAAGAGCTTTTACGGACAAAATTTGATCTTCAATGTAATATAATTGCAAAATTCATTTTTATTTAAAAACAAATCATCATCAGTTTGCTAGCTGATATCCTGAATAAGCTTTCAGACATTGGGATTATTACATTACAGGGCAAGTAATTTTTCTACTTTTCACAGTAATATAATCAAAATCAAACTAGTAGATAAAACTGCACTAGGAGAAAGTAAAGTGTTTTTGTTTAAAATATGATGAATTGGATGATTTTTGAAAGAAAAATAGCTTTTAAAAGTGACCATTTATTGAAATTATTAATTTAAAATAACTTGCTACTAGCTCTAGCATTTGTTGTTGTTGTTACTTATTACACTTGTACAAGCCAAGCTAGCTATGCCATTGGCTATACGAATTTACGTCAGAAGGGTGCATCTTTTGCTTAACCAGAGCACCACGGAGGTAAAAGTACGATTTTGCTTTAAGTCTCTTCCGATAAATAGAACCAAAAAAGGATCTACTCCCTTAATTAATTTCAACTTTGATATGGAGAGGGAGAAAATTTTCTCCAAATAACTACACCAATGGTAACTGCACAATGACCAACCTCAGGACTTTCGATCATATAAGATTTAACAAGCGCATATATCATATGTGGATGTTTGGTGGCATTGGGAGTTAATGCCCTAACCATTAAGCTATTACGATCCCAGCATTTATTCACGTCTTCTAATGAGAGCAAGACAGAGGGTTTTTTTTTTTTTAAGTTTCAACCAAATGTATGATTTAATACTTTATAGAAAGATAATCTTGAAAGAACACCTACTGCTGTCGATCTTGCGCTTCCTCTGCAAGAAGCATCCGCACTCCTTCAGCTTAGAAAGGATGGGACTGGCAGCATGTCCGTTCTTGTCGTAGCAGACGCAGAATTTGCTGTCCTTGTAGCACTGGAGTTCCTCATAGTCACCGTTCTCCTTGCATTTGGGGATCAGTTTCATGATGGACTCGTGCTTGATGGCATTCTCCCGGTGCTTTTCGCACTCACTCTGGGCTATAAAATCGAATTTATTACTTAAAAAAATCTTTGAAATTTAGTAAATCATATGCATTTAAGTAAAAGTATTTGATGATTAGAATATTTTTATTTTAATCTACCGACATTTTTATAAATGTTCAGGTAAAAACACGTCTATTCTTGCTGTACACGTCTAACTCTACTTAACTATCAGTTTCTAAAAGTCTTTTTTCTTCATTTTATATGAGTGATAACTGTAATAATTATTGTTTCATTCATTTTTGATGTACTTTTTATTAACGCATTATTCTTTTTTAACGCATTTTCGATTAAGTAACAATTTTTTTAAATAAAATTATGAATTTTATTATATTAGAATGAATTTATAAAGCTATTTGTCCAATAAAATCTTGAAAAAAATTATTAAATGCATATTAATCATTAATTAATGAATTAGTTTCATTTTCAGATGATTTTCATTCTTTTCAACAAATAATGTCTAGGCACTGGAAAAGCTCAAAAACATTTTAATTGGTGACACACACACCTTGAGTATACCCCGATCGTCGAAACAAAATACATTTTTGGACTATTTAAATAAACTTTTCAGAGCAGACATTTAACTTCCCTAAAATTTGCTTAAAAAATTATTGAAGATCATTTACTAAGTGAAATATTTTTTAAACTGTTTACAATATTAATTTTTTTAAACTTATATTCTGATTAAAAATTAAAATCATGTAAGGCAGAATTGAATTTACTAAATAATTAATCTTGAAGGGAAATGTCTGTGTAAGTTTGTAACTAGTACAAATTTTCAGAGTTCTACAGTATTTCAAAATTGAACTTCATTGTAAAAATAATAATAGACTGACTGTAATATAATTATGAATAATTTTGAGTTGCGTTATCCTTTATTATTTATAAAATAATTTTAAAATATTCTATTATTATTCTTATAAATACATATGTTGAAATAATAATATATTTTTTTCAAAATCTATTTTATATTAGAAATGTAATAATTATTTTTTTTTACATAATTCAAAAAAATTCTAAATGTCGCAAGTGTGCATGAGTAGAATTTAACCATAAAAAAAGGAATAATTTCCACTTACGTCTAGCCAAAGCAACAGAAACTACAACACAAGCAACCTGAAACATAAATTCAAGTAAAATAAATAATCGGCACTGAAAGGGAAAGTAAGAAAATTGTTCACATTTGTCTTTTTTATGTATATAATTAATAGGATATATTTATTCATATGACAAGAATTAAAGCAAATTTTAAATATAAACCAAATTCCAGTATATATTTAATACTTCCATTTCTATCAAATTAATATTTTCATAACTAATTTACAAAAAGAATTTTACCAACGAAACTAAAACAGTAAATTGATTTATTGAGTGAATAAATTTGTTCTCATTCCACGGTGAATTTTATCCTCTGTGATTTTTCTCAACTTTATGAAATTATTTAACATTCATACACTGTTTATCAACTTAATTATATCGCACAAAATTTATCAATATCATTATAAAATCTCATGCTGCATAAAAATAAGAGCTTTTAAAGTATGACTTTAACTGTTTTTGTAAAAAAAAAAAAAATAATATTTAAAAAAAATTACTCCTATTTAACATAAGTTTCCTTAAAGTTTGCATCGATTTATATTTGTTGTATGCATATATATGGTTAAATATAAGTCATTAATATAAATATATCCATATAATCTAAACTGTAGTATTTATAATTAATTTAAACTGCTTTAAAAACCATAAATTTACTGCATTGAAAACAGAATGTAAGTTAAAAATTTTGAAATTTATACACAAGACAAACAATATAATTATTTTTCTATTATATTATTAAAGCTTATATTTGCTAAATATTAAGCTAAAATTTAAAAAAAAATAATATAAGAAAGTTATTTTCATTTCATTTTGAAATTATACTTAATCAAATTATATAAATAATCAAGTATCTCTTAAACTTAGCATCAAAAGATTCTCAAGCTAACAGTTATTGACTTCATGCAACTATACATCAGTTAAAAGAAAGTCATCTTTTTTTTCTGTAATTCATGTAGTTATAGCTCTTAAATTTGAAATAAATATTGAAAAAACCATTCACTCGCCAAATTTTGAAATTGTTTTCTCATTTTTCAAATTTTGAACCCTATATAGATCAAATTTTATATCAATCCCTATACAGATCAAATTTTACAATTTTCCTAAAATTAATCGAGGTTTTTTATTTATTTATTTATTTAGTTATTTATTTATTTTTTTAAATATTCTTTCTCACTTAAGTACTAATTTTCACTTACTGCAAATAAGAAAACAAGCTTCATTTTTGATGCTGGGTAAATTGCCACTATCCTAAAAAGAAAAAAAAAGATAAATAAAGGAATATTCCTTAACTGTGACAAAAATGTTTTTAAGCAAAAAATACATAGATTAATTTCCCTGTAGATCAGAATTTCTTAGTAATGTTTCAGATGAATTCATATAATAAATTTTTGTAAAAGAGTTATAGTCTTAAAAAGTTTTATTTTGAATTGTAACATTAAACGTGAGTAAGAGAGTTTACTTTAACGTCATACCTAAGCGATACAATATCCCTCTGAATTTCTTGCTTTATCTATGTCTGAACTTTAATTAATATTATGTAATATTATTTTTGCTAGATATTTTTCCATTAACCAGGCCCTAGTCATTTCTAAAATTAAATTCAATGTTTTTCCAAAAACAAATCAACAATTATCACAAAATATAAATGTTTCAGTGAAATAGAAAATAAAAAAAGATAAAATAAATTTTTAAATAATTTATTATCTTTATTTCAATACATCAAAATATATATTTTAAGTAAAATAAAATATTAAAAGCATATAAGCAATATGATTAAATAGAAAATAAATGAAACTGGTATCAATATAATAAAAAATTATTAAATAAAAACTATAATTTGCATAAATATCAATTTTTTTTTTTTTTGGTAACTTCCAAAAAGTACCATTTTTTTTAAGGAAATCAAATTTTATAATATTCTGAATGTTTTATTTTAAAAATTCCAACAGTTTTTATTTTTTCGAAAAAATATTTTAATATACATTAAAAAATTTATAAATAGAATTTTCAATAAATAGCTCTAAAAATGAAATTAGAACATTTTAGATTCAGATATGTAACCCATAGTTTGTGTAGAAAATCAAAGAATTTTTAAACAAATTTTTTACTTCAGCGTTCAATATATTGAATAATTTTAAATTTCTTCACTCTTAAAACGTATTTAATATACATACATTTTTACTTAATCTATCACTCTTAAATGTTTATGTAATGATACCATGATTATTAAGATTTTAGATGTATATTAGAACTATATCCGATTTCTACAACTATTTATGAAATTATTAAACATTATATTATCCGTTATAAGCATTTTGGTTTCGATAAAAACACAATCGTGTTTGACTCAAAACAATATTGTTAATAACATTCCTAGAGTATTAACCTTTGTAATTAAATTAAACTTCAAAAACTGATTTTCATTCTGTTTTTCATACGTTAATAATCTTATGAAATGTATATACGCTGTTATTATATAAATTATTTATAAACTACATTTTTTTTAACTGTGTTTCACATTATTTTTTAAACTGTAAAGGATATACCAATAAATGTAAAACTCTTCGAAAAATCTCCCATTAGTTTTTTGTGAAAGCATTTTTCCATACATTAATGCTACCGCAATAAAAAAAATTCTTCACAATAAGCTTAATATATTTATTGAATGAAAAATTCAATTCAATATTGGGAAATTAGGTTTAGTGGATTGAAATATTTCTAAAAACTAAAAAATATAACCACTTAAAATAAAAATTCTCAATTCAACATTGCTTGTTTTCGAATGTTACTTAATCATTATTATTTTTCTGTAAATTTTTGTTTCATAAATTCTACTTACGAATTATCACTTAGATAATTGCTTAATTAAAGCTAAATAAAATTCAAGTTTAAAAATACCACGTTGAAAGTTGTGGTATAGTTTACTATGAGTTCTGGTTTCTGGATATCTTATTAATTTAACTTAAGCAACAATAAACCACGATTCAAATCAAATAATACGAAAAGATTAAAAATAAAAACATATCGATTTAAATTTAATCAAAAAAAATTTTGAATTTTATGCCACTATTATTTGCTACTCAAATAAAAAAAACTCAGATCATATTGTAATTCAGCATTTTAGTAAAATGTTAGACATAATAAATACCTAAAAATCTAATCATCGGTTATAATTAATAAAAGATTATTTTTTATCTTGTATTTCCAAATAGAAAAAAATATTAATTAAATTTATGAATTATTTTTGTAAATTTGTAGATGAACGATATAACATTCATAGTTTATAAAATATTTCTTTTGAAGAATATCATGGACAATAATTTTGTCTGGGTAAAGTAATAAAATCCATAAAAGTTATCTGAAGTGAAATAATTTTAGTAAAATTTTCTATATTTAATGAAGCGAGTAAAAAAAAACTCTCACTTACCTTCAATGTCCAGGGAAGATGGTATCTTTTCCAAATATGATGGGATTATATATATCAAAAATAACAACAGTTGTTCTGTTTCACACGTGATACGGAATCTCAGAAACAGTACAGATGGAAGAAATCTTAAAGTGATTAAATATTCAACGTGTGGGGTGATAATCTAGGAAAAAATAAGAGAAAGTATGTATCTTACAACTTTTGATTTTGATAAAGCAGAGTAAATAAAATATGTCCATTACCATTAATTTGTCTCAGTTTGCTTATATGTTTATTTTGTACCCTTTAACATTTTTAATTTAATATTTTTTTATTCTGCATTCAATAAAGTTCAGATGTGAAAAAAAGACATTAAGTTTTGTAGGTTAGATGATAATGCATGAGGAACATAATACCGTTCCCATGGTTATATAACGTTTGTTATAAAGATTCCCTTAGCCCTTTCAATAAGATTAGTACTGTTGCTAAGACTGTTAAAGAGATGAAACAATATAAGAATTTTTTTTAATAAAACTTTTTGTAACAATAGTCCTAGAATTGTTTTCAAATTAAAACTGAATTCGACATTCAAATATTTTTTTTAATTTAAATTTCATATTTCACCTACATAATTATGATATAGTAAAAGAAATGATTTTTACTAATGACTAACAATACTTAGCAAAACTATTCACGAAGCAACTTAACATTATCCCCCAAATGATATTATATAATAATTAACACTTGTTAAAGTGTTTGTTATAAATACAGAATTTATCAATTAATAAAAACTCTTATTAACTAAATAGAGTTAACAATTTAATAAAGCGAAATTATTTTATATATTATATTATATGAATACATACATATAACCTAATGCGATTTTATTATATGTACTATGTGTATTTAGCTTATAACTAGTTTAAAGTGGTTTTATTTCTCGGAAACCATGGGTTCAGATTACATTTCCAATATAAATCTATTGACTATCGATAGCTATATTTTATATAAAGGACTCAAATTTAATCACTGATTTTTCTTCTAATAAAGAATGTAATGTTAATTTAATTTAAAATTCTCTATTAGAAATATTCATAGCTTAAATAAAATGTTCATTTAATAAGCATATTCAATTTTATATATTAAAATGAAATACTGTTAAATTATAGTGCAAAAGATTTTTTAGAAATGTGATGAAAAATACAGAATTATTTAAATGAAACCCCAAAAATAATTTCAACGTCTTTATAATTTAAGCAATTGTTATCGCAATCACTTTTCAATTCAAATTATTTTTTAAACTGTATTTTTCATATTCCTTAACAGAATATTTGTATTTAAGCTTACTTTAAATTTTTAAGAAACTTTACTTTTATAGAAAATTTTCTGTTCTTCATTAACACTATTCAACATACCATGATATCAATTATTATTAACATTAGTATTTAAGCTTACTTTAAATTTTTAAGAAACTTTACTTTTATAGAAAATTTTCTGTTCTTCATTAACACTATTCAACATACCATGATATCAATTGTTATTAACATTAGTATAAATGTTAATGCAGCCGTGGTAGCCTAGTGGTTTCAGATTCCATCCGGATTTCAGATGCCATTCCGGCCTTCCATCCGGAAGGGCGGGGTTCGATTCCCAATGTCGCCAAAGACCAACCGAGTAAATGCGATATACATCCTCGTTAAATCCGTGGAATCGAATGTCCTGTGCGCGGTCATTGAGCAATTACCATGGGTACTTTGGTCTGGAGAAAATTTCCTCCCTCTTCAAATCAATGTCTAAAATGAGGTAGTGGTTCCTCTAGTAGTGCCACCTACCGGAATTTTTAAAAAAAGAGCAACGGCGCACTTTCATCTTCGTTGGGCTCTGATTAAAACGAAAGACGCTCCCTATTGACTTAAATTTGCATAGCCAAGGCATAGTCTTGGCTTGCTGAAGTGTCCTAAGCAACAACAGCATAAATGTTTATATGCTTATTATGTACATCAATTTATGCAGTATAAAGTGTGTTGCGCGCGTATGTTAATATAATAATAATGTATAATTTATTACTAATATGAATAATAGTAAATAGAAAATAATGTGATAAAATATAGGAATATATAATAATGTTTTAAAAATTTACTAATATAATCCCTCATGTAGAACCAACTAATTTACATTAATTATTAATAAAATAATATTTCTTGAAAATGTTGAATTATTTAAAATGGAAAAATATTAACAATTAGGGATTTTCTATGCTCATATCAAACCTAAGGAAGGATTAGCCCAATTTAACATTCAAATTTTATCTGATATACATTGCCCACTTTGTTCGGCACAAATATTTGATACTGAAAAGATATATAAAATGTTTTAAGTGCTTGTGAAAATAAAATTCTAAAAGCTTCAATGTTGCAAATTGGATTTCAGAATTCCGAAAATTAAAAGAATTTGAGTATGAGATATCGTGAATATCATAGATACCATATCGTACCTTCGTTAGTTCAGACGCCACCACAAAAGCTATAACATGGTTAGAAACACTTATAATCGATATCACTTTATATAAATAATCGATATCGCTTTACATATATAATCGTTATCACTTTATATAGCCTAATATTTCAAAACTCTATTAAATATCGATATATAGAGCTCCAAAAGTGTCTGACACAACCTACCTACCAACCAATTAAATATCTTTTAAACTTTCATTTTGTATTTTATTAACTATTAAGTATCCATTAAGTATAGCTAAACTATGTGTGACTGGTTATTAATTATTTACAATTATTCAATCAGGAAATTGTTATCACTCTTAGGCTAATGTACGAAGTATGATATTTAATGTTATGGAAAGGCACATAATTATTATTATTTGATATATAAAATTGAAACTAATACTTCTTCTACTTTCAAGCTTATATCATCCTTCCTTCCTCAGTGGCGCGTGAACCCAGTGTGGGCCCTCGATTCAGCATAGTTGATTTCCAGACCACCCTTTGCTTTGTTAGACTCTTCCATCTTCTTTTCAGATGAATCTTCAGATCTGTTTCGAGACAGTCAACCGTTATATCATATGTGGTTCAAAAAGTATCTTAGTATAAGTATGATATATACCCAAGAGATTTCTCGCCAAATATTGCGTCCCTTGTTCTGATTATAGTGTTGCAAGTTTGAGTTTTTGTTGCTTTTCGGATTATTTTTTGTTGACATGTTTATTTTTTTTAACGTCATATTTGCATCATATATATGTTTTTTAAGTGGCAACAGCATTTAAATTTTTTGTTCAGTGTTTCTTTTGAGCGAACTTTGGGAAATTTCCCGTTCCATAAACATGCAATCAGCTTGGCGAAGAAAAGTCACAAAATCGCCAATTAGGGAATATATCCTACTAGTTATACTTTACTAACCATAAAATTGTTGCTTCTTTCGTTACAACTGAGATCCTTAGTACGTCACTTTATTATGATTTTCATTGGTTTAAAAAATCCATGATGTCAGATAACATTTCAACCACGTCACATCGCATTAAACAGCGTTGTAAATCTGACTTGTCGATAAATTTGCTGCCAGCCTTCAAATCGCATTCTTCGAATGGCAGCAAACAAGGTGAAGTCACTATCGAATGTCGGACAATAATGTCAAAATTCGTTTTGTTAATGAAACAATTTCTTATATAAGGAGCAAAACATCTCTTTGAGAAGCCATTTTCATTTGATTAAATCCATTAACACATGGACAATAGAACAGCAGAAAAAGCAAAATGAAAAAACATGACTTTACATTCACTTTATAGTTAGTTTAAATCGGGAGGGACGATTTTTTTTTTAAAATTTCATTAATTAATAGAATTTTAAATTAATAATTTCAATATTTGTAAGCAATCTCTTTTGAAACTTAAGACTATTTCCTTGCTTACACCAACATTAAAAATTTTCTTTTAATTAATGCTACTGAAATAATAAAAAGCAGATTTGTGTAAAACATGAGTTCAAAAAGTTCGTTGAATTTCTTAAAATTGCTTATCTCTTTTACATGTTTAATTCTTAAACTAAGATTATTAATATTTTACAAATAATAATCTTCAAATCCATAAATCCAATCTACATTAATAAAATTATTTCAATTTTTTTTTTTTAATATTTGTGTTTTTATTTTGTATTTTCACATTAAAAGTACGTCATTTGACGTGTTTTTCGATTTGGCTTATTTCGTCGATATGGACGGTCAAAAGTTTGGTTTCTGTTATATATATATATATATAATGTATATATATATATATATATATATATATATATATATATATATATATATATATATATATATATATATATATATATAATGTATATATATATAGAGAGAGAGGGGGTTCCCTTTCTTATATACTAATTTCAATAATTAATATATGCTTTTGTAAAAGCCAACATCTAAACAAAACGTTATTTCTGACTTTAAATGTGGCAAAAATATTATTCTAAACATATTGTACCGAGCTTCGGGGTTCGTGTGGATTGAGAGTTGAAGAAAGCAACTACTCGAGGAACACAGGACTTTTATTCGTAAAAATTCCACTAGAAATACCAGCTGTAATAATCACAATTATACAGATACAATTCGTCAGATACGATAAATAACAGCTTCCAATCACAGGTCTCAAATACCTCAGGCAGAGAACAGCTTCTCGAAACTAGCAGTCACGACTAATCGTCGAAATCAAACCCAAAAAAACTTAAAACATTTATTAAATTCATTTTAAGCATCAACAGATTTGGAAATAGATGTTCCTAGAATAATAGAGACAAAAGCCGGAGCAGCTAAAAGTCTCAGAACAGCTACCAACCAACCAACCAACCAGCTACTGAGAAAATTGTAAATTAATAAGGTGCAACTTAATAGATAAAGTCAGTTTATTTTTCATTATCATAGAAAAAATTCGTTAAAATGTTCACCATAATTGGATAATTATATATTTTCATTTAGGTATGTTTTAAAATTTCAAATGCTCATTTTTAAAAAAAATCAATTCGATATTTTTCTTTCCAACTACAATAACCAAATTTTAAATCATGCTTGTGATAAATGTGGCACGAATATATAAAGTAAAAAAACATCTTGTGAAATTAATGACAAAATAAATTGTAAATATTCAAATCTGAATTTAGGTAGAATTTTTGTATGTATGTGAAAGTGTAGAGAAAACTCGTTTTAAAATCATGCCGTTTTTCAAGTCAGCATTTTAAATGTTGTCTTGCCCTACAAAAGAATATAAAAATACCTAATCAATAAAATAGAGGGTGACTAAGCGCAATTTATGGGATTAAGACAATGTATTTGCCAAATATGCATCTGTGGCCGCCACCAATGTTGTGGCCACAAAAAAGAGAAGGTTCCTTACGCCAAAGACAAAGACTCAAGACAGCTCATCACTGAAAACAAAGATAGATATAGACCTATTCCTCTTCAAGCCAAAGTAGAAGCAATAAAGCCTGCGGAAGGTGCTGATTGGAAAGGAATAGAGCCGCCTGTAAAGCTTTCAACTACAAAGGAAGATTATGTACCAAAACCTCTTCCGAAACGTATTCAAAAGCGTCCAAAAGAATACAAAGAGCCTACTGGAAAGTTTGCAGATTGCACAACCTACAGACATGACTTCATACCTCAGAAGGGACAGCGGAGAGAAAAAATTAAAGCAGCAGAAGAGGCCAAAGATGGAATAATGCCAGGAACATCACCAGGAAAATTTGAAAAACAAACAACATACAAGATAAATTACACGCCAAAACCTTGTTCAGTAAGAGAACCATTTATTACGAAAGGAAATGAATTGACTAATTTTGGATTACCATTCACTGGTAAATCTCATTATATTTTTATGATAAATGAATAGGATTTCTCAAAAGAAATATTCTAAATATTTTCTAAGCTGGTACCTTTAAAAAAATAACAATTTTAATCGTAAAATATGATATTAATTGATTTAAATTAATTTTACATTTTATGATATAGCCAAATTATTCCTTCATTTTTAAATATTCAAAACATTTCTAATAGTATTTTTAATATTTTTTAAAATATGTCAATAAAACAATCACAATTTAATTTTCTTGTATGGATAACCCTTCTACTACACTGTATTGTTTGAAACCATTTTATATAAGACTTAAAATGAAAATAAAAAGAAAATTAATAAGTTTCGAAAACTTATTAAAAAATTTTATTTCCATACAAACTTTATTTTTATTAAAACTACAAATGTATGTCTAATATGAAATCTGAACTAATAACACTAATATATTCTCCTTTATCATTACCTCGATTTAAGCACTTTTTATCTCATCATTACTCAGCCTAATCATATAAGAACATATTTAAGATTTTAAAATGTAGCCTTCACTTTTCGAATCTTTTTCATTTAGATTGTTGGCACTCCTTTTTCCACAATCTACGAGAAATGTGCAATTTTGATTTGTTAGGTAGTTCTTAGTCATGGAAGAGTTCTCGATATGAAGTTAGACTAGTTTGCAATTCTTTTTTTTTGAATTTTTTACTTTTTTCAGCTGAATTGAATTCAAGAAAAATTATCTCAGACTTTTTTTACCTATATTATGCTTTCATTAGTTCATTTAATATTAAATTATATCTTTTCCAATCTTCCTCAATACTTTCATCTTCAAAAAAAATCTGATTTCCATTTTCGGATGTCATTTTTATAAAATCCTCTTCATAAGCTCCTTCTACCATTTATAAGTCTTGAATGTCCTTAATGTCCATTTTCTACAGAATATTCTCCAATTGATTTAGCTAAGTTCTGATGTGTAACGAATTTCATTTTCTGACAATTCAAGCACTCCTTTTCAGTGTTTAACTAAAATTCGCTTTCATCTTAATACTATATTGACTTTGAATCAGATACGTATAAAATCTACCATTAATTTAATCTTATGCAATATGTTTGTTGGTGATACTGAGCATTATCAGATAATACTAATTTTTTGAAGCTCAAATTTTTCCATTCCAAATAATTTTCAGTGTTTTGATGCACAAAAGAATTTAAAAACAAATCTTCAAATAAATTTCCTTCCATCCAAGCTTGATATTATTTAAACTTTTACACACACAAACATTTAAAGTTCTATAAACTTGCATCAGTTTAGTCACGTGTATGAAAATCTTTGACGCATTATTCCATCTAAATAGCATCATACAATCATTCAACGATCTATATCTCTATGAAATTTTTTTGCTTGTAATCATTCTACTAGGATTTTTTTCTGCCTAAATCCAAGCTCGTCGGTATCGAAAACTTACTTCCTTGTTCTTCGATAAGGTTCGAAATATTTTCTGGACACATCCTGTCTGATTCATGATTAGCCGACTCAAATTTTGATTGAATGTTTTTGCTATAGATTGGAAAGCATTTTTGGAATGTTGCTTGAATCCTTTTTTACTTACTAGAAAATCTTGAGAACGAAATTTGTCTATGTTCATACTTTCTACTAGATGGTATTATTCAATGGAATTTTTTATGACAGCTATCATCAGTGTAAAGGTTAAGCATTTTTTACAATAATCGCCACTCCCAAACAATTGTACTTTATTATGGATCAGAAACTAAATACATCAGCACTTCTTATTTCTTTTTTCCAATTACCTTAACAATTAAGAATGTTGCTACATTAAACTAACTTTGCTAATTCGAGATATTTTTCGTTTTTTATTGAATATTTGTATATTTCCTACTCCTAAAAATTAATTTTTTGTTAAGCTTTCTTTTTACCTTGATCAGACAAGTCTTGGAAATGGCATGAGATTTTCCGAAAATTAGTCTTCAATCCAAGAATTTATTTTTTCAATATTTCATGGCTTAATGCAGTCTGCTAAATAGCAGCCAAACCATTTGATTTTTAAGATGAGTCACGTAACTTTTCCATTCTATCTGTACCAGCACCATATGGCATTTTCGGAAGTTCCGCCGCGCATTGCGTATAAATTGTGCTCGAGGCTACGCGCAAATATATGAAAATTGATTTATAAAAAACAATACAATTTATTTACATATTTTCAATGAAAGTGAGAAATTATTTTCATTATTCTTCCTTTTATATCTTATGCTAAATAGAAGTATAATTATGTAAAAGAAAGTTTCGTAATTTTCTTCGATCGTATCAAAATGAAACCTTTGCTATACGAAGTTTATCCTATCATGTCGCTATGAAAAAAATTATAACGATTACTTTAATTTGTATGCATTTTATTTGAGATTAAGGTTTATATTACCTTAAATGCAAACATGTTAAAAGTACCTGTAAAACTATAGCATAATAAATGCATAAGTTGATTGAATATTCTCGTTTAGGAGAATCTGAGACAAGAAAGAGTTATCAACCTCCACCTATTCAAAAACGAGAGCCGATTCAACCAAAGCCAGATCAACTGATACCAGAAGGGCCTTTCGAAGGCAACACCACCCACAAAACTGATTATACACCGAAGTTCGTAGAGCCTCAGAAAATAGAGAAGAAAGACAAGAAATGGAAGCCCCCCACTGATAAATTTCAGGATTGCACAACCCATCGGCATGATTACAGATGTCTTCCGATTTTAAAAAAGGAGCTCGCATTTGTACCAGAAGATGCCTTGCTAAAGGTTGAGGGACCATTCGAAGGAATTTCTCATTATAAAAAAGATTATCAGCCCCATGATGTTAAGCCTATGTAAGAAATTTAAATCTTACTCTGACAACATAGTGGATTCATTAATGCATTTCAATTTAATTAAATAAAATTGATTCCATAATGATTATTTAAAAATAGGTTTATACAAAAAAAATTTTGTTATTTAGTATTCATATGAGTATTTTATGTAAATTTAATGAAAATTAGCGAATAATTAAAAAAAAAGAGTTAAAACTATATTGACTCTGCAATTGCTATTGAAAACAGATTAAAAAATTTATAAGAATAAGAAAATTTAAAGTGTTTTTTCATTTCTCTAATTTTAATGGATAGTTGAAATTCGGGAGTATTTGACACTTTTGATTAATAGCTCTATTGACCCTGCAGCATCATTAGTGTGTAATTAAAATGTGGCAATATGTAACATGAAGGCATACCTTCCGATTTTAACGGAAGAGCTCAAGCACTTAATCGAACTTGCCTTGCAAAAATTTGAAAAATGATTTGAAAGAATTTCTTCCTTACGAATAAATTATAAAATCTGTTTAATATTTAAAATTTGGGTTTTTAATTAATCTATATATTGATATTGCTCGGCTTATTTTTAAAATAAAGCTCAATGTTGCATAACATGAAATAATCTGCTGTTAAAATATAAAGTATCAAATACATCTTTTTAAATTTTATTTTAACTTCACGAAGTGCTTTAAGAGCATTTATTAAATATTAATGATTACACAATAGTTCAAAGCTTGTTAAACTATTAATATTTCGTAAATTAATTTAGGCATCTTATATCCTAGCAATTATTTATACAACCTCATGCATTTTTAATATTATTATAAACTATGAAACAATAAATATGAACATATATTGAAACTATGACTAACTTTAAATTAGGAAATACCTATTATTTAAAGAAAAATAATTACTTTAATAGTAATAAAAATTCTTAGATTATATGTATTTTGATGAACACATATTGTAACTGTTACAATGTAAGATATTGTTTATAGATAAAAACAATGCATATTGTATATGAAACAATAATCCTGTTATTTATAACATATTTATTAAAATTACTATGATATTACTGAAAATATATATATATTTTTAATTTTGTAGGCAACTACCCAGCTGGCATCCTATTTTTCGAGAACAGGAGAGATGTGATGCCCCCATGCATGATGATACCACATACAGAACAGATTTTGAAGCGCCTCCAGAAGACCTCCAGGCACAGAAAGTAAAACCATTGAAGAATAATTTAACCCTTCCGAGTGGCCCCATGGAGAAACTAACGACATCTAGGCGAGATTATAGACCTTGTCGTCCAGTCGTCACAAAATCCTTCAAACCAGTGGTTGATTATAAGAAATCAGAGGTAAGAAAATTTCATCATTGAACCGGAGATTACAAGTAATGCTTTTCCAAATGTTCAGTTGCTTCAGAAAATATTCACTGAATTTTAATATACAGTTGAATCTCTTTCCCCTTAGAAGAATTAACTCAGTTTTAACTAATGATGGGAGTGGTATGATGATATAACTAATGGTATGATGGAATGATAGCAAAAATTAAAAATAATCTCTTAATTAAAAAAAAAAAACATCTAGGAAAGTCACTGCAGTCCAAAAAGCTTTGCACAAAACAATCTCTAGGAACAATTTCAACAAGCTTAACCGAAATCAAATACAAAAATTAAATCAGTATTCTTTTATTTTTTTTTCCTCCTGTCAATAATTATTATATCAACAACGAATCCAGACTATATTAAGACAACCATTTACGAAAATCCAGGGCACAGGTGCCACATAATCCATAACACCAAATTTTTGGGGGGATGAAGAAATGTTGCCAAGATGATGAATCGTGACGTGCGCGATGACGTAAATACTAGGGTTACCAAAAGAGAATTTTCTGCATAATTCTCATATGTCTCCATATGTATGACATAATAAAAACGAGGTTGCCAAGTATATAAGAAAATCTGCCAAAAAATCGCCAATCTCAGAATTTGGCATCCTGGATTATATGACACCTGTACCAAATCCAGAATGGTAAAACAAAAGAAAATTTTATGACTAAAAGAGCAATATTTATACATATGACAATCGGAAATAATACAAAGTAATTAAGAATAGAGCTTCAAAAATTCATCAAATTTATGCAAATGTTAGAATTCATGACAGAATCAACTTCAAATGCTGAATTATTATACAAGCATAAAGTTTTAACAATCAAAAAAAAAAAAAAAAAAAAAAAGGAAAAAGAAAAAACGACAACATACGTTTATTTTTTAAATTGAGCCGTAAAGCAAAAATAAACATACAGTAAATAAACTTTTAAATGAATTTGAAGAAATAAAGTAGTCAAAATAAAAATATGTATGTAATAAAATAAATCAACTGCAATTATTAAACAAAAATTAATATTTTTATACAAAAATTTAAATACTTAAGAAATGCGTAGATAATGAAAATAAGCGTAATGTTTTTAGAGATATTTAATATAAATTAAAAGGAATATTTTAAAAAATAAATAGTTTGTATTCTGTTCCCATTTACGTTATCAAAATTACATCAAAACCTGTTTTGTCTATTTCCTTTTAAAATTCCTTCCTTTATAAAAAATTTTCCTCTAAATGAATATTTCCTTCCTCTTAAAGAGTATTTCCTTCCTGGCTTCACACAGAATACGCCAAATTTTCAAATTTCATAGTGATTACGCCTCGGTGCAAAGATAAAAAATTTCATTTATTTTTTATTTTTAATGCTTTATTTTTTTTCAATAACCTTATACTTACAACAAAATAAACTGTGTACAATGTTTATAACTAACTTTCACTTTTTAACTACTTCATTTTTAATTTTGCGTTTGATGTATAGACTTAATAGTGAAAAATACTAACGAAACCAAACGATAAAATAAAATGGCTTGAAGCACATTGAAAATTATGTGCACTTTAAAATTTTTCATTTCGATTTTGATATTTTTAAAAAGCACACAAATGTAAATTTTTGGTATAACTACTGAACACTTGAAATAAAAAAATGACTCATGGTATCATACCATCTATATGGCAGCTATCTTCAATCATTCTTCTCAAATCATCCGATTATGGTATAGATTTCTGAAACTGAACACTTTCAAAATATTCCTCTATGTACAACATAAGCGATTTAATGAAGACTGATTACATAAAAGCAAGACAGTAATAAATTCCTTGTTCAATTAATTAACTTAAATTAACGACAATCAGTTTACAATCTACGGGATAATCAATATTAAGGATCTTTAAACTCATCAAAAGCTTCATAATATTTAACAAATATTTTTATTATTTTCTTTTCTTTGCGTCCTTATGTTGGCTCTTTCGAGCATAATAAATCTTGCAGTCTAATAAAGAAATGAAGCATCTCCAGGAGTGGAGAGCGTCTTGAAATGTGAAGAAGTGCGGACTTCCTGGAGGGCAGAACATTTCCAAAGACGCTCGCCATCCATGTCAACATGTTCCCTACATAAAATGCACAGTCGGATGAATCCACAAACCCCATGTGATATAGATGTTTCTGGAGAAAATCATGCCCAGTAAGTAACCTGAAGCAGGAGACCCCTATAGATCTAGGTAGATCTCTGGGGATACGTGAGCTCAGCAGGGTCCTCCAAGAGGCATCAACTGCATTCTCTTTGTCATAAATTTTTCGCTGGTGATGGATAACCTGTTTTAGAAGGAGTTTGACATTTCTTAGACCAGTAGGAGTATCTGGAGGGTTTAAAAAAGAAGCCTTTTTCGCGAGATTGTCTGTTTTTTCATTACCAGGCAAGCCGCAATGGCTACGGATCAATTGTAAAGTAATTTCCTTTCCTGCAGATAGTAAAGTGTTAATGATGGTCTTATAGTTAAATTCTATAGATGTAGGTAGGAGAGAGTATAATTATATTTTTATTCATAAAATACTAAAATGATCGCGCGGCCATGTACTTGATAAAGTTCTATTATACACTTAAAATATGCAAATAAATAACCACTTAAAAATTATAAAAATTTATTAAAATAAAAAGATGGCATCAATAAGAAATTAAAAACCCCATATTCTTTTTATACATTCAGGGAAAATTCACAGATTGCACAACAACGAGGCACGATTATACTCCTAAAACTGGAGAGAAGATAAAAATATCTAAGAAGCAGGACAATATACAGTTTAAAGATGGATTAATGGAAAATTTGACCACAACGAGGAAAGATTTTCAGTGGATGTGCATAGATTGCCCAGCAAGTTATTTGAAGAAATTTGGTAAAGATGCTCTAAAACCGAAGTATACCTTCGATAAAGTAGAAGCAGGCCATCAGTACTTTAAGAAGCAAAAAAGTCCAAAAAAATCAATTAAATAATTTTTTACAATAAAATCATTTTGTTCATATAATTTAATGAATATTTTCTTGAAATATAAAACAAGTTTAAAAAAACTGTACAGATGTTTATTGTTGGTTTTTAATGCTTTTCTTTTTAAAGCAAAAATACTTATCTAATAATACATTCCTTAGTAATTAACAATATCACAATAAGGATTACAAAAAATTTTTTAAAAAATCGTAACTAAAATAATTTATTAGAAACCTAAAAATTTGTTTTTCACAATCATGTTTATTTTTAGCGATTTTTCTTGTTGCCATAACTATTTAAGTGTAGCTTTTAAGGGAAAATGTCACAAATTATTGAAGTAAATGAATTCTTTGAATCCTTTGTCATACATAAACAAATGATTGCATGAAAATGCTTATCAACAACTTGTAAAAATTATTTTTATTTTAAGGACGAATATGTAAATATGAATAAAAATGGTTACAAGATATTATTTATTTAGGCATAATAGTATATAAAATCCAGAATTATTAGTAAAACTTTTTGTAAATGATATCACTAAAATATACAAAATAAGTAATATGATATATCATCTAATCAATATTATTAGGACATTTTGAAGAGACATCATCAGTTATAAGCAGATTTAAGTTTATTGATTTGACAATTTTTCTACTGTGTCATCATTAAAATATTTAGTAATTTAATCCGTAATAACGATCCATTAAAATACTGCTAAAAGAATCGCGTTATAGGAGATTTTATATTTGATTATTTATTTAATAATTCACACAGAGTATGTGAGTTTTAAATAATGCAGAAGAGAAATTATTAATTTCCTCTCTATAGTAACTTTTCTTGTTATGTTGTTGTTACATATGACACTTGGACAAGCTAAGTTCGCTATGCCTCAATAATGCGAACATTAGTCAATAAGAAGCGCCTTTCGTTAAACCAAGCACAACGAAGGTAAAAGTACGACTTTGCTCTAAAATCCTCCGATAGATGGCACTACCAGAGGATCCACTCTTTTAATTTTGACATTGATGTGAATGGGGGGGATATTCTCCAGAATCATTGCACCCATAATAACTGCTCAGTTATCGACCACTGGACATTCGATTCCAGATTTAACGAGTACGTATATCGCATGTACTCAGCGGATCTTTGGCGGAATTGGGAATCGAACCCCGTTCTTCCGGATGGAAGTCTGATACCCTAACCACTAGGCTACCATAATAACTTTACAACAATTACTCTTTTTACAAGAAGGGCTAATTCCTATTGTTTAAAGTGGATTCCGAATCACTGCAAACATCCGTGTTTGTCTGTCTGTGTATCAATTATAATAACTAAGGATAAATAAATTCGCAATAATTAAGAATCTGCATTGATAATTAAATGTAAATATCTTCACCTCATTCAATAACTTTAAATATTTTAAAATTTTCTCTCCTGTATTTTATACATATTAAAGTCAATGAGTTTCACATTTACAACGTTACAGTTTCACCGTAGATGTCAAAATATGTAAAACATGAAATTTAAAAAAAATCATTCTTTATATTTTTCTAAGCACACAGAAATATGAAATTATTCGAATGTTTTTAGGTCTCAAATGAAAATTTTTTAGTGATAATTATTACTTTAAATAAGCGCTATAAAACTTTTTTAAAATACAAATTTTGCAGAGTTAATGTCAAGTTTTACAAGTTTATAAATCAAAAATAATTGATTAACAAATAAAAGATATTAACTATTTTAGTTTTTTAATAAGAATACACAATTTTACATATTATACTGCAGTTGGTAGGCGAATTCAGTTTCGTTAATAATATTCATCAAAAACTAATAATTTTAGATTATACTACAATAATTATGACTGAAATAAAAAATTCCCTTAAGCTTTCATGTTATCAACAATGTAATTGTAAACCCCGATGAAAGTTTGAAAATTAGAACTTTAACAAGTACAAGTATTAATACATGTGAATATATTTGTCACACATTTTTCATAAATTTAAATTTTCAAATTTCACAGTCCATAATTGGATTTAAAAAAAAAAACATTATTGTTACTGAAAATTGTCAAAAAAAATTAAAATCATAAAAATATAAAGAAAAATATGAAACGTTTTAAAAAATACTCAAAATTCAAGATATTTGTATTGTTATGAAAATATTTAAATACATTTATTTATAATTGTTTTAATGTATTATATATTATAGTTTTATAAGTAAAAGTATTATATTGGCTAAGCAACGCCGATTCAGTGAAAACAGCGATTTTCGGAACTGAGAAGTAAGTCTGTAAAATTTAGACAATTTGGCGATATTTTTAGTAACTTGATGACATTTTTGGCGCCAAAACATAAGGCAACATTCTTACATTTTGAGTAGATAAAATAAATAGGAGCCGAGATACCATACGCTCACTATGAGAATGTACATGAAGTTTCAATAGTATTATATATATAGAATAGGATAGATAGATAGAGCCTGTGTAAAGCTTTAATCTGAAATTTTTGTAGTCAGTAGTTTGGGACTGAGACTGCAGCGAATAAATTGTTTAGGTGGTATTTTTTGTATAACCACATACTCATGACCCAAAAGAAAATAGAAAATATGTAAATGAAATATAAGTGAGTAAAGAAGAATCAATTTTGTTTGTAATTCTTATGTCACTTTTTGCCCATTAGGTCTAATTCACTAAATATTTACAGTTTAAAACAGATTCCGAATCTTTACAATCATTTCCTGCCAGAGTCATCAAATCCATGATCCTGAACCCATGCCCAATATTAATCGTTTAGTAACCAGCTCAGGAAACTGAAATGAAAGCTAGAGAGCTTACTATTCAATTGTCAATTAAACAAGAAAAAACTTGAAAAAGGCAAAAACAAGAAAAATGTAATGATAAAAAAAATACTATTGAATATTCAGAATCTGCGATAAAACTTCAAAACATGAAAAAAACAGCTACTTTTAATTATGTGCATCATATATTATGTTCATAATCTATAAGTTAAAAATGTTTGTTTATATAAAAGACGTTTTTATGTAATTAACACATATTCTATTTAGCTCTTTATATATATATATATATATATATATATATATATATATATATATATATATATATATATATATATATATATATATATATAAGAATTAGGTGTTTCAAAGTAAATAAAAAAACAGACTTTGAGAGAAACATTTAAAAAGTAATCTAAGATTAAATTTTTACAGATAATTATATTCTATTTAAGAGGGAGCTCAGTTTATCATTACATTCAGAGTTAAGAAAACATGTCTCTTATGGCTTGTGTGCTTTGTTTGCTGATGTAATGATATTCATGAAAATTTTTAATCTATACAATTTTCAAAATTATAAAAGGGGAATCAAGATATGATATAGTAGACTGATTTCATAAATTTTGAAATTATTCACTAAAAGTATGTTAAATAAATTTTGTTATGCCAAAGTAGTAATAGGAATAAGGTTAATAAATTTTACAAGTTAAAATTATACTATTCACAGTTAAAGGTACAAATGTTACTTAATTAAATAATGAGTTTTCTATTTATATTTTAATAAGTTTTTTTCTTGTTGAAAGTGTTATTTAAAAACAATATTTCATTGTGAACTAACCAGTGATAAAAACATAGTAAATAAACGAAAAATTATGTATACATTGATTATACATAATTTTTCATTTATTTACTATGTTTTTATCGCTGGTCATTAATTTTGAGTTAATAAGATTTCTAATTCAAAAATAATTATGAATAATACAAGTTACATTATTTATAATTATTTTTATTAGAAAGACAAAAAGGAAAATGAACAAATTTTATTTGCTGATTTAAATGATTTTTCTCCTTTTTAAAATTATTATCAGTATAATCGTTGAAATTGTGAGAATCGAGGTAATAGTTACATCATGAAATATATCATTATGATCAAAAAGCAAGATATGCTGGCAAATATTAAATCAGAATTTACATTATATATATAACAAGTATCAGAAAATCAATAAAAATAATAAATAAAATATGGAAACCAATAAAAAAACAAAACAAAAAAAATTTCCTTGAGGAATACAGCAAAGCTGCTAAAAAATTTAATGAATTATGTTACCTAAATCCAATTTTTCATAATTTTTTCAAATCACAAGGATTGAATTATAATTAAAATATTATTTATTTCAATGAGTTTTACTAAGACATTTTATTTTTTCTAAATAAAAACTATAAGTTTAATTTTAATCAAAATTAACCCCTTTATAAGACTAATTACACAAATAATTTTAAGTCAAAAATTATCAAATAAGGTGAAGTTAAACAGAATTTAGTATTAATGAAATATGAGATTTTCAACATAATTGCAGGCACAATTAAAAGGAATTTTACAACAAAAACACTTTGTATTTGATAAAAATAAAAAAAACAAAACATACATTAATATTACTTTAAAAAAACTTTTAAAAATGGAGATTTTTAACTTTATTCATAAAAATATATGAAGAAAAAAGAAAGATTGATATTAAGATACTAAAAACAGATTCTTAGCATATTTTCTAATATGAATATGCATTACAAAATCTACATAAAGGACATTGAATAAATGGAAATCAAATGCTCAAATTAATGAATAGCAAGTTTGTAAAAAATAAATAAAATAAAAAGGCTGATTTGATTATAAGAATTAAATGAGATTCAGCATATTGTAATTTTAAGATAATAGAGAACAAATGAAACCCCCAAGTCTTTTAAAAAATTAGAAATATGCAAAAATGAATCTCGAAATTACAGCACAGCCTATTATGTATATTTTCACATTCAAATAAAGATAGACAAACACATTTTTAAAATTCATATCATTTTTCAAAATATGCAAAAAGCAGTCTACAAACTATCATTTGGTTTGACTGAAATTTAGAAAATTAATTTTTGTTAAAGTCACTATTTAAGGATGACATTTGTTCAAATTTCTCTTGTTTTGAATTTTTGTTAAAATAAAAAAAAGGTTTGTTCAACAGAGCTATATATATATATAAAAGCAGAAATTTAAAAACTGTAAAAATGAGTACCATGCATTGAAATATTTAAGGAAAAATGTTATTAAATAAAAGCAAATTAATTTGACATTTATTTTGTGAATCAAAATTTTAATCTGTGATCTTCATGAGAACTTGTCTTCAAATAAATTCACAAAATAATGAATTTAAAGAAAATACTTTATTTAAGTTATAAATTGTAAAAATAACATTTTGAATCTTCATTTTTTATATACCCACAGGAAAAGAGACACACAATGGTGTTACTTTACTCACTATAAAATATAGAAATATCAATATACTATTCAATTAAATTTTATATTTCCTTTGAAATAACTTTGATAATTTACAAGCATTTATTAATAAGTTATAATTTTAATAAGAACATGTCTTGATATTCTAAACACTATGACAAATTTATAGTTTCATAACACTATGATGAAATATAGAACATTTTGAGTTATCTAAATTCATGAGGGTACTTAAGAATCAAAAGGGAAGGAACAAATTTTTTACAGAGTATAACAAATATTAAAAATTCAATATACTAATCATATTTTTATAATTATTATTATGTAACTCAAAAATAAATAAATGAATGAATGAAACCATGATTAATCAATCAAAAAATTCTGTCAGAAAGTAAATCATTGAAATTTATAAAAGATAAGCATATATATACCCCTTTTTAAAGTTCTAAAGTGTACATTTAATTATAAACATAACAAGCAATTTAATATAATCCTTTAATTGAAAAATAGAAAATATAAGCAAGTGATAAAAGCTTATTGAAGCAACATAAAGATAAAAACTATTGGCACCATCATAAAATAGAAGCCATAATTAAAAAATATATTTACAACAATTGATTGATGAAATTAATAAATAGATAACTCACATTTATAACAAAGAAATTATTTCCTATTTGTATAAGCATAAATCAAGAGAGCAAATAATAGTGCAACTTGAAGAAAAGCATTTATATAAAATACCCATTTCAAACTCTCTAGAAAAATAATGTTCTAATCAGTTATTTAAAATTTTTATATCTAAGTTAAATAGAATAAAAAAATAAATGCAAAACATTTTAATGACAGATTTTGGGAGGGTTAAAAAATTAGGAGTATAAAATAATTTCAATCCAGTATTATACATTTTAACTGAATTTTTTAGACATATATTAAATAAAAATCTCAACAAAAAGTAAATTAACATGACTAGGCTTTAAGCAAAGATTTTAGTATAATAAAATTTCAAAGAAAGGAATCTCATTCAAACATCCAATTCATCGATTCTATTAACTACTAAAATATGTTTGCCTAGAAAATATTAATATTGGTTCATTATTAACCCTTAATTGGCACAAAAATATAAATAGATAAGTAAATGATAAAATACAAAAGTAACATACAAGTTTATGCAAAATTTTAGAATGTTAAAATATATGATCACAATTTGTTAATTGAAAGAAAATTAATAACACAGTAGAAAACATCAGTCTTTGCAGAGTAAGTACTTGGTAATGCATTATTAGCATAAAAATATTCCATTTTTTTCAATGTGGAGATTCATACTCTTTCATTGATCATCTTTGTCTTTAGCGCCATGCTTTAAGATACGAGTAAATTCCATATAATCAAACATACCATGTTTATCAATTGGAGCTTCTCTGTACATTTCATCAACCTAAACACATTTAACAAGAAAATAAGAATACTTTTATAACAAATATATACATATTTTAATCAATTTTCAAACTTTTTGCATCATAATTTGATGAAAAACTGGATTTAAAAAATTTAGGACCAATTTAAAATATGTGGCATTACTAATTCTAATAATAAATTTAATTTCAAATTTATGTGATGTGAAACCAAAGTGGAATCATAAAACTTTTATAAAAACGATAATATTTATCAGGACATAAGCTTAATTGTATTTTTCTCCACATAGTACAGTCAAATTATTACGATGGTCTTGATATACATAAGAATTACATATTTTTTTAACTTAATATACATCTACATAAAAATATTCAATATTTACAATTTAACCAATATCAAAATATTTCTGATTATACAATTATCAAAACCAGAAAATATACATGCCACAACATTCAACAGATTTCAATTGAAATTGAAATAAGTTCAATTACACACACATAGAAATAAATTCAATTACATGTGACACTTTATATTGTGGTGAAAACAAGGTATATTATTGCAATACATTACAATTAGAAGCAAGATTTGCATCACATTTGCTTTGATCTTTTTACTTGCAACTTTCAAGCGAAAAAGAAATTATAATTGCTTGGAAAGAAGTCAGGACAATAAAACAGAGGAGAAAAAGTTCCCATTCTAAGGCAAACATACTTACATGACAAGCGAGATTCGGAATCAATTAGCTATGACCATTTGGACCACACACTAATATCAAATACTACATAATTTTAAACAGTCAAGAGATAAAGTGAAATTCTTGCGATGAGATTTGCTATATTATATTAACGGAAAAAAAATTTAAATATGAGTAATGAATCAAAATTTTATTCAGCGTGTTTCATTAACTGAATTAAGAATAATAAAGAAGATTTATTCTACTGCCAACAAGGCACTTATTTCCAATCACACACAGTAAGAAAATTGTAAATTCTTCCAAATATTATAGGCAGGAAATAATGCTTGATTTTGAATTTTTGAGAGTCAAAAGGTAAAATCTTACAATTGAAATTAAAATCATCCACAGAATAAAATTAGCAATTATAAGCATGCATTAATCTGCATAAATCAAACTTCTCTTTCTTAATTTCATTCCTTGCATGCAATTCCTAATAAAAAAATCTTGCACATATTTCACTAGTGTATATGTTAAAAGAATTATAAATATAGCCATATAGATTTTCCTCTACCAATTCATTAAACGTGAATTTCTAAGGAAATGATTTTAACATTTACAAAAATAAATCATGTGTGCATGATATTAAATATTTCACTCTTGATTAATACATTTAAACATGTTTATTAATCCACCTGTAATCTACAAAATTTTTTCTCTAACTTTTTTTCAAATTTTATAATAGAAAGGAATGAAATTAATAAAATATTAATGAAAAGTAGAATTTAATGAGGAAAAAATTAAAAACAAACTTTTAGCTAAATAATCTACATGAGCACAAAGCCATATAATACAGATTAACAGTATTAAACAAGTAGAAGTTAGAGTTCATACTTATACAATAGAATATTTCCCTAAGACTTTTTTAGGAAATTTTTAAAAAATTTCTGCGTTACAATTTCAGTAGCAAATTAAAAACATAAGAGCATAAGGAATTATATCTTTAACATATATGTTAACAATAAAGAATATTACTATAAATATAATTTTATATCTTACCCTCATATATATATATATATATATATATATATATAAATGTAATATATATATATATATATATATATATATATATATATATATATATATATATATATATATATATATATATATATATATATGTATATACATATATATGTATATATATATATATATATATACATATATATGTATATATTTTATGATATATATGTATATACATATATATGTATATATATATATATGTATATACATATATATGTATATATATATATATGTATATACATATATATGTATATATATATATGTATATACATATATATGTATATATATATATGTATATATATATATATATATATATATATATATATATATATATATACATATATACTTTTAAATAGCAAAAATATTTTTATAAAAGCAAGCATATATATATATATATATATATTTATAGAAAAAAGCAAATACCTTAAAAAAATCTACATATTTCCTTAATCTACATATTTTATATATATATATATATATATATATATAAAGCTGTTACACAAAATATAAAACATATAATATAGATGCTTTACATATGAAGAGGAAAAACTTATGTTGATGATCAGTGACTTTCACGCCTCAACATTAACAGAACAATGACATAGAACAAAACTGAACAATCTAATCTTTAAAAATTCTTATTTTCTTATTTCATTCCTCAATAAGCAGATGATTTTATTCACATAAATAATTTTTTTTCTTTATTAATCTTTAAAACTTAAATCAATTTTTAACCAAAATAATTAAATTAAATCATTCTTTAAAAATTCTCATTTTATTCCTTCATAAGTAGACGATTTTAAATAAAATTATTTTTCTTCAAATTTCATCGAAAAAAAACTTTATTTAAAAGTGAAACAATAAAATTTTTTGATTAATAATACCCAATAAATACAGGTTAGATAAATAAAGATAAAAAAGTTACCCATTTGTAATTTAATTACAATACTGTTAAAAAAAATATTTAATATAAATGAAAATATTTACATCAAAAATAAACCAAACTAAATTATTTAAACAATATTCATTATTTCAAATATACATTCTTCTATGAATAAAAGGAATATAAATTCTGTGATTCTGAAATAAAGCAAATTAAAAAATAGATTTAATTTTGGATAAAAAAAAAATGCAAGTGCCTCAAATTCTTTAACACTTCAATGGAATTTTTCAACATAAATTTTAAATTTAAATATTTAGAAAAAGTAAAAAATAATGAATGATAATAGAAAAAAGTGAAAATAATGGTGAAATATAAACAAAACATTTAAAATATAAAGAAAAAACTGTACTTTTGGAACTGTAAAATGATTTAAAATACTCACATCTTCTTCAGAGAATCTCTCACCCATTGTAGTAAGAAGTTCCCGCAACCGTTCTTCATTTATACGCCCTGAATTTTCTTCATCAAAACAAGCAAAAGCATTTTTAATCACATCTTCAGGATCTGTTCCCTGTAAACGTTCTCCAAACAGAGTGAGGAACATTGTGAAATTTATTGGTCCAGGAGCTTCTTTCATCATCCCTTCTAAGTAGTCATCATCAGGATTTTTACCTTAAATAAAAATTACAGGTGAGATTTTAATGATTTAAAAATTGAATTTAATAAATATTGATAAAAACTTATATGATTCAACCTGCAAATGCTAAGAATTAAAGAATCAATTAGAATATACTATTGAATTTGTACTGTTTTCAAGATGTCTAGTCACATACACACACTAAAATTGAAAATATTCCCTTTACTATATTGTACACAATCATTTAATAAAATTCCAGATCTAATATTTGAGTTTCAAATAGTAAAATATATCAGTATTTATACATCACATTAAAGAAAAAATCTTCAAAACTATATTTACATTATATTAAGAAAAGAATTCAATCAACATACTAAATATTTAATTTAGTTGAAGAATTAGGCACAAACTAAATATCAAAAATAATTAACAATCAATGTAAAAATTTTAAACAAAAGCAATATATATATACCAATGAAAATTATGGTGACATTTGATCAGTTTATTTTAATATTCATATAATTATATATATATAATTATATATATATATATATATATATATATATATATATATATATATATATATATATATATATATATATATATAATTTACTAAATTTTTACTTTGAAAAAATAATTTTAATTAAATTTGTCTACATATAGCTCAGCTTTATGAAATAGCTCAAAATTCTTAACTGAATTTTTTTAAATTAAAATGCAAAGATACAAAAATGTTAAAATTAGATTTCATAAATAAAAATTGAAAATTAGGTTAACACACACATTTTTAGACAGTTTGTGATAATCCTTATATTTAACTATAATACTTCATTGTAAATTTCATCTTTATAATGATTTCTGTACTTTTTCTTTTATTATAATAAATTCATCATTTTTTGTTGCAATTTCTTAGACTCAAACTTAATCTATTAACATTTTCTCATTTCTGTTCTAATATATGTCTTTCAGAAAGAACTCTGAATAGACATGACACTGAAAGACTTTAAAGTATTATATTTTCATAAAATTATTCCTCAGAGAAATAACTAAATATAACTTTTGTGTGTGTGTGTGTAAAAATTGATAATACATTAATTATCCTTCAAAAATATTTTTCAATATTTTAAAAAACTGATTAAAAATTTTACATTAAAAGAGCCATATTTAATTTTTACTTTAATAAAATTAATGTAACTCTTAAAAGCACAAGTATTTTTTTTTTTTTAAAAAAAATTGGTATGAATCTTTTTTGGCAAAAAATGAATTAATAGGTATACAGTTGTTTTTATAAAAAATTATTTTTTGCAATTTTAGTGGTGGGAGGTGACTGGAGAGTAAAGGTGGGGTAAAAGATTAAAAAATATACATATTATACAAACAAAGTGTATAAGATTTGATTACATGTTTATTTTGAATTTCAAATTATTTAAATCAAATTGTCCTACTTGCAAGCATAAGAACAGCTAAAAATTTTCTCACAAAACAACTGTTTTATAACAAGGAATTTCTAACAAACTTATAGCTAATCATCAAAATACACCACCAGGTTTTAGACAAGGAAAATGCTGCATAGTTAAATAAGTTTAATTATAATCTAGTGTATTTATTTATTTTTTTACTAGAAATAGAGTAACACAAGATACTTATTCTTATTCTTGTAAAAATTAATTTTTACAAGAATAAGTTTTACTTGAATGGAATTAGCTCTTGATGACTAGCCTAGTGGTTTCATCTCAGTTTATCATACTTTGCAAAGAGGTGGATCAAAACAAATGTTTTTTGTGTACAATTTATTACATTTTTATTTATAATGTGTAGTTTTTTAAAGTTTTATGTGACAACACATAATCAGCTGTGAATACATTTAACAATTTAATGGAAAAATTGCAGAAGATTATGCAATAGATTTTTTCTTTTCCAAAAAATAAAGGTTTTGTGGATTATATACAGGAAAATATGATTTAGATATCAAAGTTTTAGGAACTTTATTATGCAATAACAAATATTCACATCCAAAGCAGAATGAAATGGGACAATAGATGATATGACAACTTCATATGTAGTCAAACACTAACACAATTAATTAAACAAATAAATTATAAGAAATCAAATTTTCTATGATCACTAGTATTTCAGCGAGTTAGTGTAAATCCCATGCATTTCCCTTGAATTTCCCTTGATGAAGTTTTAATTTTATAAGGGCATATCACCTAAAACGATATCAGGAGTAAGCATATTTTAAATTTAAGTAATGTTGATTTAAATTGTAAATTTTAAGTCAAATTTTAATTTTATTTTTATTTTCATAAAATTATTATTTAAATTTTTTGCAATTGCATTTAGAAACATTAAAGTATCAATTTCTCAAGGATAACGGTTTAGAAATTTCCTTTGAAAATGTCTTCATTCTAATTTTGAATGCTAACAAACAGTTAATATTCAGATTAAAAACAAATATTGTATCATTGATTTCATATCCTAAGGAAATTAAAAAGTATCTTTCATTACAATTTGATCTAAAATATTTTAATCTCACAAAATTATATTAAATATCATAAAAATTTAATGTTACCTAGAGATGCAAGCATATCATGTAAATCTTCTTTATCTATAAAGCCATCTTTATTATGATCTATCATATTAAAAGCTTCCTTGAATTCTTGGATTTGTGATTGATCAAACATAGCAAAAACATTAGAAGTTGCTCGTTGAGCACGCTTTTTGGTCGTTCCACGACCTCTAGCTTTTCTGCTTGACATAATCTACAATAAAATATAAATTTTTATAACATGCTTTATATTAAATTTATTGATTCACATATTAGTTTTTTATTGCTGAACTCAAAAAATAGTCTTTGTTTTTACAAAGACTATTTTTATTGGTTAGCAAAAGATCAATTTAAATAGAAGAAAGGAATTTTAAAGAGATACAACAGAAGATAGATTTATATTAAATATCCAATATTGGATACATATGTTAAATATATAAACAATAAAGCAATCTATTTTATTTGATAAAACAAAATTCAGTTTCCAATATAATATTGAATTTCCTTTAACTATTTCTCTCACAATTTAAGCCATTTAATTAATTTTTTAATGCTAACAATATTTATCATAAATAATGTTTTCATTTTTCAAGTTTTCTAAACAAAGAATATTTTAAAACTTTATTATTGTAAATCATTAAGCTTGTATAGTTTCATACAAGAAATAAAACATTTAAGATTTTTATACCAAAATATTAAATTGTAAAGCTTTCAATTTTCCCAATTTTTTAATTAAAAGATTAACAGGTTTGATAAATAATAAGCACATGTTTTCCAAAGCTATAATTATAACTTCTAATTTTAAATAGCAACCATTTAAATTTTCAATACTTTTAACTTATTAATATTTCATGACTTATTAATATTTCATGTTTTTGTTATTTCTAGACAATACTATTGCACTTGAATTAACAGTAGTTAAATAGTATTTTGGTAATCAATATGGTAACTTAATGATAATATAAGTCAAAATTTTTAATTTGTAATTCGGAAAATCTTAAAGTAGACCAAAATTAACTCAAAAACATTTTTAGAACCAATAAATTAAGCTCAGTCTACAGAGATTATACCCATATCATTATCAGAAAAGAACATATTATTTATCATATTATTTTCAGAAAAGAAATTATAATTCACACAGTCTTATATCAAACAGTTTATAACATTCTTGGCAAACATGTTAAGAAAAGAAACGATAAACCCCACAGTCTGACATCATACAGATATAGTAATAATGAACTTTTATTAATTTTAAAAAATTGATAAATTAAATTGACTCTTCTTAAACCAGAATATCTAATGAGCAACCAGGAGTGAAGCAAAATAATAGGACAGTAAAGAAAAGTCAGAATTCAACAACCTGAGATAAACTAACATAATTTAATCTGTGATTTTATGCACATGAACTAATTCAAAAAGGGGCTAAATTAAAGAGGGTTAACTTCAAAAGGAATCATAACAAATATCAAAGCAAATAAGGAAATATAATCCACTAATTAAGTTGTGTTGGAGACCATAACTCAACAACTTGTAGATATTTACATGTGGAAATCATTTACCTGGTATAACAAATATATAATAAACTGGCAAATGTGCATTTTATTTATAAATGTTGTATTTTTAAGGACATAATTCTAAAAATTAAATCATGTACTAAAAAAATGAAGCTGTTTTCAAAATAAAATAAATTTTAATATAAACTAATGATACCACATAGATTTTAAGAAATATTGAAAAAAAAATAACAAAAATATCTACATAAATAAAATATTTATTCTGGATGGTTTAAATAGTAATGAATAAATTGGAGGTTCCTTTCTAGTGACATCCTTGAATATACTTCAAAGTAGCTTTTAAAATATAGAAACCTATCATCATGTGAAGAATTCATCTGCCTTGATAATTGTCCTTATTAATATTTAATATCCAGGTGTAAAATCTGTTTTTTATTGTATTTAGTACCCCTGATTCCTAAATATCCTGGAAATTTTCTGGAAAAAAATCTAAGGAATGTGTAAATAGAACATATGTTACAAGTCTTAAAATTTTAACAGTATTGGTTAGATACTGGCTTTCTAAGTTTGTAGCAGGATTTTTTACTCTGAATAGAGAAATATTTTACTTCAATTTGCTATGTATTAAAGAAAGTTTTTCTACATTCACTTATAATTACATTATTAATGTATTTCCCAGAAAAATTATTTTTTAAATTAAATTATTTCTATAGTAGCTTCTAATTAATATGTTAAAGGTACACACAAATTAAGTTAAAAATGGTACATATGTTATAAATGTAAAATGGAAAAAATTTATATTCTTAAGAGAAGAAATTATTGTATAGAAAATATAAAGAAAATTACATTTTAAACTGCACTATTCTTTGGAGAGGGAGCATCCAAATAAATAATGGAAATTCAATAAATGTATGCATAAGCTATTTGCAGTAAAATATTGAAGAATGAAATTGCATCACATTAAATGATAAACAAACTGATGTCATCAAAGACTAAACTGAAGTATAATATTAAAAAGTATAATTAAGGAAAATAAAAATTTATCACTAGATGTTAAAACATTTAACATAATTTTTGATTATTCGCATAATCCTGCAAAATGATTGTTAAAACAATAAAATTCAAAATACAAAAAGCTAAACAGTTTTTATATATATATATATATATATATATATATATATATATATTTATATATATATATATATATATATATATATATATATATATATATATATATATATATATATATATATATATATATATATATAAACCCAGCTGGATAACACTAGAAATACTAACTCTCAAACAAAATATTTTCAGACATTCAATTTAATGTTATTTTCATAGAAAATTACTTTGTTCCCTAGTGATTTTCAACTATGTTTCTTTACAGTAAAACCAAAAGAAAATCTCTTACCAATAAATGATATTAAAATACATTATTACGATTATCAGAACAGAACAATGTTTCTCCTTTTAATGATTTAGAAAATAATTGCAGTTTTATAAAAAGAAATAGAATAATTAGTGACAAAACATCAATTTAAAAAGTAATTGAAATCAACTAAAAGTATAATTCAACGTACTACAGAGAATAATAAGAATTAAATACATAAAATAATAAAACAGTAATATCAATATAATGAGTCATTGCAAAAATATTCCTCAATATGCAAAATTAAAAAAAAATTACAAAATTGAATATCAAATAAAGCACTACTCTTAAATTAAAAATGGAATTAAAAACAACTTACTTCAGCGATATGAAATTTAAATGATTAAAACAAAACACTTAAAATTCCAAGCAGTTAGCAGACAACGCCTTATTAAGAAGGCACTTCAGAAGTAAATATTTCACTTTTCAGAATTTCAAGTTGCAATCACAGTTACAGTTTATGTCTGTTGACTTAGTGAAAATAACTGGTATCCCAGTTCTCCGCTCTTATTTTTAATGCCTTTAAAAATAATGCCCACTAAAAATAATTTTAAAAAGAGAAATTTATGCTATATTAGAGTTTTGATTAGTGTAAAAGGACTAATAAGTTTAAATTTCTCCATTCTTTTTTGACTCTGTGTTCAGATTTAATTATTAGACAAAGTCCGAAATTAGTTTGAAGTTCGCACTGATTGAGTTTGAGCGGGCGAATAATTAAATCAGTATTATTTATTTTGAAGCATGGTTTTCGTTTTTTAAAACAAAGCAAAGCTGAAATAACACTTACTGGTTTTATCGAAAACATTTTTAAGCTGCAAAGAAAAATAATAAATTTAAGCTTTTAATTAATATAAATTTTACTTTCATTTTTGGCCATATCTTTTATTAAAACATGTCTGATATAAGTACGTGTATTATTCTAAGCATATTTTACTGCCATAATAATTTTGAATATTTTGAGCAGTCTATATGTAAATAATTGATATGCTGAATGTCGTATTGCGTAAACCATATTTAAACTGTACTTTACCATTTTGCATTCTTGACTGATTATGCTCAAACATCGGATCTTTTAAGATTGATTGATACAAAATTCATTAACTATTTGTATAAATTTCGGTGACTTTATGAATGTGTGTATTATGTGCAGTAATATTTATAGGCAAAAGAAACATGAATTAGACAAATACAATTTTACCTATCTAGCTTAATTCGTGTATTTGAAGAGAAGAAGGCTAATATTTACATTATTTAATTTTTAAAATATGTATTGATTAGATTTTATTGCGTATTTAATAAACTGAGGTAACAAAATTAAAGTGTTGTACATTGATTTCTTCAGTGGCATTAAAAATTACCCGAGGCCTATCAATGTAATATATATAAAATAATTTACCTCTTTACTCATATAATAATATGCATATAAATAATTGAGTATACATCTGTTGCAACACAATTGAAGCAAATTTTTAGTATTTTAGTTTTACAATTATTAATTTGAACTTTGGAAAAAAAAATTTTTTTTCTATTTATATTATGAACTTTAATTGAAAATTTTAAGGTTATGAATGATATAAATTTTTATGCAATCAAAATTTTTATGAAAACACATTAAGTAGAAACATTTACTTTTGCTTATAACTCTATGTAGCTCTTATAAATTTAATCAAGTTTCATGGATTTTTAAATCAAATTTTTTTAAGCCTACAAGGTATATAAGTAATTAATTTTATCATTAGTTAAAAGAAGAATAAGTATTTAAATACTATTACACATGTACTATTTTTACTAAAAACATGTTACGCCAAATGTTACAAATTGCAAACATCTTTTCAAAATGTGAGTAATGGGGAAAAATGGAGCAATTAATTTATATTTTCATTAAAACAAATATGCTAAAAACTTTTTAAATCATATTCTAATTTTTTAATCATAAGTTTAAAGCCTGTATGTGCTTTTAAACTAATAAATAATAGGATAGAGCTAAATAAAATTTAAAATATAAATGTAATCAATAAACTTCAACTTATAGTTCTACATCACAACATTGGCGATACAGCTTTTTAGATCTTGCAAATTAAATGTAACAGTTGAGTCCAGTCGGATATATCTTTCACCATATTCTGAACATTTTCTAAGGTGTTAAGATCTGAGCTTTGCAATGGCCAAAAAATATTTGTAAATCAGAATGATATTCATTGAACCAATTTTTTAATATTTCTTTCATGAAGTATTGCCCATGAAATATCTGTCACCATCAAATTAAAAATGCAGCATTTCACATTCCACTTTGTCTGTCAGTATATCTATGAATCTCATAGTTGTTAATTTTTGAGGAATAACAAAGTGTTCTGCCAACAAAGTTCTGTAATAAGATACTCTTATCACATTCTTGCACTTTACAAATAAAGCAAGATAGATTCATGGGGTTTTGGCCAAATTCTATATTTTTCATTAGTGCAAAATAAGGGCGGGGGACATGATTGATCTAAAAACACTATTCATTTTTAATCCCAGATGCCCATTATCATCTTTCTCAACACCACTTCAAATAAATTTTTGGGCTGAAATTGGCGATTTTCGTAGTCACTTGAGAATCCATTTATATCCTCTGCAATTCCCTGCCTGTGGTTTAAAGGAAAATATGTTAGAGATATCCTTGGTAGATCATTTTTGTCATTCAAAGCCTAGAATCTCGGGTCTGCCAATTCATCAGATGGTCTTCTAGACAAGAAGACCATCAGATGAATTGGCATATTTGTACTTTTAAAATCATTTGATATGGCTGCTTTTGGGAACCTAGTGTGATTTGTTGTCTTCAAAAGTGAGGTTCTTATTACAGGCATATAATAAACCAACAATAACCCCTTTTTTTGGATAAAGAAAGAGTTGTTGTTTATTCCATTTTATTTCATTCATCATAAAATCCACTCTTATACCTTATTTATGCCAGCATTCTAATGATATGTAATCCATATCATAAAAAATGCGCCTACCTTATTATTTTAGTGCTCTTGCCTTTAGTTTAACAGTTCGATGGTTCGAATCCCATCTCGGGCATGGATGTTTGTAATGGTTCAAAATCCACTTTAAACCGTAAGGCCCTGTCTAATTAGCCCTCATGTGTAAAAAATGACCATTGAGCAACAAACAAGTCAAACCTGCCTTATCTTTAGTAAACAATTACCATATTTTCCCGTATATAACTATTAAAGAAATAATACCTCTAATCCTCAATTTTTTTCAGCAAATAATCCAAAATATATACTTCTAATAATGTAATGTCATGAAATAAAGGAAACAGTATAATTTAAAATGCAATAGATTGTACAAAAAAATATATTTAAGAAAGCATCTAGTTGGTTATTTGAACCCATCTGATTACCAAGTGTAATAAATCTAAGATAAAAACACAATTGTTTGACAAGAATAATAATCCTGAGAATGTCCTTGTAAAACTTATATATTTTTAATAACTTATAAAATAAGGATATATGTTTTTTTAAAATAAAATATTTTTGCATGAAAGTTTAAATGAAATAAATTGGTTATTTTCAAATTGCACATGAGATACATTTCTTTCATATTACATATTGCTCATGTTTTGTGCTCAACAAGAGCCTAAACATGTTGCTTTTGTTTTGCATTCACTCACATTAGCATGTTTGTTGACAATTCTTATTATCTTCAATATAACTTTTAGTTTAAAATCTGCCTTATAACTTAGATGTTTTCACTTCCACATGATAATATGAGAACATATATATTTTAAGACAACATGCTCAAATTAAGATCAAATTCAAATGATGATAGCAACTGTAATATTCTTCTAAAGAATCAAATTCATTCTTGAATATATTGTACAAAATTGATTATAGCTGAAATATGTTAGTCAAGTTGTGTCACCATCTCTTATTTATTTTATATAACAAGCATTATTTCTTTCAAAACATTGTAAGTTTTAATGTATCTCATAGAATTTAACTGATGCCATATTTTAAAATTTATATTTTTATTGATTCATAGTTGGATATAGAATCAAATTCTGTTAGAAATCTTATGGTTATTTTTCTGTTTATAAAGATGTATAGTTTTGTAAATTTATAGTTTCAGCATTTTAATTTTGTTATGTTAAAAAATATTTTACTGCACATAAAATCAATCTACACATAAACACAATATCTTTTTCCTTTATAAAAGTTAAAGTTATTAATCAAAATTATTATGTGATTCTGGCGATGCAATAAATTATAGTTAGTTCATTTAAATAATTATGGCTTCAAATTTGGATAAATAAGATATAATTAACTTACACATAGCTATTCTATCCATTATTTTTCTTTAAAACAAGCCAAAAGTAATATTAAATTAAGTCTCATAAATTTTGTTGATTTCACAGCCAAATACCACTGTTTTTTTTGGGGGGGGGAGGGGGTAACAACCAAAGAATGCAACTTTTTTATTTTATCTGATATAGCATTAAGGAATTTGAAATTAAGTTTATATTTTATCTTAAGTTACTATTTTAATGTAATACACAGTTTTACTAGACAGTTTTCATCCAAATTGTATTATTTTTTCATGTGTTATAAATATATTTCACAGAGAACTTCACATAAGTCTTTAGAAATATGGTTTATTATAATGTAAGTCCTTTCATTTACGTTTATTCTTATGCTTTTATAAAGTCAGATTATAATAAATATATAGTCAAAGTCATTATAATAAATATAAAGTCAGATTATAAATTATTTTCTTGTGAGTTCTTCAAAACGATGACAATTTGGCATAAATTTCATATTTACAAATGGCAGAATTTTTCTCTTTCTTTTAATTACCCTATTCATTATTATGAATTTTTTCACTGTTAATAATTCGCATTTTATTTTTACATACTTACATGTTATTAGATTACTTAATGTACTTTTTTATATCAATTTAATGGGAAAAAACTAGATAATTATTTAATTGATAATGCACAATACAAAATATTGAACTTACATGGAAATAAATTTTCTTTTAGTTCCTAAAAAATTAATAAGTTATAATAAATTTCAAAATTCAAACAAGTGCTGTTTACTATAAATTAGATTTCTGATTCATATGGAAAAGTTTTTATGAGAACAGCATCAGAATTTTCCATCATTATTAATTTTTATTATTAACAATAAATGTTTTAAAAAATATGGCTTGGTTGAATTTTGTTAACTATTGAACCTATGACAAACATTTAATGCTTAAATACATAAAAAATTCATTAAATTTTTCAGTTAATTTAATTATGTAACACTTATTTAACTGATAAAATTATTTTCTAGAATCTTACATTTCAATAACATTTTATGATAGTAAGAAAATTTAATCCAAACAACATTAGTTTTTGATACAAAATGATCAAAAGTTGTTGACAAACAAGAAACTAATTATTGTAAAATATATTTATCTATTGTTGAACCAATTTCAGTCGTTCCATTGGCAGTTTTCACCCCTTAAATTTTATTAGCAAAAGAAAGGAAATTAACAGTACTCTTTGCTGGTTCAGTTAAATACCATTATGCATTACTTATTGATATTGCTTACATGCATTTAAATTTGGGGTATAATAAACTGCAAAAGTTTTTCAGATTTAGTGTAGTTAGAAATAATATGTTAAATTTAAAAATAAAAATATACTTTCGGTTGAACTCTTTGTTTTAACTTTTTTATATTTCTAATCTTTTTATTTAACTTAAGATTATTATATAATTTGAACAAAAGATTATTATTTATGAAAAATATAATGAAAAACATTTGTTCAGTCAAATTATGGGTCAACATATGATTACTTATGTACCATATAAATTATTAATAAATAGATTTTCATCTGATCAATACAGATATTTTTACTAATTTTGAAATGTATTTAGCATACATATATATATATTATTATTGAAAATGTTAAAATGAACTGCTTTAAATTTTAAAGGTAAATTATGAATCTTAATTCATTTTAGATGCAAATTGTGAAAGTAATGCAAAATTGTCTGCAGCTCAAATACTGCGGATGAAAAAAAATCGTGAAAAAGCAATGCAATTAAGAAAATCCCGAATAGCAAATTTGCTAGATGCTGAAAAGTATATTTTCTTATTACAGTTTTTATTATAGTTTATATCAGATAAAATGTATATGTTTTTTTGCTATCTATTTTTTTAATTAAGTTTATTTATATCTTTGCATTATAGTAACAGCATTTTTAACTATATTAATAGCAAAACTTATATAGCTTTAAGATTTTCTTAGAACTAAAGTTTGATAATTTCTTTTAGAATATATTTAAAACACTTGATGTTTTAAAAAACAAATAGAAAATCATGAAACATTTCCTAAAAAAATTTTTCAATATTAGAACATATTTAACAATAGAAAACTTTCCTTTCTCAAGTTTCTAGTTTTATTCCAAAATAATTTTTGTAGAAGTTGCATTTTAATAAAGTAAAAGAAAAGTAGTTTTATTTAATTTTAAATTTTTCCTCTAGGTAGTAGCTCTATATTTTATGAAATACCTATAACATTCATGACAGCTCTATGCATTTACTACATTGTTTTTATATAACTGAATTTTTATAAGATATTTTTATCAATAAATTTATAGAGCTAATTTTTTTTTTTTAATTTTATGAAAAGTTTTGCAGGATTCACATAAAATATTCAATATTTACCTCATGCAATGGCTAAATACATTAATATTGAGAAATTTTATTACTCCTACAGCAGTTGTGTGATTGTAACAGCCACAACAATAACTGACCTGTTGACCACCCTGTCTAGTGGTCAGAGTGCCTGACTGCGTATAGGGAGGTCCTGAGTTCGAATCCCAGTTTGGGCTTGGATGTACTTTCTCTATCTATCCTGTCTTTGCCCTTTCTATGTATGGATGAGGTGTGAATGGTTGCCTACCCTATAAACGGGCCCCTATAACAAGTTTGTACTGAAGCAGTCAGACTCCACGCCAAATATGGTTCAGTATGAAAAAGTGGAGCAGCGCACCCCATATTGTCAGCCTAGCTGATACAAGACAAATAAATAACTGACCTGTTTGCATCTCTGCCTAATTTTTATATTGTGGCTAAGGAATCATTTTTGTTGGTTTTAAGAGTTATGTTTTCAACCATATTTAACGATAAATATCCTCTTGTATTTGTATTCATTGTAATAAAAGTGTTGTGATCTGAATCTTATATGGCATTACAATATTAACAACTTTAATTCTAATGTTAAATCCTATTTTTCTGTCCAGGGGATGGATTTGTCGTAAAATTTTTGAAGTTTGGATAATTATTAATTAAATGTAAACTTTCTTTTCTGTCAACATGTGGAAATAATTTAGTTAAAGGAATATTCCATACTAATTTTATCCAAAATATAATTGGTTTTCAGAAAGAGGTTTAACATCCTCATTACAATACAGGTACTTTTGTGATAAAACTAGTTATGATGTTTCCCTTAAAAATCTGAAAATCCTTCAAAATCTTCTTGTGTTTGTTGGATTTTTAAGTAAAAATACTCTCATTTTTACTTAGTTCTAGAAAGTGAGATATGATAATAAATTACCTTTTTCCAGACTAAAAAGTTTGGGAAAAAAACTGTACAACATGTGTCATGATTCGTGGTGTGGTTAAAAACCATAAGTGAGTCTGAGTCTATAGTAAGCGAACTGAATAATTTTTCCTTAAATACTGATGAAACTTTGCATAAAAATGGATGTAAAATAATAAATATGATTAAAGTTTTTTATGAGGAAAAGAATAAATTGATTTCTTTGCATTAAAGTTCTAAAAGAGAAAATTTATCAACCATAAAAAATATATATGAGTAACAGAAATTAAGATGCATTTAATATTTGTATTGTAAGAATTTTATTAGATATTTATCCAGTCTTGTGTAGAAAAGCTTTTCTGTAAATAAAATATTTAATGGTTTGAGAGTTTGAAGTAAATAGGAATGTGGTTTATAAATTATGTAATTTTTTAAACTTCTGCTTCTGAATTTTAATGAAATAATTTAGATAATATTTATTGAATGCACACAAACTGAATTTCATTCAAACAACTTTTGATCTTTTAAGCAAACTTAATTTACTAGATAAATTGAAAATAAATTTATACAGATACTTTTGTGAGCAAAAGTGTATGTAAATTGATAGTTTACTAAATAAATTTTTTCACATAAAAAACATTGAACTATTTTGATTTTATTTTATATTACATTTTATTAAATTAATTAAATTTCTTCGGAATAAAAATCCTATTCTTCTACTATACATCCTGGATTAAAAGATTTTGTTAAGCTTTTTTTGTATAAAACCTAAATGGTGCATAAATTTCTATTTTCAGGGCTTTTTTTATTTCATTTAATGAATGTATCTTTTAAAGAATCTGTCAGCAATATAGGGATAGATTTATTCATGTTGATTCATCTGCTTATCAAATGATGTCAGGTACAAAGAAAAAGTATTACATTCATGTGTAAAATTAATGCACAAATCTCCCTGACCAGTTTATCAGGAAACAATACTTTATAAAAAACTTACTTCAGAATAGTAAATGTTTGGTTTATTTTTTAGATTAAATTTAAAACACAAAATATACAGCTTTGTTAGCTTTTATAAGTTTGGCTAAGTCTTGCCTTCTGTGATCTATGAAGAAGGTCAGAAGTTAAGTAGTACATAAAAGGAAATAGATAATGTTTAAAAAAGACAATTTTAAATGTAGAAATTCATATAAGAATGTTGTTGAACAATCCATGCAAACACGTACGGTGTAGTTTGCAAAATTAAAATTTGACAAGCCCAAATCTTATAGCTAATTTTAAAATTTACCAAGTTCTTTCTATAAGAGAAAACTAACCAGAATTTTATTTTGCCGGAAAAAAAATCATTCTTCATTCAAAAAAGCTCTATAGCATTTCAATATATTATTACAGACATTAATTCAAATTATCTGTGGACAGTAAAACAAATGAGAAGAATCAGAAAATTTGTTTCTTTTATTAAAACATAAGGTTAACCCTATTAAAAACTAATTTTCCATAATGAAAATTAAATGTCTTTTTTCAAAAAATATTAATTTAATATACAAAATAATTATTTATGAAGCTGCATAAAAAAATGAAAAAATATTTTTATTCAAAATTGTTGCAATTTTGTATTCAATTATATAAAAAAAAATAATTAAATATAATTCTTAATTTAATTCTTTCTATAGAAAATTTTTGTTTATCATTTGCTTAGTATTAAAATAAATACATTAATATTCTATATAGAAATTTAAAAAAAAATGTCTTCTAATTATATTGAGAATACTTTAAAACTTTTTGTTTTACATAGGGCTGTAACACAAAAAGAAGCTAATGCCATTTCTCGTCCTCGTGACACTGGAGCTGGCTTTTTTGCTGAAGAAGAAGATGATGAACTCTTAAATTCTGATAGCAGACCAATTGTTAGTCAACCCGCTCCATTATTTTTAGGTGACAGACCTATATGTCTGGAATGTAATGAAGAATTTAGTGATTCATATCTTCAAACACATTTCGATTATCATGTTTGTGACAGTTGTAGGTAAAAACAAATTAAGTATCAGTTTTATTTTAATATCAATGCTTATGAATGCTGCAAAACAGAACTTTCTAGTTTAGTTAAAAAAAACTTAAAAAAGTTTTAACTTGTTCGAATTTTATCAATCAAGTGTACATTTGTGTACCTAATGTATTTTAAATTTCATATTAATATTTTTAAAAAAAATTTAATTTTTGAAAAAGAGTATTTTTCATATTATATTTAAATGATTTTTATTTAAAATTATGTTTAAAAGTATGAAAATTTCTATTAGTTTCTATTTTAATTATCTCAAATATAAATTAGTAAAAATTTGTATATTTCCTATTAATCTATTCCCCACTGGAGATAAGTCTAAGAACATTATTCTGAACAGTCTCCAATTTTTTCTGAATAGTATCTGATGCAGTAATCAGGAGCTCAGCTCCATATTCAATTGCAGGTCTGATGTAGGACTTATAGGTAATGCAGAGTAAGTCTTGTGAAGCTCCCCATTTCGCTCCTGCAAATCTTTTTTAAAAGTTTACTTCTGGATTTTCTGATGTCTATAATTTCAACAGTTTGACTATTCCAACTTAACCTTGTACCCAAAGTGATGCCCAGATATTTGGCTTTAGCTGTTTTACACAGACGATGGGAACCATAATATAAACTAATATTATAGGGTTTTGTATTTAAAGTAAGCAGCTGGTAAACGGTTTCATCAATGTTCACTATAATTTGATTCTCATTAGATCAATGAAACAGTTCTCATAAAGCCCTGTTAAGGGAAAGTTGGATGTGCAGCATATATCTTCTGGTTGACCAAATGACCAGATCATCCGCAAAAAGAAGGGCCCTAACATCCCCATCAACGTCCATAACTTTCTGGATTACATCATTTATCATGTTGTTGAACAAGATAGGGCTCAACACAGAGCCCCGAGGAAATCCCTGTTGAGTTTGTCTGTAGAAGGAGACAGATTCACCAAACCTGGTTATAATAAATCTCTGGGTCAGAAATTACTTGATCCAACAGTACATGTTTCCACAGATTCCTATGTCTATAATTTTCTTAAGCAGTTTTCTTCTTCACATTCTATCAAAAGCGGTTTTGAAGTCTATAAAGATTGCCACGGAACTGTGTTTCTAATGAAAAGCATCTTTAATCAGCTGTGTAACTCTAGCCACCTGTTCAACAGTATTTCTGTTTTTATGAAAGCCTGTTGTTTACCAAGAATAATTTTCCAAGTATAATTTGAGCCTTATTGAAATCAAGCGCTCTGCCATTTTACAGGTAGCGCTTGTGAGAGAGATAGGTCAATAGCTAGATATATCCCCAGAGTCTTTACCACTCTTCAGGGCCGCAATAACTTCGGCCTTATGCCACTGACTTGGAAGGCCCCTAGTCCAAGACATATTAATTATGTTTAGCAGTCCATCCAAAGATCCCTCTCCCAGATAAATGATTTATTTGTAAATATTATTTTATCTGGGATGTCATTATGATAAAAATTCATTTAAATCATCATGCATTTTATTAGAACATATTTTGATTAAACAGTTTTTTTTATTGTATTCAAAGTTCATATTCTTAATTTAATACATATTTACTTTATATCTTTGAGAATTTTTTCTAAAATTTCTTATTGGTATTATTTCAATATTTAAGTTATTGAAATTACACATTTGTAGTCATCTTAAGTAACTGGTGTTAAATATAATGATGTTACCTTTGTCTGATTGCTGTTTTAAAGATATTAAACATACAAGAATGCATATAAACATAGGAAAAAAGAATTTAATTATTTAGGAGTATACTAAAATTAAATAATTATGTGCATTTGATTTTATATGCATTTATTTAGTTTTATATTTTTTTATTTCTGAAATAAAATTTGATCTGCGATAGTCAATAGTTACACTATATATGTCTTTAAAGCATTGGTTTTAGTATTCTATTTTTAAAAGTATTGGAGCAAAATGAAAAATCATGTAATATTTATCTTGTTTAAAACTACATGCAAAGTTTTGAAAAAGTTTATATCATAGATTCGATTCAGTGTTATTTTATTTAAGAACAATTCTTTTCATGTATTTTTATCTTTAAACCAATATGCATCTTTTATTTTCAAAAGCTCTTGCAATTTCTTTTTTTTTTAAGAAATTCTATCTTTAATCTGTCAATAAATGTAGTTTTGTTATTTTATAAAATTCACATTTCACATAAAAAAAAACATCTAAAAACTTTTTGTCTTAGCTAGAAAATTATCTAATGGTTTCTTAACTTTACATTGTTTAAATAATTATAATGCTGACTTACATGTATAAACTAAAATAATTTGTCAAGTTGCATTGTAATTTGTTTTAATACTTTTGAATTTAATTTATTTACATATATTTATCTTATGTTTTCAATGAATATACTAGAACTATATTTTAGCTATTCTTAGTTAAATGTATAGTTGCATTTTATGTCGCTAAATTTCTTAATAAATTACATGTGTATACAAACTATTTTACCAAATCTAGAAAAAGTACTTTTTCATTTTAACTACTAACTTCAAATGCAAACAAAACTAAATGGAATCTAAATAGTTTGAAAAATTAGTGTAGAACCATATAATTCAACCTTAAAATATATTATTATTTTAGAAGAATGTGAATTATTTTCCTTAAAATTGTAATAGTTGTTGCACCAGCATGATTCCTGTACCTAGTCTTGAGTTGGGCTCTACTAGTTAAATAAAAGCAGCCAGGTGGAGTCTTTGTGATTTTAAAATAGGGATCAGGCAGAAGAATTAAAGTCATTGCTTGCTGAACATCTTGATCTGAGTTAACTGTTTCACTGTCTTTGTCCATTTTTGACCAGCCAAGTAGCACATCCCCTTGGCAGAGAAAATTTGCATTTAGTCATACTTGGGCTGATGCTCCATCCACTTCAAAGCCAGCAAATGCTTCATTAGCAGATTGTTATGTGTTTGCTTCAACTTAAACATTAAGATTGTCTTCTTAATTGACACTTTAAATAATTTTATAATCATTTGAAGTTTTAGGCTTTCACTTATAATCCATTCATCTATATCTTCAGCACTAATTTCTGAACATCCAGGAATTTTTAAATACTTTTTGAACTCCTCAAGTGACATGTTATTCTCCTGTTCTCTTTTCTTGAGCTTTTTCTTTTTTCTCATTTTTCCTTTTCTTCAGTTTAATGTATTTTTCTGAAATTATAAAGCAAGCGATTACTAATAATTAGCGATTAATTATATTAGAAATTATAATTAGCAATTTGGATAAACAGAGTTCAGATAACTGGACTTCTAGTATATAACAATTATTTCCATGAAACACATTTGCTCATCAAATGTTGTATAAAAGTTTTGATTTATGTATATATCAGTCTATTTCAATATATTGAGAGGACTTTTGTTATTTCAGTTATTTAACTAAAAATATTTATTGATTTAAAAATTATCATTAAAAAAATTGTAATTAATATTTCCTATGTAAATTATAAAGTGATATAAATTTCTCTTCATACAGGGATAATGATGGTGCTCATACTTTGATAAGTAAAACTGATGCAAAGAAAGAGTATCTCTTAAAAGATTGTGATTTTGATAAGCGAGAACCACCTTTAAGATATATTTTACGAAAGAATCCTCATAATAAGCATGGGAATATGAAATTATATCTTCGCCTACAAGTTAGTATCTATTTCTTAAGAAATTAATCCCTAATCATGTAAAAATCTGTTAGGAAATGGAATTGCAATTTTTATAGATATCTTTTTTGTACAGTTATTTTAATATTAAGTGTTATAGTTTTTTTTAATTTAGCTAATATGATTAAATTATTATGATTTTGAGACATTTTACATATTTTCAATTTGATTTATAATTTTTTTAAATCATGATTTCATTGTCATTTATTTGTAGTATTTCAAAATATCTTATTTTTCAGAAATTCTTTTTTCGCTTTTTATTTACTTATTTTTGCCACATATCTTGATTTTATTATTAAAATTTTAAAAAAATCTATTGAAATTGATTCTTTTTAATTCCAAAATTTGTCTAATAGTCTTTTAACATTAATAACTCATTGTTATTCAATTTCAGAAGATTGTTAAATTTTATTCATATTATTCTTGGTAACATATTCTTGGAATTCAAATTATTCTTGTTAGTAACACTTTCTGCAAACACCCAATTTATCTGTGAAATAACTCCTTTTAATCTTAGTCAAAACCTAGAACTGATCTCCAGAACTAAATGAAGAGTTACTGGAAACATCTTCTAAGTCAGCATCTGAGTCTTCATACAATAAATTCTCCTTTATACCATTCAAAGCATTACTAAATCCACACATCTTAAATGATTTGATATTTAAGATGTGTGGCCTGTTTTAAATAAATCTCATAGACAATGCACATCAAAAATTATTTCAACATTGCATACTGTAAGTTACTCTTTTTCGATTCTTTTTCTGATTTTTACCAAGTTTTTACCATTTTCATTTAGGAAGTCTAAAGTACCTTGCTGTTTATATGTTCTGTAGTATGCCCATTCACGCATAGCCTTTATGCTGTGTTGTGGTAATGCCGATATTGTTTTCAGCTACAGCTTGCCAACATATTAAAGAATACTATATAGTAGAAATTTCACTCATTAAAAAGTTGCTCATGCAAAATGGAAGTTTAAAAAAACCCAGCTGTGGTTGCATATGATAATACATCTACATTCACTTAATTCTATGTAACTATGTTTCCATTGTCCTAAGAAACAAGAAAAAATTTGCACAACTGTGAACAGAAGAAATTTTCAAAAATGAATGTAATCAAAAGCTGAGTATCAGTGTATTGATGCACTCAGTTTTTCAGACATTTTTATAAAAATGGGCATTTTATATGCTAGCAAATATGTTAAATTTGTTTCATAAATATTAGTTAGAAGATAAATATTATTTATGAGACGTAATATATATTTAAATTACATTCACTATACATTTATGATTTTTCATAAAAAATGAATATACAATGATTAATAATAGAAAAGAAAAATATAATTTATTCAAATTATCTTGAAAACATAGTATGAATACTTTGTTTTTAAAAAATGAATAATTACAATAACATAAAAATTTGGCACATTTGTTTTAAAGTTCTTCAAAGTTTATATAAAATTTTTCCCTGGCATTTTTTATGAAGTATTTGAGATGTCTGTTTTTTATTTGAAATTTAACAAATCCAATTTGTAAAGATGTAATAGTCTGTGTTTGTAAAAACAAGTGTGTATATTAATATTTAGGCAAAAGTTTGTTTTTAAGTTTTCTGAATTCTTGATGATATTCTTGTCTAATCATTTATTTAAATATGTAAATCAATAATTAGGTAACATGTGCTATTCCAGTTTGTTTAAATAAAGGATTTAATGCACCACTTTAAAAATGATAAAATTTAAATATGCATTTGAAATTTGCTTTATAATTTCCTTATTTACTAAATATTTAAATTTTTGTAGTTTGAATATTTTATATATATTGTTTACTAGAAAATTATGTTTTTTGTTTCTTTAAATTATTTTGCAATTGATATTTTTTAAAAAAAATAATGTGAACTGTTTTTTAAATTTCAGGTGGAAAATCGTGCCTTGCAAATATATGGGGATGAAGGAAAGATCGAAGAAAAGAAAGAACAATTAGAAGAAGCATCTTTGAAAAGAAAAAAGAAAGCATTTGATAAAAAAGTTAAAGGTAAATTTATTTATCTTAATTTATAAATTTCAAAGGTGGAAGGATTTAGCACAAGAAAGAGTCAATTTGATTTTCAAAACATTTCAATGGCATTCCTATGCATGTCTTCATAAAGTTTGAAAATTTTAAATTATTTTTATGATAAAAGGTTATATAAATTGCTTATTATTTTAATAGAAGCTGCAAAAGTGAACGTTAATTTATATTAGAAATCTTAGAAAATAAATCTAAATTTCTATAAGACAAAAAGTATTGTAATTCACTATTATAAAATCTTGTTATTATGTGTTAGTATGTTGTTATTATTACCACCATATAATAATTTGAGCTTTTTATTCAATAACTTCATCTAGTGTTTGTAAATTGCTTTATAATTTATATTTTATTTTTTAGTTGCTATTTATATTTAGCATTTATCTTAATAACAGATTTGTTAATAGGGATACAATAAATTCATTTGTTTCAAGAAGTGTAATTTAAAAATGCTTTATTTCATTTATTAATTGGAACATTAGCAATTGCAACACTAATATTTTTGTTAGTGTTTCATACACATACTTAATAAAAAGTTCACAATACTGCTAATTTGTTTCAGTTTTTATTAAATTAGAAATCTTACATGATTAAGAATAAATTCAGTAAATCCAATTGCATTGTATATGCTTAGGTAAAGGCTATTTTAAAATTTTCGTTATAGTGTAAAACATTATTTGTCTCGTGTAATATTTTTTCATAGAATTTTTATATGCTATTATTGTATTATCTATGTGCTCTAGATTGTACAGTATTGTTCAAATCAATGAATAAACATTCTTATCAATCTATATTATTATATTGGTTAAGTAATTAACGAATAGACATTAATGTGCTTGACTATTTTTACATTATAACCACTAGGAATTGAATATTTCTTAAATTATAGTTTGGATATTATGACCAGAAACCATGTACAAGAGCAAATATCCTTGACAAAATATCCCAAGCTCGGATGGTCATTTTGCTTGTATCATGCTTTTTTACCACTATTTTGATGGAGAATGTCAAGTAGATTGATGTAAAAGAATATTTAATAATCTATCTAAATTTATATTATTCATCACATTAATGAATATTTTAAAATTTTAAGAATATAATATTCAGCCATCCTTCATTTTATACTTAAAACAATGCAAACAAGCATTCTAAAAGCATAAAGCAGAATATACATATTATGATCAAAATGTTATCTACTTAGTTTTCCTCAACTGTAGAACACCTAAACAAACATAAGATTCTGCTATCAGTAAAATATACAATGGGATGTAGAACAACTTGATTAGCAGTTTTTTGTTTTCTGAAGAGTTTTTATTTGAACTCAACTGAGCTCCAATACTGAATACCCAGGTTTGATTTTAACATTGTTGAACAGCTTGCAGTAAATTTGTCCTTTCTGCTTTTAGCATGTTTGTTTGTCTAAGTGGATCAGTGGAAGTTTTCATGGGTTTTCTTCTTTAAGGCATTTTTATATAGCACACTATTTATAAAAAGTTCTTACACAAATTGGGTACTTCAATAGATGTTCAAATACCTTACTACATACTTTGGTGTTAGACATCCATTATGCAGTACCAAACCACTCTCATCTTATGATCCCTTTATATTCTGAATTTCAATTTTTAAGAAAATATTTGTTTAATTTATAGAGTTAAGCCTGTTAAATTATGCTTTAACGAGAATGCCAGTGAAGTACAAAAACTTACTGGGTATTTATATAGTTACCTATTTCCGATTACATTATATATTGCGATTGATTTTTGAAAAAGAAATTTAATCATAATTTTTCTCTAACTTATCTATGATAACATTCTTTGTTTATGAAATTCCAGTATCTAGGATTTGATTAAGTCACATAATTCTGAATGATTTTTTATCATCTGTACATGCCAATAGTAGCTCTATAACATATTAATAAAGATATTTGCTTTATTTAAATATAATTAATTCCATTATTTTGATATAATTTTTTATTTTCTTTATTTTTACATTGTTGTACAAATTTTAAAGTTATGTAAAAATTTGAAATCTCAGCAAATTATAAAATAACTCCATTAGTTGTAATTCATCATGGTATGTTTTGTTATATTCTATTTGAAACCATTTTAGTCACAAAAGTTGGCAATGGAATATAATGCAAATAAACTAAGTAAATTTTGATCACAAATGAATGATTTTTAGATTTTATAATAATATTTTTATATGTTTGATAAAGAATAATGATATGGTGTATTTTATTATTTGAAAGAATGTACAGAAGTGTTCAATTTAAAAGTTATAGTAGGGTATCATGATTTTAAAAAAAACTTAACGTTTATATTTATATTAATTAAAAGTTAATATGTAAGATTACTAATTTTTGTTTATGTATGAAAAAATAATTTGTACATAAATTTTTTATATATATTGTATATTATACTCTTTGTCCTTGTTCCATTTTGCAAATGCATGAAATATATATCACTAGAAATTTTCTGACTTTCTTAGGTGAAGAAAAATAAATTAGTAAATTTCACTTTATCTTTTGTTAGGAAGTTGGATTAATTCCTGTTAAAAACAGATTTCTCTTAGAATCAGAAATTTCTGTAGCCTTTAATATTAATGTGTTCCAATAAAAATTCCTTATATATATTTCAAAAATTATTAACAATTTTATCAGTAGTTTAGATAAAATTAATTCAGATTTTTAAATAGCTAATGCTGTATTGTAATTACCACTTTCTATAAAATAGCTTTGAGAATGGAAGTCCGTAGCAGTTTGTACAGGAAAAAAGACAGTTCACATACGCATTCATATGGTGCTGAAGTATATAAAGAAGACGACGACATTTATGTTAAAACATGTACTACTTGTGGTCATCAAATTGAATTTGAACAAATGTGATACTGTTGATAATCCCAAATATTTTTTTTTACTTTTGTCTGTCTTTATTGTTGAATTATAATAATATCTGATATTATCAGATAAAAATATTGATATTATGTGATGTTAACACTGTACATAGTAATTCTGGTGTTCATTGTCATTTATTACTTCTGTTATTTGATTTATAGATAAAGTTTAATTCTGAAAGTCATAAATACAAATTAATATTATTACTAAAAGTACCACTAAAAACCAAATTTATAACTTTTGAAAAAATTATGATTATAATTTTTCTGCTGAAAATAATGAAAATGATTTATTGTGAGGAATATTTTGTTAAATTCCTTGATTGTTTTTAATTTATTCCAATTTTTTTAAACTAATTAATTAATTTTTTTAAATTTTATTTTTTAAGTTTTATTTCTAACTTTCTCTGTAGAATCAAATAAATCTATATTTCTGTGGTAAAAAAGCTTAATATTGTTTGATACAATTTATCTTTACTTTCTATTTTGTGTCACATGTGAAGTGTTCATATTGTATAAAAGTAGAAATGTAACACCACAGACAAGTGTGTAAAAAAGCAATAAGAATATAAATAGATTAAACGTTAATTAATGTTTTGTAAGATATGATCAAGTTTAATAAAGCAATGAAAAAATACTAATTAATCAGTGAGTTGTAAGATTGCTGCAGGTGGAGGTTAAGGTAACAATAGATATATATAATAAATCGATGAGCTAGTAGCTGTGTAAATTTGAACCATTTATGATAGTTTATCTTCAAGAATAAAAAATACAGTAAACATTTTTTAACCAATTATTTCTACCTGTATTTAATGTCTGAAAAGTAAAGGACCAGGAATCCTTCAAGGATTTGAAATCCTTGTAAGATTTTCTGATGTACTCAGAGACATTATCTTACTAATAAAATAATGTTGTATATTCTTTACAAAATGATATTGTGCCATTAGCTTTATCTTTTAATATAAACATCATGTAAATATTGTTGGAAATGGCATTCAAAACCAATATGTTAAATAGTTTGCATTCCATGGCTGTAATAAGATCAGATTCTCATTTTATCATTAACAAACAATATTATGTCTGCCAGTATAGAAGCATAATTCATCAGAGAATATGAATTATTGTCAGTTATTATAATCTAAATGTCTTTAGATCCCTACCATTTTATCTAAATCATAAGTATATTAGAACAGTAATTCTCTTATTGACATATGAATTTCATCTATTAGTGTCTATTTAAGTAAATAATTGTGTTTTCCAAGGTGTAAGAATCAAAAGAAATCGCCAGCTTTTTGTTAAAATGTATTGGTATTTATGCTGTGCTGACCTTGTCTTCTTATATACAGCTTATGTTCTTTTGCCGTGCGAAAACCACACCATCTTCGTTAATTTCCTTTTGTCCTTTTGTGTTGAGCTACCTCGCTGCAAACTGCTTTTCCTTTTTTTTTTATCTGTTTTTTAATTTACCTGTTGGTTGGAGCAACTTCTTTTTGTAGTAATCTGACATCATTGCTATGACATGTTATTTCTGTTTTAATTAATGTCTTCTAAAATAAATGTTTTAATTAATGTCTTCTAATTCTGTTTTAATTAATGTCTTCTAAATTCTAAATTAAAAATTAATGTCTTCTAAGTCTAACCTTGTTGTATACAACTTTTACAAATCTATTTGTCCTTTCTTTTACACCAAACTCACTAGAAAATAATACATCCATACATTAGATGTTTTCCACGACATAATGAATTGTATATATCCTCTAGTTTGCTTCTGTTTTCTGATATGTTTGTGGTTCATTTATATTGTCATACAGTCCATATATATATATATATATACTTTGCTTGTATACTGTACATTTTTTCTAAAATTATTTGTATTTGTAAGATTTCTATCATTAAAATACCAAATAATTATAAACTAGGCCACTTTGGAATTGGATCAGTACAAAATCTGTACAGCACTACAAAATAAAACAAAATTAATCCAACCCTAATTTCATTTAATGGGAAGTACTAATTATACACATTAAATGAGAAGTAACTGGGACTGAATGTTTTTAAATGTGCAAAGAAACCTTTTCATAAAACCTATCCTTAAATGTTAATTTTTTTGTAATAATATTTTATTTTTATTTAATATAAATAAAAAAGGATTAAATTAGAAAAAAAGATTTAATAATTCTAAATAAATAAATTTTGTATATAAATATGTAAATAAATTATGTATATAAATTTGTTGAGCATAAGTATGTGAAAAATATCCTAAGTGGTTAAAAATTAAATATGTATATTTTTCTAATTTCTCAAGTTTGGTAAATATTTATGAATTCAAATATTTTTACTTAAACTTATGATTTGGAATTATGAAGTCTTTAGTGGTATAACTATTATATTCAGTAAAAATTAGATGTTATATAACTAATTTTGTAGAAGACTTGTATTTATTGAGATTATTTAATAAAGAAAAATTAGAATTTTTGAAGCAAATTTGAATTGTGCTCAATTATGATTAAATTTGTCTCGTTGTTCATTTAAAAATGTATAGATTGAAAATTAGAAATACCTTTTAAGATTGCTAATTAATTTTATAGACTGCTTGTTTGCTAATTATGTTTATAAATTTACTGAGTTCTCTATTTTAAACTGTCTTCTACTCAAACTCATTTTAAGACCATGTGAACTATTATTTTACATTGCATGCCATGTATTCTATGTGATTATCAGGCTTGTTTTTTTATTATTGTGTGATTAAATGTTTGAATGTAATAAATTTATAATTTTGATACCACTAATTAGTATTCTTATTTTTAAATTTTATCAGTGTGTTAAAAGTAATTTCATATAAGAATATTAACTATCATGAATAAGAACAATATGGTTCGTATATATTTTATTCTATCATTTCTCTATAATGAACGTCAAAAACTTAAAATCTTCATTGCATGATTAACCTCAATGAAGATTTAAGTTTCTCAAAGTTACAAAAATTAATAATTCTCAAAATTCTTCTGTAACTTGAAAAAATTTTTCCAAAATTTTTTGCTTGCTTTTATATTTTTGAAATTTGATTACGTGATTGTCGTATCTATTGCATTGTTAACTTTGTTTTCTCTCCTAATCAAAATTGTAAAATATAAAATTTCTGTGTAGAATATTTTTACTTCTGAAAATATTCTTGGTCTTTTTTTTTCATTGAACTTAATAAATAATTGTTCAACACTGTAAAATATTTTATTATCTAGATGTTTTAACGGTCACATATTTTCTTTCACACTTTACATTTGGAAAGTTGTTATGAATCAATAAAATGTGAAATTTTATGCAAATGTTGAGTGCAAGCAAATCGCTGCTTTTTTTTTATTTATTTTATTATAATATTTAGTTCATATTATTTTGTTTTTTTTTTTTAACTTTGACTGTTATAACCGAATAATATTTTTAAGTGTTGTCATTAACCAAGGATGAGTAAAACAGCCTAACTTAACACAAAAGTCATCGATTTTTTTTTAATATTAGCTGTGATTGTATGCTTAATATAAAAAGCTATAAGTTTTTCAGTTGTTATTATAATTAGTATAAATATAAATCTTGTTATTGTTATTATATTTTTTAATATTTTTGAATATGTTTGCATTTATTTCCATGAAAATCAATCACACTATTTTAATTGGTTTTAATTTTTTTCACACATTAAAGATTTTTTTAAGTATGCCAATGGTTTATATTCATTTTTAGGAAATATATCACTGCTATTGTGTAATAAAGTGATAACTTGCTGTTCTGCAGCACATGAAAACAAATGCATAGTAAGTGCTGGTCAATTAGCTTTTACAGCTGTATTTTTACCATATCGCTTGAAATTTTTAAATTTTGATGAAATACAAATAACACAATCAGGTGTCAATAACACATACTATTGTTTTAAATTATAGTATTTCTCATAAATATATCATTAAACTGTTAAAACTCATATATTATAAACTTGAATTAAATTATTCATTTAAAGAAAATTGATTTTATTTTAAAGAGTTCTATTTTTTACCGTTTATATTGATAAATTACTTTTAAAGAAATTTAATTTTTTATTTATTTAGTAAAAATTATAAAGCAAGTTTACTTTGTAAACTCAATTAATTTGTGCTAAAAAAATTACAAATGTATTAGTAAAGTAACATTGATGCACGTTTTGAATTAATGTATAATATCTTTTGTACATATATTTAGTTACATTTTTAAAGCTATTTGCTCTATTTTCATCTTAGAGCTAATTTAAACTTCTATATAGCCTGAGAAACAAATGCTTTTAACTACTATATTTGCTAACTACAATAAAACAGCTAAAAGTGTTTTTATAGAATTACTTTTCATCAAGTATGCAATCCATGATAATATTCATTATCTTCATTTGTTTGATGCTTAAATTGTTCTATGTTAATGAATATTTTTATTTTCGTGAAAAATATTTTATGAAAAAGAAATTTTCGTGAAAAATATTTTATTTATTACCACTTAAGAATAGAGGCATGTCTCAAACATTTGTACATAATTATGATGCCACTATATCTCCTTCAAAGTTTTAAAACCGGGTTTTTATTTTTTAACAATATTTATCTTCATTACTATTAAATAAAGATTAATTATTTCTAAATAATTAATAATCTGCTGCTGTTAATAAGTTCGATGTGAAGATCTCTCAAAACCTTCCCTCACTCAAATCTATTTACAATACGCATTTCGTAAGTCCTTTGCCTAAATTAGAGCTCTACCCTGCAATTCAAGGGTTTAATTGCTCTCTCAAGCTTGATTCTTTGTAGTGGCTCAGAATTTACTTGAAACGATTGGTAGATTCTGGTCTAATTAGCCATCTTATCTAAAAATAAAATGACCATTAAATGCCAGATAAGCTAAACCTTTTGAAATATTTCCTAATTCCAAGGCTATACATCTATTAAAGGGTAACTTTACATACATATTGCTCTCCAAAATGAGAAGGAATCTTTCGTTCGCTGTAATCATATACACATAACTTATGTTTTGTAGACGTTGTACTCTATGTTTTTCATTGAAAAGGTATATTTATCTTTGATAGAGTATTGCATAACAGCTGGAAACTTGTAAGTCTTATCATCCACTGCATGCTGATCATCTGGAAGATCTTTTAATAGATAATGTACCATATTCACATATCATAAAAAAGGCATCCATCTTCTCTTGTGCAATATTCTCCTGGTTCTAACTTGGGAGATTCCACTGCCAAGTGTGATCCTGTTGCTTAGATACCATACCACTTATTTTAGCTCTAATGTCTTACAAATGACACTCATTATTTCTGATGTTTTAGAAAATTTTATGTATAAAAAGAAATTCCCAAATGAGCTCATTGTTCACTTAAATGTAATCTTCCTGTCATATGTATATATATTTATGTATGTATATATATGTGTGTGTATATATATATATGTGTGTGTGTGTGTGTATATATATATATATATATAAAACTAAATTCAGTAGTATAACACCCTCCATGATGCAAAGGCCTACAGTGTCCATTTCTGTATCCATGGACAAGGACTCTGTAAACAGAAATGGGGTGAAATGAAAACAGAACTGGAGTGCGAAGTATATGTCCCAGTTTGGTGATCTGTCTATAGAAGAACCAACAGTGTTTAGTTCCTAATCCTGTTTGGTGCTCAGTTTTTATCAGCCCTCTAAAGGGATGAAAGACTGACCTTGCCCATCCCGAGGAACGAACATGTGAATTGAAAACGTATATCCCAGCCATACATATATGTATTGCAAAACAATGAAATGTGAATAATTTTAATATCAAATCTTTAAGTGCTTATATTTCCTTTCATATATATTTTGATATTACATATGGATATTTTGATTTACTAAGAAATAACAGCATTTATGTTTTCTATTTGATAAAGATTGTTTAAAGTAAATAATTTCATTAAATAAAAATATTCGGATAATCCATAGCAAATTTTATTAAAATTTCTTAAAGTAGCTATAGCAATTGAAATGGCATGATGTGCAAACAATGAAATTTTGGAGCTTGTTTTCCAGAATTTTTTATAATAATAATTATTTGATGTGTTGAAACAACAATATCAAAAAAATTCAGATTCAATAACAATAGTAACAATCTCTTTTAGTGTAGATAAAAACACTTTCTATAATATACATTTTAAATGTATGTATTCAAATGTTATGATGTAAACATCGTTTTTATATTGGAATTTATTAAATCTCATTCTTTGATTCCAACTACATCTGTGAGAGGTTATAATGACTGCCACTCTTGTATTTTTATTTCAGATTTCTTAAATCATTGACTTCCACAAATTAAAAAAATTATATTTGAGACCATCAACGTTTATCCAATAGAATGTATTGGTGTAGTCTAAAAAAAGTAAAATAAGAGGGAATAAAATTAACTCCTTCGACAAAAAATCCTTTTTGACGACAGAAAGCTGTGGATGGGATATATCATCCATCCGGTAGCAATCATTCTTTATTATCGTATTGATAAAATCTATAAAAACTCAAATGAAGTTCGAAAAGTTATCTTTCCAGATGAAATAATACCCAGAAATCTTCCATGGCATTCCGGAAAGATTGATGTTGAAATTAACCAAATAATTTATACCGCTATTGACATTGATATATAAATAGTAAATAATAATTAAATGTAATTATTTCTTATCAATTTTACAAATAATTTAGAAATTTTTAAACTTGAACTGTGACACGTTATAGGTGGGATATATACCACACCTATGGATGGAAGTTTCTGTGAAGCGTAGAATAGAGGGCGCTACTGCCGTGGAGATCTAGAAAACTTCCTGCACGAAACTTCCTGCTTACTATTCCATTATTGTCTTATACCATTGTACTTGTTTTCTGTAGTTTCCATAGCTTGTAAGAAAAATTCATTCAAGAGTAATTATCTATAAAATTTTGTGAAATGCAGAAAGCAAATAAAGGTAGTATCTGTTTCGTTGCAAATTTGGTTGCACTATGCGAGCTGGAAAAAATTTACTTTCGCAAGTGAAAATGTTCAAATTTCCAGTGGAACCCGATTTAAAATCTTTAATTTAACTAGCTATATATTAAATCAACTCTTAAATTAAAGAGTTAAATTTTAATTGCAATAAAAATCAAGATTTGCTTAAAATATTAATAAACAACGCAAGTAAGAAAATACATTAAAACAATTTTGTTCTACTCATTATTGATACCAATTCATATATTCTAGCGTGATCAAGAAAATTTTTAATGCTATAAATGAAAGCACAAATAATACCGTGTTTAATATTTGAAATGATTTATAGTTCAATCACACGCAAAATATATTTTCTGAAATTTTGGTATAAATGCATAAAATTAAAAATTAGTTAAAGAAGAAAATGATTAACAATTGAGATGAATAATAAGAAGAGTTAGAATGTGTGTTACAATATATCAATCATCAACAATTGATCCTAATATCGCCAATAGGAGCGATTCCCAGCCGCAAAATATGGTAATTCATCTGGATAATTTAAATAAAAATTTAAAAATTTTTTTTTAAATTTACAGGATCACCAGTGATTGCACTCTTATTAAAAATTATGATTTTAACGGATAACAATAAAAAAATTTTCGAAAACAGAAATAAGTACCTAAAAATATTTAAATAAAAAAATTTTGCGATTGCATTGATTTTTTCAATGGGAAGAGAAAAAAACCGGAAGTATTTGAGATAGTTTCCCCGGTCATCTGAGGTTAGTTTCTGTTTACATTGAAAACTCCATTCATAACACTGTGTTCTTATAAAGCGCTTTCATATTACGCGCTTTCCTGTCCCTCGGATAACATGCATTTTCCTCCACATAACGCGTTGATTCTCACGTTACATTTCTGTACGGCGAAATTTATAATGATTTTTACAATTCACAATCAATTTCACGTACGTTTCCTCATTGTATCAATTGCGTTCTTATAAAATTTAATTAAATTATAGACCTCCTAAAAAAAATATGCTGGTGAAACTTTATTTCAGATAGCTCCGACAACATATAAACATGGAATAAAATTGTTTTGGGAATTATTTGAAATTAACTGTTTTTTAGTTACATTTGTGCAGGTTTTTGTTTAAAGTATTTTTAATTTGATTTCATTAAAACGCACACATTTCATTCATTACCTAGTTTTCCTTTAGTATTCGATTTAAACCTCTCCTTTCACGAAAAAAGTTGAACGTGAATCATTAGTACCTAAAGCGTTATACGAGCGCGTTTTATGAGAATGCTCGTAGTATGCGTTTTCCTATAACGTAATAATATACCTTGTTATATAGGGATTATAGCATTTATAAAATTATGTCAATAAAACAGATCCGCAAAAAACCGGCTATCAGTCGTTTTGTAACTTGTGTTTCTATGCTTGCCTTGTGACGGAATTATAAATGCGCTATTTCTATTTATTATAATCCCCGAATTATTAAATAATTTATCAATAGCAATCTATAGAATAAGATATATATGCATTGCTCTTCCGTTGTATGCAGATGTTTTTAATTCACCAGATCATTCAACATTTAAATAAAAAAAAATAAAAAACATTTTTCACGCAGCTAGTATGACTGCCTTCCAATACAATCACAGTAAAATATGCAGAGAAGTTGTGTGATTAATAATGTCCTTGTTTATATAGTTGCAATTACATGTTTCTCTTCCCAATAACATCAGTAGGAAAAACAAAAAAATTTTAATTATTTTTAAAAGTTCCAGACCACTAATGTAAACGTTTCACTTCAATTAGATGCGCACAGCTGTTTCTTTATTGACATACGGGACATGTGAAATGGACGTAAATTTTCTCTAAGTACACATCTTAAACTATGAAAGATCTGTACCGCAGAGGTTTTCTTCTCCTGATCAAAAAGTTGCAATGCAATAAAGTCAATTGCAGCTTTGATTTATTTATTTTTTTTTTTTAAGAATTTTTTTTAATTTAGTTATAAATAATTTTTATTTTAAAAAATTATTTTGCAAATTGTGAAATGTAATAATAAGTAACTTTTATTTAAAAACATTTTTAAATTATGTAACATGATTTGTTACAAAAGAATTTTGCTTGAATTTTTTTCATTTTTTTTATTTAAGTAATTTATTTTATTTATGTGACGTATAATATTGCATGCCGTATTACATAATATAATGAAAATGACTACAAAATTCTTCTTTATAAGGAAGTTAATGAACAGTTCTCAAATCCTCGAAACGAAGCCCCATTTCTCTAACGTATAAACAATACTAAGAATGTACATTCAATGATAAAAATTCCTCTTGACTGCAAGGCAGACAAGTATTCGATTAATTGTAGAATGTCGTGCTAGAAACGATCATGCTGCAAGTAAAGCGAAAATGACTGATGAGCGATATCAATGGTAATTAGCAACTGAAATTTAGTAAAATTTATTCGAAGACATCTCAACACTTGGAAAACATGACAGTGATAATCAAATTAATTGGGGTCAAGGTTTATCCTTATAGAAGAGTTAAACTTACAGATGCATCACACTCAAGTTACGATTTCCAATTATCGTTTTTTGAGGAAGATGGAATGATAAGTTACTTAATTTTTTATTGTCTCAAAAAATATATTTCTAAACTTAAATCTCGATTAATTGTCAAATAGTATGTTTTGATTAAGGTTATTTTTGGATAAATGAAAGTTAATTAAACCAAGACTAATAGTTTAAAGTGGATTCCGAACCACTACAAGTATCCACACCCTAAGTGAGTAGTAAGATCCATTCTTCAAAATGTGAAAGATTTCAAGTACAGTAGTACCTCGATATACGAGTGCCTTAATATGCGAGTGTTTGGAGACATGAGCCGACGAGTGTGCGATATTTTGCTTTGAGATGAGAGCAAAATTTGAGATACGAGGAGTCGCACACTACACCGCTGCGCACGACACCAACATGCAACAACATTTAAAATACATTATCACATTTATTTTTATAACTAGGGGTCCAAGGAAGAAGATGATGTCTATTGAATTAAAGCGTGAAATCATAGAAAAATATGAGCAAGGTGTGCGAGTAATTGACATGGCAATGATGTATGGACGTATCAGATCAATAATATGTACTGTGCTTAAACAGAAGGAGTTTATAAAGGGTATAACGCCAGCTAAGGGTGTTACAATAATTTCTAAGCTCAGGACCTCTCCATGAAAAGATGGAGAAACTACTGGCTGTGTGGGTGACAAAGAAACAGCTTCAAAGAGAAATCTTAACACAAAGCATCATATTCGAGATGGCACGAGCGATTTACTGTGATTTGTTGAAACGGATCCCACACACTTCCACAAACGAAAAATCGGAAGGCTTGCTTAAAGTTAGTCGGGACTGGTTTGACAATCTTAGTAAAAGGACCAGTATTCACTCCATCGTCAGGCATGATGAGGCAGCAAGTTCGGATGTGAAGGCAGCTGAGGATTATGTCAAAATGTTTCCTGAACGATAGAAGTCAAAGGATACATTCTCCAAAAAGTCTTCAACTGTGACTAGGCTTTTCTGGAAAAGGATGCCCCATTAGACTTACATAACGGCTGTGGAGAAGACGATGCCAGGTCACAAACCCATGAAGGATAGATTAACTTTAGGACTTTGCGCCAATACGAGTGGCTACTGCAAAATCAAGCCATTGCTGGAATACCATTCGGAAAATCCCAGAGCCACATAAGATTTTAAAAAGAAAACTGCAAGCTATGTGGAGGGCAAATCCGAAGGCATGGGTTACCAGGAAATTCTTTGTGGAATGGATAAACCTGGTATTCGGCCCTTCTGTTAAAAAAAATATCTACAGGAAAACAACCTACTCATGCAAGCCCTTCTCGTCCACTACAATGCCCCAGCTCACCCACCAAATCTCGAAGAGTTCAAGTTTATAAATGTTCTCTACTTATCTTCCAACACTCCTATCCTGCAGCCCATGGATCAGCAGGTGATTTCTAATTTTAAGAAGTTGTACACCAAGCACATTTATCGGCGCTGCTTTGAGGTGACGGAGAACTCAAACCTTATTCTTTGAGAGTTCTGGAAGGACCACTTTAACATCGTGATATGCCTAAGATTTATTGATCAGGTCTGGCTGGATGTTACAACGAGGGCCTTAACCTCTGCATGGAAGAAGCTGTGGCCTGAGGCTGTAGCTGAAAGGGCCTTCGAAGGATTGGAACCCGAAGTATCAGTATTAGAGAAGATTGTTTCTCTGAAAAAATCCATGGGTCTGGAGGTAGATGAGAGACATGTGAGCAAATTCGTCCAGGAACAGCCTCAGAAACTAACAACTGAGGAGTTACATAACCTACATTCGCAGTGGCATACCGTGGTTCAACGAAAAATTAGTTTTGAAGAGGAGCCAGAGATAGAGGAGGTTATCTCTATAAGAGATATTAAGAGATCTTGGGAATGTAGGAGAAAAAATTGTAGAGTTCATGGAATAAATTTTCAAGGGAAAAATCACTCCGAAAAAGTTATGGTTTGTTTAACCTAATTAACAAACAAGTTAACTAGCTTAAGAAAATTTTAGTTGATTTATTTGAAATAATTTTGAGCATTAGAGTATGACATGTTTAGAAGATAACATTTCTGAAACATCTTTTTCTTTATTTGAAATTATTAAAAATTTTTGAGAATAATAATGCACACAAAACAACAATCTCTTAAGCCTGGTATTACTATCGAGAGTCAGAGCCAAGTATTTTAAACAAATCAATTCTGAATAAGAGATACCTAAAATATAAAAAAACTAAAAACATAAAATTTTTATTTATACCACGTTGATTTATTTTTCTGTCTATTGACATATCTGTTTTTCTAATACTTTTATCAAATAATGTCATTACTAAGTTTTTGTTTTTATTTTCAATTTATTTTTTTTATTTTTATCTTTGCAAATATTATTATTATTATAATATAATAATATTATTTATTTTCTTCGCTAGTAAAATATATATAAATTAATTTTCTATTTAAAAACAAACTTTTTTTAATAGCTATAAATTTTATGGTTTATTTTATGAAGTATGAAAAGGAAATCCATGTACAATATTTCTTCAAAGTAACAAACATATTTTTTCTAATTAAATTCACTTTTTTATCATCCTAGTGTCTTTGATTTTATGGAAGTTAACTTTTATCCTAAATATTGTTTTTAACCAAACTTTTATTTTTAAAAGTATTTTCCTACAATGATTCAATACAAAGAATTAATAATTAGTTGGAATAATTAAATCATTTAAAATTTTCATGCAGCAAATTTTTTTCCGCCGTAGATTTGGAACAATTGGGTTTCAATCAATGTAATAATTATGAACTTGAAATTCGATAGCGCGTGAGCAATGAAACTTCACTGCTTAACCCCTGTCACAATTGTATTTCGAAATGTACGCTGTTGATTGAAATTTGAACTTTATGGATACTAAACAGAATGTACCGTTGTTTTACTGATTGCAATTTCTCTGGAATATAAAAAAAATTATTTTTCACTAAATTACTTGCATAAATTGGTTCCAAATTTAAATTGTTTCATAGATTAGATTTAAATATTTATCTCTTATTATATTCACACTATCTTTCATCTTGATAATTTTAATTTAAATTGATATTGTTAATTAATAAATCAATTAAATTATAGCAATAAAAATAGCTTTAAATGAATATTTTTGTACAAATTTAAAATTTTAAATACAAGAGTTTTTTAAAAGACTATTTTTTTGTATTGATAATTCATAATAATAAAATAATGTTAATCTTTTCTCTAACACAGAATATTGATTTATAAATATTCTAAAATTATAAAAAAAAAATAAGAAATATTAATTTTCAATCTTAATTTTCGTATGATTTTTTCAATATCTTTTCAATATACATTTGTAAGTCATTTAGTGGCCTTTATTACTTGTGTTATGTGTAAAGAAATAACGGCTTTGTAGTTTTACTTAGTTATTAAAATAGGAAATGTGAGAAATTTTATGTTATTACTATTTAAATTTATACATAGAATTAAAAATACGTTTTTTTTTTTATAGCAGACTAAAATTCAACAGGAATATTTAAAAAATATTTTATCTCATCGATTTAAATGTTCTAATTTGTAAAATGATTATTAAAAATTTTGTAAAATATATAGTGTACAATTATACTAAAAAGTCATATAAATATGTAATCTAATTAAACAGACTTTCTCTCTTAGTTTGAATGCTTCATTCCCATTTCCCTAAGTAATAATAATGACTCCTTCTATCGCTATCGACTCTATTGAGAATGTGCATGTTACATGTGTAATTGTTAATTGCTAGTCACCGTATTAAATATTCATGGCAGCAGATTTATGCAGAATCATGATAATTTATAAGATAGAGTGAGCGAGAATCAAATGATAGTCTAACATCAACAAGTATACACAGGAGCGTAGTTTAGAAAATAAAGTAAAAAAAATTATTCTCAAAAATATTTAAATTTTGGATTTACTAATACTGAAGTTCATAAAGAAGAAAGGCTCTGATGCATTACTGTTAAAAAATGATTGCAACAGAGAGCATGAAATCTATTATTTGTAAGATATTTAAACACTTTTCATAATATCACGACAATATAAACTCAGAGAATTCTTCAAATTAAATTTAAAATCATTTCTAAAACAAAAAATTAATTTTTAAAATTCTTTTTATGACATTGCCTTTTATTGAGTTTAATTAGGTTAGAGTTTATTGAGTTAAACTATATCTAGATTTAATTTTGCAAAACTATTACAGTCCGTACCTCTTTTAAATGGAACTATTGACCCTGAAATTCGGAATATAAATGTATAGTATTAGGTTCCCTAGAAGATATGTAACAAATTGTATTCAATACGGCTTGATGAAACTAAAGATCGTTATAAAGATAATTCCATTGCCTATGTTTGATTTTGTCTTGATATGTCAGTAGTAGGAATATTTTTTTGCAAAATAATAGAACTAATTATAAATTTAAAAATTGTATACTTATATTAATTTTAAATGAACATATTTATAATTCAGATCAAATTTTATAGATTGCTTGCTTAAAACTAGTTCTTAGAAAAATTAAAATCTGATAACTGAAACAATTTATTATTTTGTGTAATCAAAATTTCGATTAAAAACTAATTATCAGTTTACATAAATTTCATTTGTCGCCGTAATTAAACTATTATACAAAGTATTTTAAAATGTCCAAGAAAATTATCGTTATTTCGCATATTTTTCTCTTTAAATCAATTTGATTTAAAATTCTTAAAGTGTAATAACAATATTTTATGTGTCATAAACTTAATATCTCCTTAATAATTTGATAATTCTATTTCGAAAATATATTTTATGTAAAAGGAATTTATGGATACCTCTTTTATTTTTTTTTTTTCACTGGTTGTATTGATTTACATCTTTACATTAAAAAAGAAAACCTATTGCATTGTTATGGTTTATTCTACGAGGTTGAATTTTGTACATGATAAACTAAGCAATAAGTTATGAGTCCGAAAATAAAAAAATAAGAATTATATTTGAAGTGAAAAAATTATTAATCTAAAAATGCAATGCTAAACACACAAATAAATTGTTTCTTTCTTAGAATACAGTATGTTGACAACATTTAGCAATAAGTTGTTAACAAATACATTGAAACTAATTTTGTGCAATCACTTATGATTTTAGTTTTTCATTTATATTATAATTTTGATAAATGTGCTAAAAGTATTTCTAAATTCTAATTTTAATTCGTATTAATTAAATTAAAAGAAAATTAAAGGTATATCACATTCATTTTTCTTTAAATGTAAAAATGTTAAAAGTACTATTGTTGTTACTTATGACACTTGGACAAGCCAAGCTCGATATGCCGTTGACTATGCGAATTTAAGTCAGTATTGTGCGTCTTTTGTTTAACCAGAACACCATGAAGGTGAAAGTACAACTTTACTCTAAACTCCTCCGATAGATGGCACCACCAGAGAATCCACTCCTTCAATTTGGAGGGGAAGGATTAATAAATAACTATAATTTATTAAGTAATATTCCTTAATAAATTATTACATATATATTTTAATTTTGTTTATTTAGTTGTCAAATATTTGTTGCTTAAAGAAAAATTATTATTTTATATAAATTTCCCTATTTGTCATTAAATTATTATACCATGAAGATTGCATGTATTAAATGTCAAGCTCATGTGAAAATATTATATTCTAGGATATACTAATGATCAGCATCCCAGCAGGTGGGAATAGTATCGTCGAAATTAAATTTAAAAGAAAAGCTAATGCAGTAAACTTTTTCGGCAATTGAATTCAGAAATATGTGAAATAAGTTGCTTTTGTAAGTTTTATTGTAACTGAATAAAAATGGATAACATTTTGATATATTGTTTCTTATGGCTGTTGGACAAGACAAGCTAGCTATACCTTTGGCTATGCAAATTTAAGTCAGTAAGGTTAACGAGAGAATCACGATATTGAAGTAAACTCCTCCGATAGTTGGCACCACCAGAGGATTCACTCACTGAGTTTTGACATTGATCTGAAAGGGGAGGAAATTTTCTCCAGATCATTATACCCATGGTAACTTCTCAACGACACACTACAGGACTTTTGGTTCCACAGATTTAACGAGAACGTATTTTTCATGTGTACTCGGTGGGTCTTTGGTGGTATTGGGAATCGAACTCCGCGCTTCCGGACCGAAGGCATATGCCCTAATTCTTAGACTACCACTGTCCCAGGATAGAGGGCCGCGATGTCCTGGTTGGTTAGGGCGTCGTTCTCACTATCAGAAGATAATGATTTCGAATCCCGGCAGACCGAAGATCCGTTGCGTTCGTTAATGGTGGCTGGGACACGTTAAAACTGTGTGTCGTCGCAATGTCCTCCAAGTGAAATGATACCTCTGGGGTGGTAGGCCAAGGGAGAACTTCTGCTAGGTCCCTGCTTCAAAATCACAAAGACTTCACCCAGCTGATTCTATCTAACTGATAGAGCCCAACTCAGGATATAGGAAGGCATGCTGGTGCAACAACAACGGCCTGAGGATAAAATCTTAAAACTACATATCAAAATTAAACCATCTTATTATTTAGAATCTGCGTATTATTTAGAATCTGCGATTTTTCTTCCATGATATTGTTGCTTGTATTAATCAAGACCTCATATTTACTAATCGACTATCCATCCGAGAAAAGCCGGTGGAACTGAATATGATATATTCAGTTCCACCGGATTCTCGATAAAAAAAAAAAGTGATTTTTCAATCCACTTTATACCTAATGGCCGCATACTCAATTGCTTCTTCAAACAAATGACCTCATGGTTGACTAATCGAGGCCACGTATTTGTTGGTATTTTTGTGACTTTCATTGACTTAACGATATTCTATCGTCCTTTTGAATCTGTCGCTATTTTAACATCTTCTGTATATATTGTTCCAAACAAATGAGTGTTCCATGACATGCTAGAAACAGTCATTGACCACTCATTTGTTAGAAAGATATTCATATGAATGGAGGTATATACATATATTCATATGTATATACCTAACGAGGTATAAACCTCCATTCATATATTTATATGAGAATGGAGGTTTATACCTCGGTCAATAAAAGACGAACCGAATTGGGAACTTTATTACTCTGACATGGGCATACCTACACCCATGTCAGAGTAATAAAGTTCCCAATTCGGCTCGTCTTTTATTGACCAAGGTATAAACAGCGATAAATTAATCTATAATGTTAACAGATCTTCTTTTAAAATTAAGTTTTATAAGAAACTATTTTTTTAGAATTGACCTCTTTTAACTAAAATGAACCGGGCGAGAATTAGTCAAATAAAAAAAACAACTGCATAAATTAAAAAGTAAAGGCATATTTTTCATTGTATTTATATTTAAAATGGTGTTATTTTCTTTATATTATTTGCTTTGAACACTAATAATTTATATAATTTTGTTGTTTTTGATTTTTTAAAATTCCGAATATTAAATTAATGCTGGGAATTTAAAAATAAAAAGTAAACACTATAAATATTTTTTCCGTTGTGTTGATTTTTAAACTATTTTTTCCTTCAATTAACTACTGTTTTCATTTTAACTGTTATTCCCCCCCCCCATTATGATAGAAAATAGCATTTTGTTTAATTGGTAGATTGTTTCCTGTGTATATTTACCGATTCGCATTTATACTTCTTTTCTAGTAATGGTAACTTTAGGCCTCATTTGATGTTTTCTATTGCTATTTGCAGGTCAGCTCATTTTTAATAGCATATTGTAACAATTATTATCAGTGTCCTTTTATCATGGCCCAACCTCGAATAAACAGGAAACAATCGAATTTTAAAAAAAGTTGGAAATCAAGTATGCATGTTATAGCAATTTTATATCAAAATTTGATCAGCTAAAATTACAAGACAAATCCCTCAGTTGAAATTAAAAATATAGCAAAGAGCAGTAGATTGGAGAAAATCAGAAGAGGATATTTATTTGCATTTAGGTTTTCCTCTGGCTGGCTCAGTAGTTTTTTCACCAGTGACGGGATGAGTGCACCAACACATGCCCGTTGAGCCATGACATTGCTCTTTTTTGAATTTGCCATCTTCTTCGCACTGTGGTTTATAAGCTCCAACTAAACCTGAAGAGAAAAATACTTTAGTTTTAAAGTTTGTCAATAATTTACATTCACATAATATTTTATAAATGAACCTATACTTGTATGTCGTGTCATTTTTTTTTCACTTAAAATTTATTTGACAAATGTTTTTCACATATATTTCCTTAGAACATTCTCTATCCAAGCAATTATCCCAGATATACGAGGCAATCACCAATAGCCTATTATTTACTTTTAAAAACACTGTAATTGTATAATTATCCTTTTAAATATTTTGATAGATAGTGATTAGAGTATGGAATTCAGTATCAAGGCAGAATTTTTAGGATTGGGTGAAAATTTATATATGGGGCGATACTACCAAAGTGAGAAATTAAAATTTTAGATATAAAATAAAATTTACATTCGAAAAAAATTCAAAAATAAAAAAAAAATTTCTGGGACTTCTTTATTCCATCCTTAATACAAATACAATAAGGTTACATACATAGTGTTTATGAAAACTCTATATCGTTCCTGACCTCAAATAGCGTAAATTTCCTATTAGATTAGCTAATCATTCTGAATCTTTAACTTTCTAATCCAAATCATTAATTAAATAACTGAATTAAAACAAATGTTGAAGATTGTATTGCGCAAAGAAATCTTCAATTTACGTCAAATATTCTTGCTACACTTTTGTTATAGGACCTGAATATTATTTTGTTGACATATAATTATTGAAAGCCTTGTCATACGGGAGAACACAAATATAACCATTGGATGTTCTGTTCATGGAAAGGAATAATAGTCCTCTCAGATCCCTATTAAAAGTGAAGGCAAATCAAAACAATTTGCATTCCCTTCTATTATTTTTATAGGTGAGGCTATGATCGCATTTCATTTAAGGCAAAACTTGAAAATTTATCACAAATTTTAAAAGAAGGCTACATTACAAACTATACAAAGAGCCAGACATAATAATATTTATTTCAATCCAAAGATTGAAATGGACAGGACACTTGATCAGGATGGAGGAAGATCGAGCCACCAAAAAGATCTTCAACTCTAAACTGACTGAAGGCCGAAAAAGAAGAAGACCAAGATTCCGGTGGATGTACTGTCACGAAACAAATCTGAAGATTCTCAAAACACAAAATTGGGCAATGTAAACACACCAGGAATATTTGAGAGGTTGTTCCAGTCGTTCCTTCTCCGGCGTTAACAAGGAAATGATATGAGTGGTCAACATTTTAAACATTTGCAGGTAGTTTTCACTAAATAAAAAAAAATCTGACTACAACATTTGATGTTGTTCACTCTGAAATTTTTGAGATACAACTAGGTTTTTAAAGTTATACTTATAAAATTTTAGGTGTGTTCAAAGTAGTCTTTTCCAGCATCAATGCACTTTTGTAGACGAATTTTCCACAAATTAAATGCCTCAAGCCATTCTTTTCTTGGAATAGATGAAAAAAATGCATTTATAGTCACATCAATCTCTTCTTCTGAATGAAAACGACGTCCACGTAAGTTCTTTTTTAGATTAAATAATAACCAAAAGTCACACATAGCTAGATCAGGTGAATACGGAGAATATTCGATCACTTTAATTTATTTTTGTTTAAGAAACACAACTGTTAATCCGGCTGTATGTGAAGATGCATTATCATTGTGAAGCATTAGTTCCCTAACATTCAGTTCTTGTAGAATTTCTGGAAGACATTTAGTGGTATACCAGTTTGCTGTTACTGTCTTCTGTCCTTCCAACTTGATGGCTTTGACCAATCCCGTACTTCTGAAGAATATGGCATACATCACTTTTTTCAGTGCGTGTTGTTTTTTCACCATTGTTGGCGTGGGATCATCTTCAAAGACCCATACTATGCTTTCTTGACGCGTTGAAACGTCAAAAAACTGTATGTACGTTTCATCATCTGTTACAATTTTAGAAATGATGCGGTGTCCACCATCATTTAGCAATTTAAGAGTTTCTTTATTGATTCTGACATGTTCCTCTTTTTGGTGATCAGTTAGATTATGGGAAACCCACAACGGTAAACTACTTTTTTCATATGTGATTCTTCATGAGAATGATTTTGTGTATGGCTGCGGATCCAATGTTAAGTTCCTTCTGTATCATTTGATAGGTACAGAGATTATCATTCATTAACATTTTTCGTATGGCAGACACATTATACAGGATTACAGCCGACGGTGGCCTTCCTATGTGTTCTTCATCATGAAAAAAATTGCGACCTTTTCTAAATCCTCTAAACCATCTGAATATAGTAGCACGAGCTGGAGATTCATCACCAAATGCTAATTGCAACCGTTGAACGCATTCTTCTTGATTTAATCCTGCTTTAAAATCGTAGAAAATCATAGCGCGGAAATGTTCTCGCGTCAACTCCATTTTCTCTTCTGTTTAAAATTTATTCTATGCTAAACAAGTTAAAGTAAGTCAGTAAAAAATCGTCTCTTGTGTTAAAATACTTTGTATTTTAAAATATAAACGTTATTTTTATTTTGTACATTCTTATCTGCGCGTATCTCAAAATTTTCAGAGTAACCCTCGTATTAGCTTTCAATATATATATATATATATATATATATATATATATATATATATATATATATATATATATATATATATATATATATATATATATATATTGAAAGTTAAAGAATCATGTAAGACAATATAAAATTAAACTAAATGCGTTCTTGAAGAATTGGTTAATGCACTTTCAACACATGAATATCGTTATGGAAGGTGAACATATCAAGTGTTCACTTTTTCATAAAAGCTTGCAATCCGATTAGAATAAGTACACTATAGGTTTCATCAAATGTTGTTAGAAGTATTTCAAAATAATTTCAAAATATAAATAATATATAATAAAACTTTCAAATGTAATCGTGTAGATTTTGTATCTGACCGGTATCCTGTCATCAGTATTAAATCTCCCAAGCATGCCCGTAGGTCATTATCTGGTACACAAATTGTTAAAATTGGCCATAATACTCAAAAACTTCCAAAGCAAATGAAAAAATTTTTAGCTTCTGGGATAAATAAGGAAGGATTGGTTGAATTGATTTTTCAGTTTTGGAAAAATCAAAATCCAAATTTATTGGAGGACATAATTTTTGTCACACATTATGACAATTGTCATAAAATATTTAATGATGCTGGGACACTAGTTGTAGAAAGTATCCCTGAATTAGAATGTGACCACGAGGAAGCTGATACACGTTTATTTTTACATGCTGTTCATGCTTCAGCCTCACTTAAAAATATCCCTATTAAAAGTTCTGATACTGATGTATTCATATTAGGTATTTCCTTGGCTCGAAAGTTAAATTGCCAATTGTTTTTGCCTCAGGAACAACATCTGAATTGAAATTTTTAGATATAAATTTATTTAGTGAAAATTTAGGAACTAATGTTTCTAATGCTTTGATAGCTTTACATGTATTTACCGGTTGTGATTCTGTAAGTTCATTTCGTGGAAAAAGTAAAGTAAAAGCATTGAAAAACAGTATGAAATCAGAAGACTATATATTAGCTTTTCAAAATCTTGGTAAGTCATGGAATCTAAAAATTGATATTATAGAAAAATTGGAAGAATTTACATGCGAATTCTATGGGGAAGTTAACTGCAGTGACATTGATAAATGCAGATATGATAGGGTATGTAACAGATAACATGCTACCACCAAATAAGGATTCTCTAATAAAACACGCTTTACGTGCAAACTATCAAACTGCTATATTTTGTAAAAGTCTTTTTGAAAAAATCAGCAAGCCATCTCCAACTGGTCATGGGTGGAATATATGAGACAATGTATTATTGATTGGATGTCGGTAGAAGCTGCTCCATCCAGTATCGTACATATTCTGTAAATGTTCTGTAATATGCACATATTCTGTAAATGTTCTGTAATATGCACATATTCTGTAAATGTTCTGTAATATGCACATATTCTGTAAATGTTCTGTAATATGCACATATTCTGTAAATGTTCTGTAATATGCACATATTCTGTAAATGTTCTGTAATATGCACATATTCTGTAAATGTTCTGTAATATGCACATATTCTGTAAATGTTCTGTAATATGCACATATTCTGTAAATGTTCTGTAATATGCACATATTCTGTAAATGTTCTGTAATATGCACATATTCTCTAAATGTTCTGTAATATGCACATGTTCTGTAAATGAAAAAGATTGCTTGTGTTGTAAATTTATGTTCATGCTATCGTTCTAAAGTGAAATGTACTGAAATATGTGCTTGTTATAAATGTAAAAATTGTCAACTAGAAGCAGATATGGATTTTGAGGGTGATGAATCTTGATCAAAATTGTGTTTTACCACTGAGATTTTTTCTTTCTTTTTATTCAAGAAATTATAAAAATTATTTCTGTAAGTACATAAAATTTCAGTATTTTAATCAATGATTTTCAAATGCTGTAAATTTATTTGTTTAATAGTAAATTATTTTTTGGAATGCATGTTGAAGTAATTTATAATTTAAAATAATCTGTAATTCAAATAAATGTAATTGTGTTAGTCAAAATTATCATTATTTCGGAAAAGTGAATATTATATTGAAGTAAACTTACATGATTTGGAGATAAATATTATGTCTGCATTTCAATACTGTATATTTTCTCCTTCACTTTAAAAATATTTATAAAATTATTTATCTAATGTTTAATCAGTTATTAAATTACTTATTTATTCTATTGTACAGTGTCAATCATGTTGATATAAAAATTAAGTAAAAAATATATATTTCTTGATTTGGATTATATTAAATCCATAATATTCTATATTTTACTGAATAGATTTGAGTCAATCTTTTATTATCTTTTATTATTTTAGAGATTAACATTGAAATGTGTAAGACTTTTTCTGACATCTTACTTATTACTATAAAGATTATTTGTATGAATCTGTCCTACCTTATTTAACATGTAGCTATTAGAATAGAACACATTAACAATAAAGTTTGGTCACTATGCATTATTTATTGAAACTTCAATTCCAGTGTAATTTATCATTTTATATTTTATAGTAATAAATATCATTGTGAATATTAGTTAAAATAATGATGTGATAAAAATAAATTCTATTTTCTCATAAATATTTAATTTAAAAGTATGATTCTAAAGGTACAATTTATTTTTTTATAAATCATTTTATCTACTTATGAATATTTGATTATTTATTTATTGCTGTGTAAACTGAAAAAAAAAAATTCAAAATAAGAGTGTTGGATTTTACTGCATTTACTGAACTAAAATGTTAAATTGCATATGATCAACATCCCTGTTTTTAAATGAAATTTAAAAATTGATTTGTGTTTGTTTTTAGTTTTGTTTTGGGCTAAAATGTACATTTTATTTATCCAGTACTTAATTCTATGTTTATATTTTTACTATGATTTGTAGTGAAATAATATAGTCCTAATATTTATAATTATGGAAAAATTTATTATTGTATTACATATTGTGTTACGGTATATATTCTTTTTTTACCGAGAAGTAAATAAACAAGAGTGAAATACTCGCATGTGATTGGCTGAATGAATGTGTAACAATGCGCCTGAGTTCAAAGGCGCAATGAAAAAAGTGCACTGAATTTTTGTTATTTATAAAAAAAAAAGGAGCAACTATTTTTTCCAGAACTTTTTGCATTTATGTTTTCCACATATAAATAAATCGTAATTTTATGTTTTTAAATTACCCCCACAGAAGTAGTACAAAACTCAATTTTTAAGCCTGGTTTGAACTTAGGGTTTATAGAGAGCTCGTCCCCAAGGTGGCGAATAGAGGAACTCCTCCACTGGTCTTCCAGTGAGTAGTAGAAGAGAAATAAAATGCCTTCCGCGGACCAACAGGCTGAAGTCCAAACTCCAGAGGCAATGGCAAACCCCTTTATGAAGGCATGTTTTCAACTGCATCTCTCTTGCTTCGACCCTCTTTAGCATCGACCCCAACTGCTGTCATGGCACCCTTTATACGGAGAAAGCTGACGATGTGGCCAGGGCAGTGCTCCATGCCTTTGGTCCCATATGACTTTTTATTTTCTTTTTGATTTTGCATTTGTCACACGACAACAAAAAAACGAATATCAATATCTTCAAAGAAAAAAATAAATATTTTCCGACTAACCTTTTTTCTCAACTTCATGTTTTTGGACTATGCAGTCGCATGCCTTTATTTTGCCCGATGGCTGAGTGACGGAATCTCCATTCTTGTTCCAGCAGGCACAGAATTTGCTGTTTTGGAAGCACTGGAGAGGCTTGTAGTCGCCATTGTCATCGCATTCGGGAATCAATCGCATCGGTAAGGGGGCATTGCTGTTGGATTCCCGCTTCCGATGTTCCTGGCAATCCGTTAGGGCTGAAAATAATAGCATATTATGGAGAAACTCAACTTTTTTAATGATGTATTAAAAATAAAATCTTGATTGTCTGCTTTAATTTTTTTTTTTTTTTTTTTTTTTTTTTTTTTTTTTTTAGAATAAGGTTTTCTAATTTATTTTTGTATAGCTGCCTTTTTTACTTTTAAGTCGTAGACAATAAAACGCTGCTTTTCCAATAATTGTACTTAGTTTTTGTTTCAAAATTTGTAATTTTGTCATTAAACATTTTTTAATCATAGTGTTTTTTTCCACATACAACCAATTATTCAACTACATACTATCATTTATTCAGCTTCGTATGCGAGGATGCATAATAAGATTTAATGATATCTATTATTCTAATCTCTTATTACAGACATTTAAATATATCTTTAGTTCTGACAATTATTTATTTAAGACGCTGAATCTGCAAAGTCCTTTATATTTGAAGTTAAAATATTCCACTGGAAAAAAAACTGAATGTAATAATATCAAAGATTACAAGTTCTAATTAATGAATAACATTTGCAACAATAGTAGACATAACCCTGAAGAGAACTAAAATTCTATAAAAAAATATGTACAAGTAAAAAGAGCTCTTTATATGTATTTTTAATAGAAAAATATATTTTATAAAAACTTTCTATTGTTGTTACTTAAGAAACTTGGACAATTTCGCATATCCATTGGCTATACGAATTTAAGTAAATAGGGCGCGTCTTTCTTTAAATCAAGCACCACGAAGGTGAAAGTACGATTTTGCTCTAAGACTCCTCCGATAGATAGCACCACCACAGGATCCACTCACTCAATTTTGACTTTGATCTGGAGAGGGAGGAATTTTTCTCCAGACCATTACACCCATGGTAATGCTCTGTGACTGACCACAGGACTTTCGATTCTATAGATTTAACGAGCGCGTATATCGCATGTACTCGGTGGGTCTTTGGCGGTAATGGGAATCGAACTCAGCATTTCTAGACCGAAGGCCGATTCCCTAAGCGGTCGGCAATTCACGGCCCTTTGCTATTTGGCAACGGCCTTTCTTCAAAATGTTTAGTCCAGGCACGAAATATTACTTATTGTAGTATCTGGCGACTGGTTGACCATCAACAAACTATGCATGGCATAATCTATATCTTTTTCGAGAGGTTGCCGTATTTTAGAACAGTATCGGCGGAGCGAAGTCCGCGAGAGGTCGCTAAATTCTGGTAGGAGCGAAAGGCTCCAAGTCAGTTATGTGTTTTGTTTTTGCTATTAAATGTTTGTTTGTAAATAAATAAATGTGTTGTCCAGAAAATGGTGATCGTTAATTTTCAAGGTCATTCTACACATTACACTTATTATCTTGCCTTATAAGATACGAGTAAAATTTTTTGATACGCAAGGCTGTAAAGAAGGAGCACATTTATTAAAACCAAAAGTAGAATAGTCTTGACAAATGGTGCAAAAAATAAATTTTCAAAATCATTTCTTTAAAAGGTCAGGTGATTTTGACGGTGACGTCAAACACAGCAACCGTTTTCAAACTGTCGTTAAGGGCTATTTATCATTGAAATTGCCATAGGCTTGATTTTTAAATCGTTATCTTTAAATTTAAAACTCATTATTTAAGGATAACGTGTTAAAATTAGCTTATTATCGATATCTGAAATATATACTGTAGTAAATTATTTATTTAGCTATAATTGAAAAAAAGTCATTGTTTTGATTTTTACTTGTTTTTAAAATATTAATGATGTATTAAGCCTAGTAATTCTTATGCATGTAAATTTTTAGATTTCATCACAAATCTCCTAATTTGTAAATAATTTTGGGGTAAAATTCTAGCATACGTACGCGTTTGGCCTGATTTTCAAATATGTTGCCAATGACGAAATTACAAGATTTTTAAATATAAAATTTCTAAAAAGCAATAACCCACAGAACCGCGCTGAGTCAACAACAGTTCGCGATAAATTCGTAGTTTTCAAAGTCCCGATAGCGTTTTACCTCCAATTTTGTATATCGCCAAATCTCGCGCTATTTTGGATTTCAAATATCGAAGATTTTATTACATTTACTTAGTAAAGAATTATAGAACTAAAGGCTACAAACTTAACTACAGATATTTTTAAAAAATTCCATACTGTGAAACAAATATAAATCTCTAAAAGTCAATTCTGTTATTCGTAATCGGACAGTAAATATAATCACAATGAATTTTTTAACTTTCTTTTCATTAATGAAAAAATCAAAAGCACTTTAAAATACTTCATATATAACAAAACCAAACAGTTATTAATAACTGCGTCATAAATCTAAATCAAAAACGTAAATAACATACATTTTTATGAAACCTCAGGATTCTAATTAACCCATCTTAAAATAACAAGTTATTCTAGTTTTATTTGATCGAGTAATACATTTAAGCAAGAAACATCTCAAATATTTCTACCCTATATTTAAGAAATTATACATATTTTACTATATGAAATAGAAAAAATTAAATAGAATAACTCAAAGTAAAAGTACTGAACGAATCAACATCATTCGCGCTCCAAATTAAAAAATAAAATTCAAATAAGCAGTTAGGGGTGAATACTGGTAATTTCAAAGACTTTTTTATTCAATAGTAAAAAAGGTATAATAACCCTTCTTTTTTTTATTTATTTATTTATTTATTTTTTCTTTTTGTCAGTAAGAAAACACGGAAAAAAGCATAGTTTTATTCACGCAGTTTCCAATAATTAATCATATAGAGTTATTAAAAAAACTGAAAAGCAATTTATAACGTTAATAAATCACAGACCATTAATAAAGTGGACGATTTTGGGACAAATTTATAAAATAATTCTATTGATTCTTTTTATTATTTCCTAAATACAAAATTATAAATTTGAGAATGTATTCGGAAATGTTGGGATCAAACATTTTAGTTGTAGATATATCTTTGAGAAAATCTTTAATTGAACACATTTATCTCAAACACTAATTTAAAATCCGAAGCCACGTTTATATAAAAAACGTCAAAATATAATTTATTTTACCATACTCTGATGTCCTTATATTAATGTTTAGTAAAATTTCATTCATGATTTAACACATAGAAATAAAACTCTCTCCTTTCATCATTAAAATTATCCGATTTAAATTTATTAAAATGTTAGAAAATATTCTCAAATTTTTCCATTTATTTAATGTTGAATTTAAGCTCTGTAAGCTTACTATTCCACACACACACACACATAAAAAAAAGTTTTGATATCCATCATTTTATTTATATTCATATAATATATACTACAATTTGAGGAAATTTCAATTCAATTTTTCGTACGTAATAATGTATTTTAAAAACATAATAATAGTTTCCAGCTCATAAGGGGTTATTTAATTTTTTTTATCAAATATGCATAAAAATTTTACAAATATTTGAAACCCATTCAATATAAATATTTAATTTACATAAAATATAAATATTAACAACATGTAGTATTTTGCTGAATTAAAAAATAGAATAATTACGATTGTTTATTTTTATGTATAAAAATATTGTTAACATTTTAATACATTATTGTTCTGAAAGTTTATAATACTATTTTGATAGGATTTAGTTAAGAATTCACCAGAATAAAAAATTAGGAATTCATAGTCAATAATATTGAACATTTATTAATCACAAAGAGTAAAAAATCCTTTAAAGTCTTTATAAAAAAAGCACGCAATTAGGGAGAGAAAAAAACTAAATAACAGGCATGAAAAATACCACACACAAAGAAATAAATATATATTATTTTGTCACCGCAACAAAATTTCTGGGACACATCAATTTTTTTCAATATATATATGATGTATTCTCTATGGGTGAAGGGAAAAATCACGCCCCATGAAATTCCATATATAAGATGTAAACATATATAAAAATTAGATAATACATATAAATTAACAACTATCTAATTAGAGTATAGGTATTTATACGATGGTAAAGACTTAAACTCAAAATAATTTATCTCATAATAAATATTTTATGTTTATATAAAAAATTTATTTTAGTCTTAAAATTACAGAGCAGAATTTAAAGAAACGAATTAAATTAGAAAAATGTATATATATTCTTACCTTTCACAGAGGTCAAGGCCCCCAATACCTGGAATAAATTTTATTATTACTAAAAAAATAAGCTTTATTTATTAAAGAAATTAAAATTAACTCAAATTTCTCTTCAATCATATATATTATTCAATCAGGCTTGGGTATTTAACCTTTAAAAAGTTATCGCGTAATTTTTGTTTTATGTAACATCAAAAACATAATATGAGAATAATCTAGTTAAAAAAAAATATATATGGCTTTAAATTGGTATAATCTATATGATAATTAAAATAACCACATATTTCGAATAAATTTACTATCAACTGATAAATCATTTTTCTGCAACTTGTGCTTGTCTTGCTTTGGTGCGCCGTAGCTCTGAGATCACCAACATTCCTTCTTAAATTGATAATATCATAAATGAAATATATTACTAAAATAAACCACATTTGGGATTGGTTTCTTTATCTTATTAACAATCTTAATTTTGCAACTCAAGCTACTTGATAAAGATCCTGCAACTAAGTTGGAATGTTTGCTGTTAAAGTTTTTGGAGAGTCCTCGTTTCTATCCAGCTGCTGTTGGGTAACAGAAAGTAGGCGCTACGCTGTTGCATTTTGCTTGTACATTTGTCAGAATGATTGCTTGGAAATTTTTCTACTTTTCTCTGCTTCAACACACGAATATTGACTACTCTTTATGAAAAGTTTTCCCGCAAGTTAAGAATACTTAGTGAATATTAAAAAGTCTTCGATTTTTATGTGATATTCGGTGATACAAGTATCACAATGTAATTAAATATCATCCTCGATAAAAGTTTATTTTTATTTATACATCCTCGATAAAAGTTTATTATCATACTGAGTAATTATAAAATTAATAATCAAATATTAGCTGTAGAATAATAATGTATTTAAAAATAATAATAATGAATAATAATGTATTTATTTAGTCAAAAACCAAATTTATAGAATCTAATCTAATCTTCTATTCTTGCTTTATATATATATAATAATTTGAAATGCTTTTGTTTAGCAAATAAACAATGCATCAAAAATATGATAAATTTTGAAAACATTTTAGAGCACACAAAGATTGTCAGTTTTATAAAAAAAACAGGTTTGGTTTTCTGTTTTAAAACAATTCATTTATTTTAACTGGTACATTAATTGAAATATTGAGGTAAACAAAATCATGTTTTCGACTGTAATTTAAATATTTTGAATTGAAAATATTTTATATGCAAATCACATTTTATTTCTTCTCTTACTATATATTTAATGCAATTTTGTTAATTAATTTCAAACATCACTTTATATATATATATATATAAATATATATATATATAAACATGCGATTACATATAAATATTCTGGAGTCCAATAACTTCTAAATAATTTATGCATCATCACATAACAAAACAGAAAAGTTACTAAAAATATATTCTGTCAAAAATTTTTAGAAATGAATTAGAACATTGTAATAAAGCAAATGATTTAGCGTGTATTAAGAAACAAAATGTACCGATGGTTTTACTTTTCATTAATCCTATAAAAAATAAATCCTTATTAGAGATATGTATACTTACTGTAAGAAAGAGAAAAACTTTATCCATGTTGAACTTCACGATTTAAAGGACCTGTAACATACAAAACCACAAATTATGTTATTTAGCAATGTTTCCATTGTGTTAGATTTTATAATTTTCTGCAAGAAAGTTGTTTCAATATTTGTTATTTTTTCCAGATAATATTGATGAGTTTTTATTCACAAAATTTTATTTATTTATTATTTTTTTTTTGTTATCTCTTAATTACCAATTTAAACTTAGGCATATATATATATATGACTAAGATTAAGTTGGTAATTGTATATAAATTGTATAATCTGTGTGGCAAAATAAGTGAATTTTTGAAATCAGGGACGAAAATTTATAAAATATCCCAAAAAGAATTCTCTAGACGCCTCAGATTCTCTAGAATTGAGTTCGGATTCGACAGAATTAATGATTTAACCAACTTGTTTCAAATGAACTCAGTTACAAAGAAATATATGCAAGCAGAAATCATCTTCATGTGACCATAAAATGTGACAGATTCATATTGTTTTCGTAAGTAAACAAATATTTACAAATTCCAAATTTAAAATAATGTTGAGTGACAAGTTACAATTGGGAATTATAATATATATATATATATATATATATATATATATATATATATATATATATATATATATATATATATATATATCCTCAACATACTTAAAATGGGATTTATTAAAACAAAATCAGGGATTTATTAAATGTTGTACAAATCGATATTTAGTATTGCTTTTTTAATTATTGTAATCATTTACATAATTCAAAGAATTATAATTATATTTAAATTGGCAAATACCATTGACTGAATTTTTTTCTGTATTTATTTCTTATAGGGTATTATAACATATATATAATATTATATGGAAGAATTTTTTGTGATATTTCATAAAGATATTAACAAAAAATTTAAGACTTAAATAGTTTAAGCATTCATCAAAAGAAAGCATATTGAAACATTTCAGCGAAAATCGCAAACGAAAATATATATTTCACAGAAAACATTTTCCAAATTTTTTTCATTAGGGAAGTTAACAAAAGTTTGTAAATCGTAATCACATTATAGGCATACTGAGTAGTTAGTAACATTTTGGTGTTGTGATACTTTGTTAGCGTTTGATTATAAACTTTATAATAACTCAGTTCTTTTAACCATTAAAATTTAAATTAATTTTTCGTTGTAGTAAAATACAAATTCTTCTAAGAATTTTTCAGCAGATCACATTCGTATAAGCTAGTTCTATCAATTATCAAGAATATTTTTTATTATTTATTCATTTATGAGAAGTCATGTCTTTGAAATGGCAGAAAATATTAATTAGTTCTACTTTTCTAACTATAAAAAAAGAATGAATAAGTATTTTTTATATTGATTTCAGATATATCTTTCAATTACAAATTAATAAAAAAGCTAGATTTAGATTTTAAATACATATAAAATAAAAAAAACATATTTTAAGTGATTAAAATATGATTCTTCAAAATTTAAAACAACGAAAGAATAACTTTAATTCATTTCAATGAAATAATCAAAAAAAGCTTAGAATTCCTACTAGAAATTCTGTTTCATTGTTATTAAATCTGCATCTTTAAAAAAAAATTTCTGGATAATGCATTATTCCCCAGTTATTTTAAAAAAATATTATTCATTGCCTTACACTTATAATTCTTTATAAACTAGAATGTAAACAATGTCTTATTTGATGCTATTGATATATATTAGCGCCTCAGGAGCATTATAAGATATTTTTCAAATCAAAAATATTTTATTGATTGATAAATGTTGAGTAAGAGTTGAAGCTTTTATTATTAAACATAATAAATATAAGATTTCACCAAAACAAAAATACGAAACATACAGCATAAAACTGATACATAAATTTTAAATAATCATATATTTCCCTTTGCGTACATAAAAAATTTTATGATCATTCTCAATTTGATTTTCTTCTTTTTTTCAGAATATAGACTTCAATTTTAAGAATTAGATTTTTCGTACAAATAAATTATTAAAGCTTTACGTTTTTTAAAAATTAAAAGTTGAAGGTAAATTTATTTTTTATCATTAACGCTTTTATTAAAGTATGCAATTATAAAATTTCTTGAGAATTCATAATATTTATAAAAAAATTAATATTGTGACATCCAATTACTTTTCTTACAACAGTATGATGTAAAGTATTAGGATTTTGTCTAAAAAATATTACTTTTGATTGTAATTTAAGTATTGCGACGAGAACAATAAAAGCTATTTGATAATGTTATAAATTTCTATCAACAAAATAAAAATCTATGAGATTATCTAATAGATTATCTTATTGATTTAATTTTGAGTATGATATATAAAAGCTTTCCCTTTTATCACTAAAAATAGCTTCCCAAGTTCTTGTTACAAAGAAAATCCACTTACCTATTCCCTAGAAATGCAGCTTCTGGCGATGCGAATATGACGACGGGCTAGTTTGGATTGGGTGATAAAAACCTGTTTTTATAATCACTTTCATTTTTGTTTTTCAAGGTCTGGAATAAAAAGCTATTGCATTGTTGTCGGCAATGATGACCGAATTATGAAATTTCAAGGTAATGATTTATAATCGATTGAGAAACTGACGGCTTAATTAATAACTCAGTTTATTTTTATACCATTTTAACGAACTTTTTTCTATTCAATGTGCATTTATATGCCTTGGATTTTAAGTTAATTGCTGAAAATAAATAATATTTATTTAAATATATTTATATTTTATAAATATTTTAAGACTTTCAGAGTAAGCTTAAATACGTCATAATAGTATGTATTTGGCTAAACTAAGTATTATGGTCATAGCTCACCAAGCGCAAAAGGTCACTAAATCTGGTAAAATTTGGGGATTTTTTACTTTTGCTCACCAAAAGTGCTTCAACTATATTCAGATGCAGGGTTCTATTTCATTGGATAGATAATGCATTTTTGCATTGATTCCAATATTAAATTTAATCAAAGTGAGAGAAGTTTCTAGTAAACATAATTTTTAATGCTATATTTCGAATAAAGTGGAAAAAAGTTCTAAGACATTCACTTTCGAAATTCCTTTGCAATTGAAAAATTTCTTTTGCATCGAAAAATTTTAAAAATACATTATAAAAATGTATAAAGGAGAAAATTGAAGAGTAAATAAAAAGGAATTGTATCCGGTGGTTGTGGATTTAATCAAAACAGCCCCTTTAGTGCAACAATAATTTAATTATTCAAAGCTAAGTTTTACACAATAACAAACAGAAATACTAAATTAAAAGGGTGATAAAAACAGTTCGAAATCAAAAGCCCCTAATCACTGTCTTTCCTTCTCCCCTCTAGGAGCGCTCTCGGAAAGGAAGAGAGAGAGAATGTCACAAAATAAATTAAATTTTATTTATAGGTACCACATAGTAAATATGAAAACAAAAGGACTTTTTTTTTGCATTTACATCGCAGAGTATTTATTTTTTTCCCCGAAAACTTTTCCTTGATAGTTAGCTTATATGAACTTGTCTCAATGGACAAAACCCGAAAATTTTCCAACCCGATAGACAGGCATGCAGAAAACAGTTCTTTACACAAAACGTTTGCACATTCCATAACTCTTTGCACACGAATGTCTATAACAGAGTTTTGACATTATTGTGCCAAAAACACAATTACAAAAAGCACAATCTTACCACTCGAACATGATGGGAATAGTCGAAATTTAGCCTGACCTTCTGATTAGAATAACTAATTCATATGGGTAACTGTTATATTTGGAATCAACACACCTACCTGGAATTTTTTTTTCTTTACAACTCCGGGCCCTTAGATGATAAACCCTATGCCACAACAAGGCCAGAAACTGCTACTCATTTGTCGTTACCTAGCGGGCCCCTGTAAACCAAGTCACGGTGGCGAATAGATTTGCCCGCGTCATACCACCACAAACCCGTTTATAGGGTGGTCCACATTCATACATCGTCACAAAAGAAAGAACAGAGAAACACAGAGAGAACAGAGAAAGAAAGTTACATCCATGCCCAAACCTTGATTCGAACCCAGCTCAGGATTCACTAGCGCTAACCAATCAGCCATCAGTTGACCACCTACTTAGAATATAACTGAGTATTATTCTCTCTAATTCATCTGACAGATCTCTCAAATGAGTGGAACAGTTACCAACACAACGATTATATTTCAGTAATCGAATTACACCTTTTCCTCACATAAATAAGGTAATTTTAATATAATACGAGCTGCATTTTAATAATATTCATGTTATACCACACATGTGTATTGGTAAAATTCTAAATCAATCAGATCTATCCCAAGATTCTTTTGAAGCGCTGGAAAGGAATAGAATTTGGGAATAGAAACTGCATGAATAAACTTAACACACACATACACCATATCTCTTAGTTACACTCATGCCAATAGTAATAAATTGCTATTGGCATGAGAGTAACAAAGAGTTATTATAATAGTAATAGAGAAAAATATAAATAGTCAGTTAACTTACTATTAATATTTTTTTCATGAATGGTATTTGTCGAGAATTTTTTTTTTTTTAATAACTTTTGGATATCACTTTCCTACTTCATGAACATTTGTCTTTTTCTTAAATATTTGTACCGAGTTATTATCATTATTAGTTTTTTCATTTCAAAATAAATTTTTGAAATGAAAAATAAAATTAGCAAATAAAAATTTTTAAAAAAGTTAATCGCGCTACTTAAATTTAATAAACTAACTATGTTTCATTACTGAGGGAAGAAGAAAATAAATTATTGCAAAACGTATCTAAATAAATACGCTATTACGTAGTAGTTCCTGTCAACTGAAGCCACTCAATACATACAGTTTCATATAATTTTGAACCATAGTTAAAATAATATATTGACACCTATCCTGGCACCTTTTTAGTACGCAATGTCTATTGAAGCCCAATGAAAGCTATGATGCTCTTTCTTTATTTTGCATGGGCCTTCTCATCGAAACAACCTTTAGAAGTGACACCCAAACATTCTTCAACTAAGCTACTGCATCTGTTATGAAAATCGTAAACTTTTATAAGAGTATAAATGTTTTCTTTCATAAAAGCAGCGGTATAAATAAATAAGAGCATCGGTAGAAATGCTCTAATGAAAATTGTAAACTGGAATGAATCTAATCATATTCTAAAAATTATCAGTTCTGGATTCTATTGGGGAGTTAAAGCTGTAATCATATAGAATCATTTATATCATTTAAAAGATTTTCTTATAAATGTTCAATAAAGTTAGTATATAAGACAAATTTTATTCAAGCAGAAGTGAAATGCACTTTTCAAAGATGAATACAGGTCATAATTAGAATATACAGCTATTTTAAACGCTAAGTACACTGTAAAGACCCCACATTCATTACCAGAAATAACTGATTTGGTTGCTAAAATTTCTCATTTTTATCTAAATATGCAAAGATAAATTAGAACAAATCTTTTTAAAATAAAATCAAAATCATAAAATTTAAATCTTTAAAGTATGAGACCTATTCAAAGTAATATTCATTGTTGTTGAAATCGTAATGAAATACTCAAAGTAACTTTACAATTAACAAATCAATTTTGAATTTTTTAAGTATTGCATAAAATGCATGCTACACAAGAAACTGATGATCTACTGTGCAAAACATTTAAGAAATCTCAATAAATATGTTGTTTAATACATTATTAGTAATAAAACAAGCTTGATATTGGTATTAATTTAAATACATTATTAGTAAAAAAAACAATTTTGTTGGGTTATACATTATTATTAATGTTGTTTAATACATTATTAGTAATAAAACAATTTTTTTCTGTTATACATTATTATTAATGTTATTTAATACATTATTAGTAATAAAACAAGCTTGATATTGGTATTAATTTCAATACATTATTAGTAATAAAACAAGATTGATATTGGTATTAATTTAAATTTATTCAAATCTAAAATGAAAGTTTCAATTATGCATTTATTACTTTCCAGAAATCGTACTAATATTCTTAAAAGCCATTTTCTTATTCAACATTACTTTGGCTATTTACATTAACTACTATACAATGCAATTGAAGTTAAAATACGTTCCATTAATCTGATAATTTACTACACTATTTTGTCGTTTTAATATATATATATATATATATATTATATATATTATATATATATATATATTGTTTTTGCTGAGAACGCTAAGAAACCAAACGAATTACATTTGTCTAAAACTAGCTCTATTCTTTTCAGTTACTATTATTGTGAATATAAAAATAATATAAGTAGAAATTGCCAAAATATTAAAAATATTAAAAAATATTAGTATACCAGCTCTTCTATTCTATTAAGTATTAAAGTTGCGACACCAATACAAATAATAAAGTAAGGCTAATTGAAAAATATACTGGGAATAACATATGATAAAATCACCAAGAAATTGAACACAGATTTAAAGAGAAATCAATATTCATAACAATCACTTGTACAGCTGTCTATACACCTTCAAATGTTGTTATAATCCATCGACCGTAGTAATTGTCGTATGATGATGAACTAGTTCCGATGCAATCACTGATCAGACGTTTACTATTGGTGAAATAGCTGGAGAACGTCCTGACAGAAATAGATTCAGAATATTTTCTGCATCGAAGAGAGAGAAATCTGTATAATACCGAAAATATACTGTTATGCATTTTTTTACTAGAAAGTATAAAGAATAAAATTATTTGCTTTAATTCAGCGGAAATGTAATATCCACAATTTAAAGTGATACAACGAACAAGAAGTGACAGAGGCAGGTATCCAATGGTATCTATCCCAGCACCCCAGATGATAAGCCAATATCATGCTGATATATATATGTGTTAGTATTGTGCGTCCTCCATGCCACTGCTAAACCTGATGTAGAAATCAAGAGGTTGAAACTAGAAACTAGATTCCACTTAAAATATGTCCATTTATAGGTCCAGACGTGTAATTGATACTAATGAAAGCGCTCTGGTTTGTCATGTAATTTCAAGGATTAACAAATCTGTGCTCCCAAAGCTGATAGTACATAAATTTCTCCAATATATCCTTGCAAACACTAGTTATTTTCCAAGATACCCCATTTCATCACTCAAGACATTAGATTTGATTATATGATCCATTAAGGTCATGTAGGTAACATGTCTGCCCTTAGAACCATTCCAATTTTTTGATACATGTTGAATCGTAGTCTACGGTGAGTGATAGTAAATATTTCTCCTTCTTACACGAGTCATCACAACAACTTTTCCCAAGTTAAACATTCAAATGCAATTTGTCTATGAGTAATATGCTGTGAATGATTTCTTTATCTAAAAGACTATGCTTTTATTTACAGTTGGTAAATAAAAGCATAGTCTTTTCGTCCGTGGAGTCTCAAACTCGATTATAAACCAGCTAAATACCTTCATGTTGTGAAAACACCTACTTATTTATTTAACTTTAGTGTGTAATTGTTAAAAAGAAGAGTCCCAGATCAAGCATTGACCAAGTATTTGATTACGGTTTAAATATCTTTTATTCCAGCCAATAAGATTATTCCACTTTCCATTATTACCAGAAGTAGATTTGATGGTCATTTGTATACGGAGAGACAGATTATGTGATCGTTATTTCGAAAATGTTTGTAAGTTAGAAACTTGGATTAAGCAAAAGATTCCCATATTGATCAGCCATTCCCAGAAATATCATTTTACTTAAACATGCAACCAGAACCTATTTTAAGTGCCCCAGCTTCCATTAAAGATCTTGGCATTATTCCTCTTTCTAAAGTTTTAAATCCACAATCTCAGAGTCACAAAACGCAACATTTTACTTATCAGAATACCATGGACATGGTTTCAAACGAGAAAGCTATGGGCAATCTATAAGGTTCCCCAACATTGTCACTGATGTTCTACTATACAGATTTTGAGTGACATGAATTAAAAAATGCCAATAGAATTACCAATTAATCATGAGATTCTTTGATGTACATAAAAAAGTTAATAAAGATGTGTCAACTTAGCCACAATAACTCTTAAATATGAAGTAAGCTCGCGTCTTCCCTATCAGTCAGTGATGGTGAGGAACAAATTAGAATTGGAATTAATAATAAAGTAGAGTGTTGTATTTATAAAATTGTTAAATTTGTTGAAATAAAATGCTAAAAGATGGAGATAATAGGACTTGTTATATGAATAAGAAATCACGTAACCAGAGTTCTGATGTGACAAAAGAATTTGTTAGAGTTGTCACTGAAATAAATTTCATTTCTCATGTCGATGGTCGGAAGTGTAATTTTTGATGATTAAGAATAATAGAAATTTTCATGATATAATTTCAAAATAAAGAAACTCAACACAGAAGTTATGCTTGATTTGAAAAATACCGATGACAATTTGTGATGAAGTAACTCTAAAATAAAAGAAAACAAATCAGCAAATTTCGTGTTTGGTATAAAGTTAGAAATTACAAATCTTTTCTCATATATGCTTATACTGGTTCACCCTTCATTTGAAAACCAGGTATAGCATTAAGAATTTACTTCTGGATTCCCCATATTGACATAGATATATGTATTTACAATATTTAACAACTACAACCACAGCGAGAGAGAAAATATTTATATCTGTGGTATTTTTTTAAACGCGTTTTTAAATGAAACATGTATTTCTGTTTTTAATGTATTTCATTCGAGTTACCCATTATAAGTTTCTTAATGATGGGGATGAGCTATAATATTCCTATTTAAAAAAAAATCAATCAACATTTTAAAATAGTTCCAAATGAATAAACAAAATTGCTTAAAATATTCAAATACAAAAGAAAAAATAAATTAAATATATGAATTGCTGCGATTGCATTTTACTGATCGTTTCCACACATTATAAGAAAAGCAAACTTGTTTTATCTCCACAGTGGGAAATTATTACAGAATTTTTTTTAATAAAATCAAAAAGAATGCTTTCATTATTCTATTCCGCTTGAGAAAACTATATTTTAAAAATTCAGATACCATTCTTAAACTATTTCAAATTCAATGATAATCATCTGCAAACTTAATTTATTAGTCATCCTGCCATGTCAAGTCACGAACTATAATAATTCACGGGCCTCATTTCCAAAATGAATTTAGATAAATAGTTATTTCAAGCTTTTTATCAACATGATGGTCTTCGGTAAAACAAAGATCAATACTGTTCTATTTATCGGTTTCAAAAAAAAAAAAAAAATGTTACTGACAAATGTAAGTTTCCGATGTCAAGTTTGTACTCTTGCAGCTAGTTGAAATACATTCCTAAAAAATATAAGGGAGAAAATGTTTCGACATTATTGGAAAAAAGTATTTCTATTAGTTAATTTAATTTGATTCTTGATTATTGATAGTTGAACTCGTATTGATTAGAGTACGATTTTGGGACGAAAGTTCCAGGTTCGCATTGGTACTACATACTCAACACATAGACAAATCTTAGCTGGCGTGTCACAAGGGTCCAAATTGGGACCAAAACTCCTTCTTATCTAAGTGAACGACATTCTAACATCAACACTAACTTCCCTGCACCTTTTTGCAGACGACACATTTATACTAGCACAAAGTAGGAAAACGTCATACATTACAGAATCGCTTAACAAACATTTAGAACAGATTGAGCTCTGGTTCATTAAATGGAAAATTCTTATTGATGTAAATAAAAGTGTATCCATAATTTTTAACAAAAAAAGACTACTTCCACCCAGTGTAATTAAGATCAATAACGAAATTATACCATGGTCACAAACCTGTAAATACTTGGGAATAACTTTCGACAGAAAATTAACATGGCACCCCCATCTGATCCAAATTATTAACAAATTTAAACGGCAAACAGCTGCATTATACCCACTTTTCAACTGGAATTCAAAGCTTTCCATGGAAAATAAAGTGTTCATTTATAAAGCATATCTTCGACCACTTATTTCCTATGCCTGCCCTATCTGGGGTTACATCCATGACAGTAAAATTAAAAAACTGGAAACTCTCCAAAATAAAGCCCTCAGATGGGCAGTTAAGGCCCCCTGGTTCATTAGAAACCAAAAAATCAGACAAGAATTGAAAATCCCTACCCTGAGAGAATTCTTCGCGAAAATAATGTATAACGTGATTAAAAATATTGATAAAACTACTAACGAAACAATAATTAGCCTGCCGTCCTATAATGACCAAAGTACCCATAATAGATTGCATTCTCTCTCATTGCTCAGATATTGCCCAAAGTTTCCTTACCAACCACCATGAATTAAACATTAAATGGAAAAAAATTTCCTTGATAACTACTTCTTTGTATAGAAAAAAAAGAGATTACTAAAAAGATAAAAGGATTATTTTTTTGTTACATCTCATTCTATAAGTGGAAGAAAAAAACTATTTAAAATAAAATGAAAAATGCATATATAAGTGTGCATACTAAATGTATATAAAAACATTTTTTTTTCAATATACATGTATATGCAAATACATAAAATATAAAAATATATAAAGATAGATATATTGTATTACAGACCAATTTATACCTTGTAAATATTATAGCGTGTATAAATTCTTGTAAATACCCTTACCCGTTCTTATGTAAATATTCTTATTTCTCTCACACAATTTACTCCTTAACTATTTCCTTTATTATTCTATTAGTTTAATTTAATTTAAATATATATTTCTCATAAATAATAAATTAATCAACAATAGCTTCTTAAATTCTGAAATAAATTTTATGAAATAACCATAGTCCCGTCCATTAAAATTTCAAACTCATTTTAAGCCAATCAGATTCAAGTTATAGCTTACCAACCAAGAACCAGCTATCTAATGAGGGTAGAGGATCGCCAGATCTAGGGACCTCTGAAAACTGCCAGCCGGCAATCACTTCATGATTAGAGTATTAACAAGGTTTGTAATCACACATGAGTTGTACAGCAGATTTAACATAAAAAAATTTTTCTCAAACTATATAGAATTGTTAATAAATAATAAACAGCACTAGTTTAATCTACTTAAACTTATATGCATTTCGTTTAAATCATTTTAAGCTAGGTTCTATGAATTTATAGTTAAAACTGTATTCTTACTTAGCTTAAATTAAATTTGCAATAAAAACAGGTATTTAGACTTCGGTGATCCCAATACTTTCAGGAGTCCTTTTTATTTGAAAAAAATTTACGTTAAATTCTTTATCTATCAGTACTCTGTAATAAATAAGAAACCAGAAAGAATTTTTTTAAAAAAAATTCACTTCTAACAGAAGTTTCAGTTTAAATGTCAAAATTAAAAATTCCTCAGAATTACAGCATAACACAAAATAAATTAACAGTGTATCAAAATAATATTCGGCATAGATTAGCTAAAAACAAATCACATTAGAGCTTGAATAAAAGGTACAGATATATGTGCATTAACGCAGCAGAAAACCAACAAGCACTGTTTAAAGTGCCATTAATATAATGAACAGGTGACTGAGATGATAATCTAATTATAAATTATGCCGTCATACTAGCTGATTAGCCACATGAGGATATCAAATGGACACTAGAAATTGAGTTTTCAATGACAGCTGTATTCTTATGTCTAGATTAATCTCTAATTACATTATAAATAGGACTCTTTTCTGTGACATCATAAAAATAAATTGAAGTTATGGCCCCAGTCCTGAAGATCATTGTAACTATATGTGACCCCATTTCTTGAATCAGGGCCCATAGTATAAGAGTATGACTCATTAAACCCGTGGGAGTTACATGTCCATTGTCTAATAGTGAAAGCAAATCACAGAATCCATTAAAACGTTCTATATGACCGTTGGAGAAGTGAAATTCCTGGGAATTTTAGGGAACATTAGGAATTTTGAGGGAATAAACTCAACCAATCCTATTTCATTTTATGGATTGTTTTGCCTTATGTATATGAATAGAAATGAGTTATATAAAGATGCAAAAATAAATATCTGTTCTGCCTTCTAGTACGAAAGTTAATTAGTTCCAATCAAAGAAGAACAAAAAAAATTGTTATAATTATTGAAATAATAAAATATTTAATGAAAAATATCAAAATATATTTTTTAAGACTGTCACAGAATAGTCATTTCCATGTTTCTCATGTTATAAATTCATAAATTTTTGCTGAGAAAGAAAGGGAAAAATATTCTCACAACATTAAATTCTGAAGTTATTCTAAACTGGTCATTAACGCAAAATTGTTTTCTTTACCTTAACTTTCTATTATCATGAGTAGCAGTAAAAAATCATAAATGGATTATTATTTATTTTAAAAAAGATCTGATAAAAAATTTTAAATCTTTTGAAAAATACCAAAACTTTCAAGATTTTTCAAAATTCTCAAGGGAATAAACCAGATTTAGTCTCGGAAATAAACATGGTTTTTTTTCCTCCTTTACAACATGAGTGACTGTTTTCAAACTATCTTTTTTTAATAGGCTCCAGTGGCCTGACTAGTAGGACGTCGTTCTCATTATCGAAATGTAGTGAGTTCGAATACCAGCTTAACCAAAGACTCTTTTCGTCTAATATCTCTAAATATGGCTTAGGCTTGTTCAATAGGTCGTGGTCGCAATCTTTCAAGTGAAAAGATACCTCTGATTGTGGCAAGTCAAGTATGAGAGGGTATTCTGCTTGATCTCTGCTATTAAATTACGAAAACTTTCATTGGTTGTTTCCAATGACTGGTAAATCGTAGTGAGTACATGGACTTGTATCGAGAAGTATGATAGTGCAACAACCTATCTATTCTATATTCTACACATAATCATAGAAACTCAATTTTTAGTTTTTGATATGAAATATTATTTTCCTAACTCTTCAAATATTATAAAAAATTGGAAATTTTCAATTGTGTAATTTGCATGTCACAAGTCAACTGAAAAAACTTTGAAAATGCTCCCATTAAAAATCATAATTCAAACAATTTCAATGACAACCAATGAAATCACCAAAATCAAAAGAATAAATACTTGTAAATAAGTATAAGCTGAAAATAATACATTCTTATTATAATATGTACTCTTAAAACTTAATTTGAAAATTTACATGTAAATTTTCAAATTAATTTAGGTGATCATAACATAACATAATGTTTATTTAGTGTAATCTCATCAATTTCTTTTCCTGCATGAAAACTTAAATGAATGTGTATTTCTGTCTCTATTTCATACGCAGACCAACTGTGATTTTATTACTACCTGTTCTTGTTAGATATGAAATGGCGTAAGTTAAGATTAACTATGAATTCAATTTGGCTAGTAAGTGGAAAATTGTATAGATTAGGTTCCGCAGAGATAATTAGAACCTAATTTATTTCAAAATGTAAATCTCAACCTATTCAAGATTTTTTTTCGAATTATCTAAGTCCTTCCATTTTGAAAACTAAAGAAACTATTTTTTATTCATTGGTTTCACATAATTCAATGTGGGGAAATAATAATAAGTTAATATTTATAGAATAATCATAAATTCTGTTATCTAAAAACTAAACAACCAAAATATTTTCTGTGATTAGCTATAAAATTATAATGACATTTTAATATAGAAACAATTATCTTATTAGTCAAACCAATGAACAACATATTCTTACACTAATCTTTTTCTTATTGTATATCAATATTATATTCTTTCATATTCTTCATGTATTATGAAATATTTTGTTAAACATAATAATTCATAAACATGTAAGAATATAATATTTTGAGTTTGATACTTTATTTTAATTAATAATTTAGTTTTATAAATAAAATTCTTCAAAAATAATTTTGAACTTTTTTGTAAGAAACTACCTTGTTTCAATAAAAACATAAGGAGAGATATACAAGAAAATTAAAATGTATCTTTAAACATATAACAAACATCAAAATAGAAATATTTTTAATCATTAAATTATAAATTATTTATTAAATTATAAATTACGCATATTCTTTGAAATGCTTGAGGTAAAATACGATGTGTTAAAAGAAAAGGAAGAATTTTTCTGAAATTTGTTGGAAGTTTTTTAGATTTGAATTGATTATAAGCAAACTGTATATAGATAAAGTTCTATAACACAGGGAACAATTATTGATTAAAATTTCTTAGAATATGAATAAAGGATTATAAATGTTTAAATTTTTATATTATATGTAATCATTTACTGAAGTTCTTAGAATATTATTCATGATAAACTAAGCTTATTGTACTAAAAACCTGATAATCCAATGATAAAAATTATTAAAAAGCTTTTACAGCAATAAAACATTTTATTTTTTTGGACATGGAAAAAAAATTCAAAAAGAAATATATTTATTGAGTTGCAATACTGCTACATATTTTTTTCCAATCTTCTTTTCATTCAATAAATCCTTCAAATAAATTAATTTTAGGAAAAACTTATTAAAAATACCTGAATTAAATTTTAAATTAAGGAAATCAATATGGATAAAAAGTAGAGAGAAATAAGTGAAACAAAGGACTTAAAAAAAGTAGCAAATTTAATTAGATAAACTGAAAAAAAAAATTAATTTAAAGTGAAATGCCTATATTTTAAAATAAGAATATCAGATAACTCCTGTAAGTTGAAATCATTGAAAGAGGATTTGGCAACCACTTTTCTTTTCGATTATCGAAAGTTTTCTGCTCTTTCATCGATAACCGAAAGTTTTTTTTTTTAAAGAATACGTAGTTTTTGGTGATTTCGTGAGTGTTGATTTGTTACAAAGTGACAAAGCAAGTTATTATTAATTTCTTTCTTAGTGAATAAAATTACAACAATCTGATATTTTGTATTTCGGATTCCTCATCAGCTTGGAATAATACGGTAACAATATCCGTTAAATCTTTTCATTTTGGAAAGACGTGGCAGTGATGTTCTTCTGCTTCTAAAATAATAAATAAACATATATATTGCATTCTAAAAGTTTGTGAAGACTTCTGTACCAAAATGGGACTTACCATTTCTAGCATATTTACTCGACTCTTTGGAAAGAAACAAGTTCGAATTTTGATGGGTAAGCTATTTTAAACAGTTGCGGAACATAATATTTTTTTATGGGCGGCGGTTCTTCAATTTAACATTTTTTTTTTAAATTTAGTATTCAGTGTGTAGCTTTTTTGATTCGGTATACAGATTTAAACTATATGAGGAAACAATATTATTTCTGAAGTATGATTATCTGTAAAATTGATCTTAACATGAAAGCATTTATTCGCAGGCTTATTATATTGCTTTTTACTTATTCAACTTAGGATTTTGATTTATTTAAATTATAAATGAGGAAAAATGTTATAATTGTAACATTTTATTATATTTTATTTATGCGGAATACGAGTGTATATTCTGTGTAAAAACCACTTAATGTAACAAAAATGATTCGTAAGCGAATTCCTATTGTTTGATCGTTAAATCGGAAGAATTGTATTAAATTTTAATTATTTTACAACTATAATTATAATTTTTTGTGCCATTTGCACTTATCTAAAACTTATTTGCTCAAAACTTTTGAATAATTATACTGAATGTTAAGACTTAATAAAGATCACATTATAGATATTTTGAAACTTTCTAGTAATAGAGCAAGGATAATACCTCTATTTTATATTTAAATAGAAATTTATTTCATGTAATCATTTCATTTAGTTAATATCTGATATTTTTATATGAAGTGTATTGTAATATCTTCTGCATTTGACTGGTTTAAGTTGATATTTTATTTACACTTTAACTATCAAGAGTTTTTATATTATGTAATTATAAAATATCTTACATGTGTAAAAACGTCTTGAAAGAAGTGTTAAAATTGTAGTTGATTTATAATTTTTTTGTATTTAGATATTTAATTTTTTACTTATTATGACTAATTTATTTATTTTTGTTCTTTTAAGTGGGCCTTGATGCTGCTGGTAAAACGACGATTTTATATAAATTAAAACTTGGTGAAATAGTCACGACTATCCCAACAATAGGTAAGAAATTTCTTTTAGCTTCATATACATCTTTTAACTTGCTTAACAACTTTTTTTTTTTTCAATTTTCAATGTGTAATTGCATTTATTTTGCTTCAAGAGTTAAAGTAATAATTGTCAAAATTATTTAAATTTTCTTTTAAAATGCTTACACTATCAAAAATCTTTTAGTATATTTAGTAAAATAATTGTAATTTGGATCATTCATTAATACTTGTCTGTATAAAAATACTGTGCATGATATTCTTATCTCCTTTCAAAATTCTAGTTTACTTAATGCATTTTGAACTTATCTAAGATTATCACTAACATACTTGTCTGTGATGAAGTTTCTAATTCTTTTGAAATTCTACAGTCACTAAATAAAATATTAACTTTTTATTTCATTGGTCTATTAATTTCACATAGTAATCTATTGTTGTAAGTCATAAGATATCTTTAAATTGATATCAGTATTGTGATGTCAAATCAATTGGGCATGTTTCTTTCCTGAAATATATAAGTTTGACAAAAATAAATTATAATGTTTCAATTCTTCTTCAAAAAAATCTTAAAAATGAGAGTTAGAGAAATAATAATCATTGTATGTTTTTTCCTTTAAAATAAAATGAATGAGTCTTAAAATGCTTTGAAATCATCATAGCTCAGTATAAAAAAGTCAGCATTAAGACAGAAACTTCGATATTTAGATATCACCCCATTGATTATTCATTTCTTCACTTATTGGGCATGATTATTTTGAGAAGCATTTACATCTTATTGGAGTTTAGAATTTGTCTTGTTGCATGAATGTTGACCACCTGTAGGCTTTGCTGTATTGCCTTAAATTTCTGAAAGACAACTCAACAGACTCTAATTTTAATTTATTTTATGTTTCATTACTTTGTTTGTCTATTTGTCAACTAATGGCAGGATTTTGAAGACAGGTGTAGAATAAAAAATATGCGCATATTTCATCTAGAAAAAATTGTTATTTAGCTCCAAATATTGCTATTTAATAGCTGTATCACCTAAGCTATTTTATAAATGTGATTTTGCATTTAAAAGGGGTAAGGGATTTGGCGACATATTTTTTTAAGAAAATACAATAAAAGGGTTCACACAACTCCTGTGATTTTGACTTGGCTCCTTGAAAATCATGCATTACTCCTGGAATTTTTTCTTACCTTGATGCATTTATTTTTTCCTAGAAAAAATTATAATTTTTTTGCTGTAAAATTTTCATTAAAATAGTTGGAAAACTTAATTTACTATTTGTTTTTAATATTGCCGCTAGGCAGCGGCAGGATTGATATTAAATTTTTGTATTCATAACTGTTTACTTGTATTAATGTTAGCTGCAATAATAGCTAGTTCAGCTACAATAATTTCATGATAATTCAGTTTAGTAGTATTTAGATTTAAGTGAAGTGATCACCAAACAAAAACAATGTTGCACACTTTAAATGGGTGATTTTAATTCTTGTTCTATTTGCTGCTATTTTCCTTATAATGTATAAAATTCTTTGAATATTAATAACTAAATATGAGATTTTTGAGGTACAACATAGTCTCCCTTGATGAAAACTGTGTGTAATTAAATTGAATCGGGATAAATTTGTTTATTAATGAAATAAAGACCAAAATAAAAATTATTTAATATGCCTGGTGGAAAGTGTCTTTTCAAAGACCAGTGAACTCTGGAAATATCATACAAAGTGGCTTTTGTGTGGTTCAAAAAAACACATGCCCACTCTCTATTTTGTTAGAAAGACTTTTATATTTCAAGTACAAGTGAATCACCAATTAAATCCCATAAGAAAGGGGAAAAGCATATACATTAGAAAAACATATATCTGCTAAAAAAATCTACTCATTTAAAAGATTTTTCACTTCTGCTGATCCTGTTAAAGAATAAGAATTCAAAGCATACTATGAAAATCTTAGATTAATTTGTTTCTTAATGGATATAACTCTCTCTACAGTTTTTGTAATAATATAAATTGCCTGTTTCAAGCAACGTTTCCAAATGAAGCAATTCAGTGGTGTAGAAAAAAAGTGTGCTTATTTAACAGTTTTTGGAATTGCACCATATTTTCCCAACTTATTGAAATAAAAAATTAATGTTTCTAATTATGTGCTTCTCTTTGATGAAAGCTTAAATAATCCTCTGCAGACAAAACAATTGGACTGGAAATATTTAGTTTGAAAAAGTGAACGAGATGTGGTTAGAATTAAGAACAAGTGGATTACTCAGGTTGTCAATGGATGGTCCTAATGTAAACTGGTCTGCTTTTATTAAAATGGCTGATTTTTTAAAATTGAACTTCATTATTTGTGAACTTTAAATATTGTAAATGTCAGAATCTGCAGCCTACACATTTTATACAATATTTACAGACTATTTAAGAACTCACCTGCTTGTAAGGATGACTTTGATAGCCGTGGCCCAGGCATAAAATTTCCTTTAAAGTTTTGCAAACATCAATGATTAGAAAATATAAGTGTTTTCAACAGATTGCTTGAAATGTTACTGTATCTTAAAACATGTTGTTTCTTCAAAACAAAGAATTTCCTAATCCTGGTACCAAAATTTTTCCTATTGTGCAGAAGTATACAAAAAATGTGCTTTTTTTTTTACTTAATGCAATTTTTTTAATATTTATTACTCGGGAAGTAGAACCTTTTCTTACACTTTTCACTATGAAACTGATAAACCAATATTACCATTTATTGCTGGAAGTTTTCATGCATTGTTGAAAAGTTTGATACTGAAGTTTTTAAAAAAAATCTTTGCTATCTGAATCTATTGAAAATGTCTAAAAACTCTAAAATTACTCATTATTTTATACAATGTATAATCCACTATTACATAGAATGTTGATTATTTAAATAAAAAAATTTCTTTTGTAGCTGTAAATTCATTGAAGGCTTTTGAAATAATCATTAATAATTTTAACTAAAAAAAATAGTCTCATTAATCTTTGCAATTATTTATTTTTATTATTTACAGAAATGATTAAAAAATATTGCATGTACATAATTATATGCTTATTTGGTTAAGAAAAATTAAAAAAAAAAAAAAAAACTATTTAACGTGAATACTGATACCTTCTGGAAAACTTAAAACTCCCGGAATTTGATTCTTGGAAATCTGTATGAATCCTGCAATGGGATAATATGTAAACACTACACACAAAACTTGAAATAAGTTTGAAAATTGATTTAACTAAAGCATTTTGATAATGTTTAAAAATATGAGATTACTCTTACATCTTTAAGTAAAGAAATATTGTAATAAAGAAAAAATTCTGTAGTAAAAAAAAATGTTCTGTAAATTAAAACAATTCAAAAGTGCAGTAAATAAATATATTGATAAGGTTATCCTCAGATGGTTTTGTAAAACAAGAGTACAAAATTTTCCACTCAGTGGACCAATGATTTCTAAAGAAAATTTAAAGTTCTAATCGGTAATGATTTCAAATGTTAGTATTATGGTTGGGTTTCTTTTTTTCATGAATTTGACATTCTTTTCAAGACATTTCCCCATAAAATTTAGATCCTGTTGATGCAGTTATATGCTGGGAAGAATGAGAAAACAGATTGATACAAATTGTACTCCAGACAATGTACATGATATTGATGAAAGTAGTTTTTACTAACTGCCACATATAAAATGTTGAATACAAAGTTAGAGTGAAATCTAAGTAAATGCTATGGATAATTTTACTATATGCAATCAGTATTAAAACTGGTGAGAGTAAAAGTATGTTAAGCAATGATGTTTAAAAACATCACTTTTCTCATTCAACTACCAAATAAAGGTAGAAAGTGTAGAATGATGGAGAATATCTTAAAAAATTCGTTTTACTGTTTATGAGAGGAAAAAAAGAATATTATTTTTTATTTTGGGCATTTACGCATTTCACAACACCTTAAAAATAAAAGTATTTACCATTAAAGTGATATCCATTTTACTTTATTGAACTTGCATGTTATCAGTTTTGTGAAAATATATTTCCATAGACTAATTCAAAATGTACTTTATAAACTGTGAACTTTCAGATTCTTTTGCAGATAATGATATAAAACATGCATGTTGACGATTCTCCAAAAGTTGTAGTTTTGTCAAATCTGTATTCAGAATTGTTGGAGGTGAACTTCACTTTGTTTTCAAAGAAAAAAAATAAAATATTAAAAGTACTACTGTGTATTAATGCTACCAAAATAAATTAAAGAAAAGGAAGTTTAGTTACTTTATCTGCTTCTGTACATAATTCTCAAAGCTCTTTTGACCTATCTTCATGTAATGCTGTATAATTCTGAAATTCAGACAATATTTTAAATTATGGAAAAAGTTATTGTAGGCCTTATTGATGTTATCTATTGTGATGAGAAAGATGATAGAATGTTTGCAAAATATGCCAAGTAATAATTAAGGTGTATTGATTAATATACAGGTATTTGTGTGTGTTATTTTATCAAATGCTTCTGATATTCCTGTAAACTCTTTGTATGTAAATATCATTTGCTTAAAAAATGAAGCAAGTTAAATTAGTTTATTTTTATTTTTCCTGTTGAGTTTTTAGATTATGAAATAAAATGTATATCATTAGTATCTAGAAACAGTAAAAATAAAACAAATGTAATTTCTAAGATAAATCAAATAGCAAAAGAGGTGTTGAAACTTTTTAATAAATTGCATAAAATATGTTTTTAAATTTATACAATATTATGGGCTATTTTTCTGTTAATCTTTTTAAATAAAATTTTCTATAAAATAATGTTAATTTTTGTATTTGTGAAATAATTCACGGTTTTTATAAAACAAAAAAATTTTAGTTTGTAATTAAAGAACAGTAATTTATGAAATATATACCATGTTTTAAATGTATCTAAGTAATATATATATATACACACACACACACACATCATTGTGTATATATAATGATCCAGAGCACACATATAAGCTTTTTTTTCTCTTCCACCTTTTTTTATGGGTATTATATTATGTTTTTCTACATATATTTCATAAATTATAGAATTTTTCATGAAGCATTTCTATAGAAATATCAGAATTGTGATATTCATGATCTTAAATTATCCAAAACAATCAAAATTTTAGTTAAATTTTTTTTTTATTAAAAAATTTAAAGTCATACCTAGTAGTTATTTAAAATAGTTTTTTACTGCATATAATAGTTCTATAAGTATTTCCTTTTCAATTTTATTTTTAGTTGATCCTATTAACCTTACAGAATTGATTTGAATCATCTTTAATAAATTACATAACAAAGGAATAGCTTTGGTGAAACCCACCTTGCAAATTTGGTGCTTTTTTAGCACCAGATGCAGTGTTTTGAAAAAATTAACATTAAGATTTCTGACAAAGCTGTTCTTAAAAGGGTTTTAAAAAAGTTTCCACTAGAAATTATGGGTTTTAGAATAAATCTATTGTTCATGATTTTAAGTTAGAAAAAGAGAATTAAAAATATGATATAAAAAAAAATTAAAGTTATAAGGCTGTAATTCTTTATCATTTTTTAATTCAAAACAGTGGTGAAAACTTTTTACTAATTTAGCATAAAGAATTTTGCTAGATTTGCAGGGTGATAGCTGAAGATTAAAATTATAAAAATAAAGAGCTTTAATTTTAAAAACACTTCTAAAAATTTCATCTCATCACCAGGTTTATGGGTTGTTACATCCTTCCTATATAGTTCTCCATTGCCAATATTTTTTGAAGATTTTGGGTTGCTATATTAAAGGATTGCCATAACAAAATTCTAAATTTTAATGAAATATTTATAGAGTATCAATATTTGTACCATTTGCATTTTTAAAATATTGATGATTTTTATGTATGTTATAAATATATTGCAATTTAAATTTATAATATATTATGTACATTATAAATTTCTATTATTTAAATCAAAAATAAAAAAAAAGACTTATGTTCGCCGCCTATGTAATGATTTAATCCATTACACTGGTGACCAATAAAAGTGTTACACCAGGAAGGAATCATCTTGTGTATGTCTAAATTTCTTTAAAGGTTGAAGATTTTGGATTGTTCAGCACATTTTCATGATAGAGAAATTGTGTCTTAATCTGAGCATAAAAATATTACGAAGTGGATTTTTCACTCAATAATTACTTTAAAATTCAAAATTTATATCTGACTTATCTTAGAATATGATGATGCCTTGAATAAGAAATATTTCCTGAAATATTTCAGAATTTGATAATGGCAGGATTGTTGCCTATTTAAAATGTGGGTTATTGTGTAGTAGTACTTGTCAGAATGTATGGTGTCGATCAAATGTGGAATTGCTTGGTCACTGAAGATCATACTAAATAGTGTGCATGATTTCAATACCCTTACATAGCTAACATCTAAGTGCATACACATTCATACTTGTAAAACTCTACAATTATATTAGGTACATTAAAAGTGGCATAATGTTGTCATTTTAACTGTGTCCTGGTTAATAATCAGACACAGGGTTGAATTCAGCATTTTAGGAATGCACATAATGATAGTATAGAGAGTCATTAGGTTCATAAAACAAATATCTAGATTGAGTTGATGATAGTTTTAATGACTAATGTGTTTTTGGCATCTTAAAATCAAATGTTTTGTGCTTTGCAGATATCAAAGATCAAACACATTTTTCAACAAGATAAGATTATATTTTACACATCTGAATAATCCTTCATTAGAGAATATTGGTTTACTATCCTAACCTGTTTGTGTGTGCAGTCTCAAGATCACTCTCACCAATGGAAAATATCCAATCGTATGTTGCTAGAAGACTTGGATTCTTCCCAGCTACTACTGTTCATGAATATAGGATAAACTTAAAATGCTATGTTTAAATAAGCTGAGAGTATTTCTGTCATCCAAACAGTTTAAAACTCTATGCTTAACATATTTTCAACAAAATTGTTTTTTTTTTTAAATTGAAATTTACTGCTAAATTGTAATTTATTAATTTGTTGCAATGATTCACTCGTTAATTTGATTCTCAATTAGGCTTTGGTGTTTGTGATATTTGGATTTTGGGTTTAATTGTAATTTCAACTCTTATTAGTCCTTATAGACATAAAATGTCTGAGTGATAAACCTTAACAGTTTAAACCATAAAAAACTGTTGTGCTTTAAAATCCTACTACCTGCTAATTTATATACATTAATAAAAATATTGTGCACTCTACCAACAAGCGGCCTACTTTGATTGCTGCTGAGAAAAACATTTGATCTATCATTTTGAGAACTTCATAAGCATTAACTTAATATGTAACTGATATTTAATTTAAAATTTTAGTTATATTTCTGTATTTTAAAAAGTATTTAAATTATTAAACTTAATAATTAAATTTCTAATTGTTGTTTATTGTATAAATATTAAATAGTTCTAGTATTTATTTAAATTTGTTTCTGTTTCTTCTTGGAAAGCTTCTGAATGTAAAATTTTAAATAAGAATAAATTTTATGCAATTTATAAATTTTGTTAAATTTTCTAGCTATTTTAAAATTTAAGAAACGAGAGTAAAATAATTTATATAAATTAGGAATTGTTAATGTTTAAAATTATGAAAATTAATTACGTTGAACCTAAAGTGAATAAAAAATTACATGTTTAAAAAAATGATTTTAATATCAAATATGTTTAGATTTTGAATATTTTTGTATATATTTGTACTGGTTAAAATTGTTTTAATAAAGTCTATTAGTAAACTTAAATTTAAAGTGAAATTATAGTTATTTATTAATTTTTCACTATTTAAAAATTTTATGCTACTTTTATGTTTTTATTAGGTTTTAATGTTGAAACAGTTGAGTATAAAAACATTTGTTTTACTGTGTGGGATGTTGGTGGCCAAGATAAAATACGACCATTATGGAGGCATTATTTCCAAAATACTCAGGTAAATTTTGACATCAATAATTCTGTACGTTTATAGTTTTAAAATGACTTATTCACTTTCATGCTGAAAAATTTCTGTCTCCCTTTATAACTTAAATTATTTATTTAAAACAATTTCATACTGAAATATTTTAGTGTGTGAGATAATGCTAAAAGATTTTTGCTATATAAGTCTTCAAAACTATAGTCTACTTGTTTGCAATATAAATGATTACTCTCTAATTCTATTAAAAAGAGATAAAGTTTACTTTTTAAAATTGTGTATATTGTATAGTTTGTATAGATGTGACCTTTGTATTATTTCACCTTAAGCTGTCACTTTAAGAAAAATCCTAACAAAAAAACTTTTCCATTTTATGTATATATGTTATGTAACCATAAAACATTAAAAGGTCTGAATTATCTTATATAATCATTGTTTGCTATCCAGTCTGTTTCAGTTTTGTACAAATGTTTTTCGTTGACTATTATTCCATAGGGAAAAAATTGAATCTTTTAATGATAAGTAAAATGATTCCACTTTATTAATTTATTTTTGACCAATATATTAATTAAATAATTTATTTTCTTAGATTTTAAACTCAAATACTTTAATAATACTATTCAGTTTTAATAAAATATGAATTCATTGTCAATGTGTATAAGGTAATGTTTCGAAAGAATATTAAGCTGTCTGAAAAGAATTGTTGTAAAATGATATTGATTGAATATTTTAAATATTTATGAAACTGATTTGTTTTATTTCAAATTATTTCCAAAGTAAGTAAATTTAATCTTGTGTAATTTTTGCCTCTACGTGACATACTATATTTTAATATTGACATGAGTAATTTTCAATTTATGAAATTTATAGCTGTAGCTTTAATTAATTTTATGTTTTATTTTTTGGAATAAAATCTGTTTTATATAAAATATCTTTAAATGCTTAATTTTTTTCTAATAAAAATGCTGAATTCTTTGATTTATTAAAATGGTGAGATCCAAATGTTTTGGTTAAATTTGAATGGTTAAACCAAATAAAGTGAGCAAATGTGAAATTTACAAGAGGTTTCAACAATTTATTTAATCATTAAAATTTTATATCTTAAGTTGATGTGAAGATTTTTTTATATCTTATGTTTTAAAAACTTCTCTCATTTTTTTACTGCATATTACTTGTTAAAAAATGCTTTTCTTTTTTGTGTAGTGTAGTAGTAAATCACTGTAATAAAATTGTCTTTTATGTTTGTCACTGAAATCTTTTATTTGCCTTATTGAATCATGTTTTTGAAAATGCTGTTATTATCATAACAAAATATCTCTAGCATCAGAACTTTGAAAGTATTTGTCAAAAATACTTATTTTCGATTTTGAAACACAAGACTTCTATTGACAATTTCAGCTTTCAGTTCTTTGACTAACTTTATATCTCATTATTCACCTTTATTGATCTTATGAATTTCATAAATTTAATAGAATCAGTAGTCTGTTTTATTGATTATTATGTTTACATGATTTATATTCTAAACAAATTATATTTGTGTATGATGTGCTGGATTCCATCTACTCTGAAATTGCAATTAGAAAAACCAATATTACTGCACTGTCAGTTGAAGATGTTTTTGTTCAATACATTTGGCCCCATTTCAATTAGAAAAAATTTATAGATTTATATGCTTTCAAATTGTGAAAAGACTTTTTTTATCTGGCAATACCCTAGCATTTAATTTTGACATATCTTTAATTCATTAATGCTTACTACTGAGATTTCGAAAGGTCTTGCAGGATTATATATCCTTCCTTGATGGTGACAAGTCTATTTTCATATTTTAGTTTTTTCTTCATTAACAAGTTTAATGCTATTTTTTCAGTAGGTGATGAAAGCCATTATTATTATAGTCTAATATCAACACAACTTTATCAAATATACATCTAGTGAAAACATGTCTATACTTGTAAGGTAAAGGCTTCACAGCACATACATTTATAATAACACTCTTGGAGTAGTAGCTAATTGTTCTACTGTAAATGGCAGTAAAATTATTATTTTCATCTTTCTTTATTCCTATGCATTATAGATGTGATTTTTTTTTAAATTCTAATTGCTGTAATGATACTTTACTTGTAGTTATTTTAAGTATATATTTTTATGCTTTCAAATAAACGAATTTGTTGTAACTTAATGATGCATTTGAATTTTGAAAAGTTTAAAAAAAAATGTATAAACCAATATATACACACACTTATTTTTAAATTTGTCATCAAGTGAAATTTTGCATTACTTTATGGTTAATATAAAATGCTACATTCTTTTTTTCCCATTTTTTCTTCTAGGGGTTGATATTTGTTGTGGATAGTAATGATAGAGATAGAATATCAGAAGCACAAGATGAACTCTCCAAAATGGTATTCTTAAAGATTCTATTTATATATAAAATATTCTAATTAGAAGTTTCATATTTTTTCCATTTATTATGTTTAAAGAAATAAGTTTAGGAAAATAATTTTTTTTCTGTATTTCTGAATTTTTCTTTCCTACCTACTTTTTTCATAACTTTGACATAGTGTATTAAAAATACTCAACAAAAGGAATTGTAAAAAATTATATAGTTAAGAAAGTATTTGTATAACTTTGCTATGTTGATTCATAAATTTCTTTTTCTACAATACATTTTTTTTATAATTATATGAAGTTACTTGAACAATTAGAATTGTATGAAGTTTTGAAACAAATGAAACTGATATCAGATAATTATCATAAATACTATTTCTAAGATAAATTTATAGTTTTGAATGTTTTCAAAATAAAATTTCTGAGGAAATTGTTAAAATATAAAATTTTTTTAGTTTTGTTTCATTGAAACTTTGGCTTATAGGACTTTTCTGTTAGTGGCAATAATAATACCATGCTTTTAAAGCATTGTAATTTCTGAGTATTTGTTCTGCTCTTCAAACATAGAAATTTATATTCTCTCAATTAATTGTCAAATTGTTTGAGAGTGTAATTAGTTAAATTGGTTTTTATGGTATTTTTAAAAGTCTGTTTTGAATTGTCAACTGAATGGTTAGCACTATGGCCTTTAGTTTACCAATTTGTTGGTTTTATTCCTATTTCAATTGTGGATGTTTATATTGTGTCTATGTCCTCTTTAAGCTGTAAATCTTGATTGAACTAGCCCTCGTGTGTAAAAGTAAAATGCCAACCAAACCATCAAAATCCACATTGCATTTTTGAATTGGAAACTTAAAATGAGTTGGGAAGGAAAATAAACTTTTCAACCATTCAGTATTAATATTATAATTCTGAAGAATAATTTTTTCTTTCAAGGTTAGAAAAAAAAATATTGAAATTATTGAGAAAAAATATAAAATGAAATCTGTGTATTTTGCAACATGTTTTGAATCTTAAAGAACATGTATTTAACATAAGGCTTTGAAAAAAATTGATTCTGTATAAGATGGAAATTATCTCATTTTGTGTTTTTAATAGAAGTATACCAATATATTTTATTTATATTTATTGACTGTATTGCAGAAAATTATTTGTGAAACCAGTATTACTTCCTACTCTACAAAGGGTATTAACACATTTTTAGAACAATTTCAGGGTCTTTTAATTAATGTTTAAAATGTAAGGACTATTTTTTTTAAATGTTCGATCTGATAGTCTTTTTTCTGGACTATTAATCTGTGTCGTGATTTCCATGATAGAAGAGCTTTTCGTAAAATTTCTAGGGGTGTTGCTTTCCATTCCTCTTCCACTACTTTCCAGAGTCCATCTATCGTGGTGGGTTTACATTTAGAAAGAGCCTTTTAACAGAACAAAGTCACAATAGTCCATAGGTGAAATATACCTTTTTTCTTGCAGTCATTTAGGTAAACCCATATTTCATCAAGGGTCACAATGTATTTCCATTATCTCCTGCTAAATGGTTTTCATACTGTATTTTACAAAATATTTTGTGTTGAGCCACATTGTTTTTGAATCAATAAAACAAATTATTTTCCAAACAAATTAAAAAATTTTAGTAAAGTATGTTGACATTGAATACTAAAATACTATTAGTTGTGAAAAAATTCCATCTGTATGTAAGATCTTAAATTCAGAATGATTAGTCTGTGAGATTTTTTGCCATGAGATTGCTCTGACTTGAATTATAATATTTAAAAAAATTAAAGTTACTTTATTTCATATTTAACTCTAAAAATATCAAAACTAGATAATACAGAACAGTAATGGTTATTCTGCTATGTGCACCAAAATAATATAGCATAAAAACACTTTTAAAAACTCTAGGTAAAAAAAAAAAAAAAATTTCATCTTTATTTGCCAAATAAAATTTATGTAAAATTGCCTGATTAGTACTATATGGTAGTTCAGTAAGGATTTGGATTGAAAAAGTTTTCATCTAAGAAAACCTTTATAAAAAGCATAATATTTGCAAATCTTTGACAATTATTTACGTTTGTTACCTAAGAAACATTTTTACTTTTATGTATTTGTATTTATTTAGTATTTAAGAAAGAAAAACTTAGATTAATACTTAAATAAAGTTTTACAATAGTTCATAATTCATTGGAAGCTGTAGATTCTAATTAAATCTGGTCTTTTGTTTGTACTGAAATTGAGAATAAATCAACAAATCAAAATAAATCATAATTTAATTTAAAATTAATGGTTTATTATATCAACAAGTTTAACTAAGGAAACACATAAATATATAATGAAAACATTTGAAAATGTTTGACAATTGGTTTTATTTAGAAAGCCTTTTTTTTATCTTTATTATAGCTAAAAGAAGATGAATTATCTGAAGCTGTATTACTGATCTTTGCAAATAAACAAGATTTACCTAATGCTATGTCTGCTGGTGAACTTACTGAAAAATTAGGTCTGAATTCTTTAAGGAATAGAAGAGTAAGTGTTCTGTATATCAACTTTATGATGATAATGGTTTAATTAAGTATTTAATTACTGTTTTTCTTATAATGAATTTAATTTTTCTTATAAAAAGTAAAAATTATTTTAGCTTGCAATATAGGAAAGTTAATGTCTTAGTGAAATTTTTTATTTTTGAAATATATTTTAATTATAGTCCAATTTAGAATTATGTTACTTTATTTGGTAGAGAATAAGATGAATATTTATGATGTGAGTGATTTTATTTGAACTTTAAAATATAATGAAAGAAAAGATTTTCAAAATGCAAATATTTTTATTGAGGAAAAATATTTTAAACTAGTAGTAAATTGATTTTTCTAGATTACTCTTTAATAAATTAAAATTATTTTGCCAATTTAAAAGTAACTACCTACCTTTAATTTCCTTATGTTTTTAGTCATTGAGAATTTATTTGAAAATTTCTATTCTGCTAATATATGTAATAATGGAGTGTTCTTTCTATTTTTAGCTGAAATATATATTTTTTACATCTGTTTTGCAATTTTTATCCTTGTAGAATTTTAAGATTCAGTATTCTTATCTCACAATAAACTCTAAATAGCTTTGTGTGTGATTAAGTGCTTTTGAGTAATATGTCATTATATACATTTAAAGATAAACTGGTCACTTCAATTTATATGGTGAAATTACAAAAATTTCATTTTATGACAAACAGTGATAAGAATTTTTTTAAATAGTTTATATAGTAGTTGTCATTTTTAAAATTACAAAAATGTTTTGTGCAATTAACTTAATTCTGGAAGCCAAACTTTCAGTTAATGTGGTGATTTGCATTTTGTTATTAAGAAAATAATAGTATTTCTTAATTTTAAAAATTGCTTATACAAATTTACATAAGTTTGATAATGAATAATATCCTACTTGCAAATGAAAGAATAAAATTCAGCAATTAATTCAGAATTAAAATGCCACATGCATGCTTTATTACCAATGTATTAAATATTCTGATTGAAATGTTCTGCTAACAAAATTATAAGTCAAAAGTAAAAACCAGCTCTTAAATATTAAGTCTTATTTAATAAAAATAATTTTTGAGGGCAATTGATAATTGATTAGTCTGTAGTTAAAAATTTGTGGTTAGAAACCCCATTTCAATGTAGCTATTTGCTATGGTTTGGAATCATTTTAAATCTGTTTTTTAATTAGCTTGTCTGAAACAGTAACAAGCTTAATCAATTTTTCAGTAGTGAAATTTATTGAATGAATAAGTTAAAATGTTATATATTTAATAAAATAAAGCAGGAAGGAAAATACAAATAATTTAATTGAAATATATATTAGTTTTGTTGTTGCCTTGCTTTTTCTTCAAAAAATCATGATAAAATATTTGTAATTAACTTAAATACACAGTTGCTTAGATTCATATTAAATACAGCCAAACCTCTGTATTGTTATTACCAAATTTCTATATCCATAAATTCGATTTATTTTAAAATTTACTTTGAAACACAAAATTAATGAGAATTTTTGAAAAAAAAGTTTCACTGTGTTGTACTTTTTTATTTTGAAATTTTTGTGTTCCATTTTCTCCCATTTAAAAACTCTATTATTAAATGTCAGCCTCTGCTTTAAAAATTAAGTTTTCACTTGAATTTTTTCTTTTGTAACAATATTTTCTGTCAAAGGTAAAATTTTTGTATTAAGAAATGGGAAGGAACGTTTTTGTATATGAATTTTCGTAGGACATGAAAAATTTAGTAAAGTGTATATGCCAAAACATTTTGCTGAAACTTGATTCAGTAATAAGTGTTATAAAATTTATTCAAAAATATTTTATTCAGTTATGATGTTCAGCAGAATTAGTTAAAAATTGTCGTGACTCCAGGATACTATGTAGCTGTGAAAAAATTTTAATCTCACTTGATTGTAAGGTGACGCAAGATGAGGTAGAAGAAACTTTGACACTTCTTTAAACCTTCATTTTGATAATTTTGCTTGATGAGTATCTTGATCCCCCAACTTTAATGAAAATCTTAAGCTTAAAAAGAGTGCTATAGTAAAATCAGTTGTTAACCGCATTTTAAACTACACTGCCTCAAAGCAGTTAGGTAACATAACCTGGATTGCAATATGTGTGGATTGAGGTTTTTCTCGCTGAGAGCATTCCTGGGAAGCAAGAGATATATTGGATTAATGGTCTAGCTGGTTTTATTTATTGTATTCTGTGTTCTTTAATCATTATTCTTATTTTTTGCTGCAACTTTTATAATCTGCCATTAGAAATTTAAATAAAATTGTTGGGATTGATTCTTATAAATATAAAACAATCGATTTTTTTTTCCTTTCTTTCTCAGAAAAATTTAAACTAACAAATGTTTTTTTAGAAGTGTTTCCAAAATATTCTACTTTTTCGGTCAATCTAACAATATTGCCGCTACTGCTTAAGACCATAGTATAGTCAGTATAATTGATATACTGCAATTTGTTTGCCAGAAATAATTATATAATTGAGAAAAATTTCAAGCCATTGCATCAGAATATCAGTTTACCCATTGCTATTCTAACTTTACACTGTTTGCAGTCTAAAGAAATCAAATTATTGCTTTTATTTATTACTTTTAGCACTTCTGATTTAATTCTGTTCATTGCTATTATGTGATTAATATTTTAAAAATCTTCAAAGAAGATGTTCAAGTATTACTGTGTTGCCTTTCCTATGCTATTTTCAGAGTGCACACAATAATTGTTTTGATAATTTATTCAAATTCAAAATTTTAACAGTGTAAAATACACAGGATAGTATTTTGAAAAATAATAAAATATGTTTTCTCTGCATGAAATCATTTCTTGTATTTTCTAATAACTTAAATGCTGTCATTGTATAATTTATTGTAATGAAACATGAGTGTATTTAGCTATGAGCTTTAAATTTTCTCTTGATGAAATTAAGAGATTAAACTGCATTGTCTTTTGTATTATATTATCTTTCCTAAAATCTAATCAGTGATAAAATATTAGTTTTAGAATCATAATCAGTATTATATTTTGGAGTAATTTAATAAATTATTTTTCCCAAACTAGTTATCTTAATGTCTGTATTGAGACTGGAAGATTTTGGATAAATTTCTCATTGATTTCATTTGAATCTTTATATCATGAATATTGTTTCTGTTGTATAAAATATTTTAAGTAATTGATAGTTATTTTCTTTAAATAAAGTTTTCTTTTTCTTATAGTGGTACATACAAGCCACATGTGCTACACAAGGTGATGGACTGTATGAAGGACTGGATTGGTTGTCTAATGAGCTTGCAAAGGCATCCTAAACGAATTTACTCAAAAATTTTCTTTGTGATGAGATGTGTATTGTTACTGCACTTTTGATAGGTGCCCTCAAGTTCTAAATAACCATGATTGCAGAATTTATTTTTACATATACATATAGAAAAAATCCTAAATTTTGAATACTTTTCCTTATATTATTTATGTTGGCACCTTTTCAAGCTATGAGTTTTAGCTTTATTTCTAAACATGTAAAATGTCCATCAGGTGGTAGATTCTTTTGTAGGCCAGTTTGAAATAAATTGGGTATATATAAGCACTTTGCACCATTATGGATTACAATGTATAATTTAAAAATTCCTATTATATATTTTCTTAAATACCATTAGTAAATTTGAAAATATTCATATACCTTTACTATTTTTGGTCCTATTTAAAGTATTTTATTTATTATTTCTTCAACTTGGGTTTTGGTATTGAAGTATGTGTGCATCAGGTCAGTTGCATATTAAAAAATGTGTAAAATTTGCATAAAAAAATTTGTATTAAAGATATTTTGATTTTTCATTTCTGATATAAAATTATGTATATTAATATTTTGATATTGTATTTTTATATTCATTTTCGGTTCATATATTTTTACTGAAAATTTATTTACTAATTCTTTATAGATATGTATATTTTGCAGCATATTTCTTTATGAACAATACTTTATAACTTAGATTTTTAATTTGAGAAAAACTTGCTATGTTAGTTTTGTTCTTCGATCAAAAATATTGAGCAGTATTTTCAATTTCTAACAAGTTTGATTCAAACTCATATCTGGTTATTTTAATAAACTTATATGGTTATAAAAATATTTCTATCTTTTAGGGAATTGAGATATAAATTTATACATGTAGTTATTATTATTACTTAGCTTTTAAAATTTTCTTAACATTTTGTCAAGTATATCTAAAAGTCATAGATTAGATTTTTATTATTTTTAATAAATATAAAAAAAATGTTTTTAAATTTTATTAAGATTTGGCAAAACAATAAACTTTAATTTTTTATATTGTTATTTAATTTGATATAAATTGTGTGTGTCACTTTCTATATTGTAAAATTTTAGTCTTGAAAATAGCAAAACAAATGCTTGTGTGCATTTTTCTTATTGTCTTTTTCTTATTTGTGTTTTTCAATAATAAAGTAGTGCAACTAAAATGTTATTTTGTTTGTAAGTACAGAAAATTTTATATTTAAAAACAAATAATAAAAACAATTTTGTCTCAAATTTCGAAATTTTATTTCCACTTCTATAATTGTATCTGTTATTTCATTAAAATATAAATGTTTCACAATAACAGTTAATACTTCTGTATCTGTAGTTTTATGATAACAGAAATATCATTTGTTAATTTTGAGACCCACAAATATGTTGATTTGGCTAAAAAAAATTCATTATAAATAAAACATAAAAATAAATCAACCAAGAATTAATGCTTAAGTATTCTTAGGCCTTAACAGTTGTATTTAACTTTTTAAACAAATTAAAAAATGTTTCTTGAATTTAAAAAAAATCCCTTTAATTTAAAAAAAACTGTGTTAGTTAAACAATCTGTGCTGGCTTGAGATTGTATTTTACCCCAAAATCATTTAAATTAATAAAACTATCTCCTTAAGGTGGTTTATTTAATGTTAGATTCTATTTTAACATTTTATACAATAAAATATACTAGTGTACTAGGTATGTGCTTTATTTCATAAAAATATTCATGTTACACTTGCGACTGTTCAAGTATGATTGCTTTCCTGTATATCATATTGATCAGGTAACTTTTTCATTTCATTTTTGTTTGCATCCAAGTTTATCCATTATTTTTAAATTTAAATGAGAACTTAATAAATGTGTAATTTAACATTTTATTCATTCTTTCACCATAAAGTAAATTTAGAATAATTTTAATAAAATTTGTAATGTATTTGATTGACACTAATTTATGTTAGTTTTTTTTAACCGTAATAAGTCAGGTGAAAGGGTTTGCTATTAGAAACAAAGCAGGGCTGCCTTCATGCATCATCATCAATTTATTATTAATATATATGTACATAGACAAAACACTTGAACATTAGAATAAAATTTTTAAAATATATCTAGAAAGTTTAATTTAAAAATAAATACGTTATATTAAGATGTACTTTTTAATTTACCTAAAAAGAGTTTATTTTTTAATTAAATGTGTTATGCTAAAATGCAAATAAATAGCAAAAGAATTAAAAAAATTTAAAAATTATGAAGGTCTCTAAATCAGTATTCCACTTCGGCTATTCCAAGCATTTTGCATTAGCTACGATTTTGACTATAAAATATTCGTTTTATTATGAAGCAGAATTAAATATAAAAAATGTTATACATTTTTAATCATTAACATCTATCCGAATATATGAAGATAGTATTACTGTAATTAAATTCAATGTAAGAAAAACAACTCATTTTGAAGTAATAAATTTGAATATTTTTTATATGAAGATATATAGTGTATAATTTTAAATTTTCTTCATTGTCTTTCCTTTTAAAGACTTTGAAATCTAATTAAATGTATTTAAATAAAATTGTTATGTTTTTGTTTTAAAATAAATCATTAGGAACATGCTTTTCCCAGTAGCTTATTTTTAATAAAATTTTAAAATATATATAAATGCTGTAATATAAAAACAAAGTATAGTCTGTAAGCTTTTAATGAAAATTTATTCTACCATTCTTTATTCATCACAACAAATTCCTATTCTTTGTAAATTCTAGTTATTTTTATTAATTAGATTTTTCCTGTTCATATATAGTTTGCTTATTTCCCTTGACATAAATATTTTCCTTGTATAAAATTATCACATTTCATTTATAAATATTTCGAAATTTAAACTAGTTGGTGTTAGGATAGGGATTAGTTAATATTTTGTAAAAACGATTGTCTACTGTATTCTGGACAAAAAAATTCTTTGCCCCCCCCCCTTCTGCTTTACAACCAACTTTCAATTCTATTTAGGATCCCTATGATTTGGAGGCATGGAGCAACTGCCCCAGCTTTAATTTACCTCTGACCATATCTTTTTTAAAAATTTTTATCTGGACCTTGTTTAGAGTTTGCATTTTCTTTTCAATCTTGTGAATAGCTAGCTCTGTTGCCTTGGTATTCAACATGTAATATCAGTCCAAAGAAAAGCCTGTCAAATGGAACATCTAATAGACTTATAATTAATTTATTTTAAACATGTGATTTTAGCTGTATTCTCAAAGCTATTCCAAAAATGTATATTTTTTGCATATTTCATTTTTGTCTAAAATATTAAAATTTCATATATAAAATGAATTGAATTGAATTAAAAATATATTGAAAGACTCAACAAGTGAGTCTTTCAAAACTATCGTGGACCCCCTCCCCCTGTTTGCATCAGGGGGAGGGGGTCCATAGTAAAGAGAAACAATTTTCTCATATTTATTTGGTCCTATTTAGGATAATTTTAATTTGAGCCATTTAAAAATTTGACATTTTAATAGTGCACTTTTAAATAACAATATGCAAATGACTTTTATAAAATTCATATTAAATTTCTTTTAATGAACATGTGATGTCAATATGGAAGTTCCGATAGATTTACGATTCACAATCATTATCCTGAATGAATAAATTTTGATTTTTTTTACATAATCGTAAATAGTCTATGTAATATTTTTGAACAGAGACACACGTATAGAACTATGTTTAAGACATATAATTACGAAATAGAAATAATCTTGATTATGTTAAATGCGAAAACTAAAATGTGTTACTGAAACTTAACATTTATAAATAAGTTTGTAAAAACAAGACTTGAGACATTTTTGGACACAACTTCCTGAAATGCATCACATACGTCATTCACTATTCAAAATAATTATTTAAAAATTTGTTACGTTTCCTTTTTTAAAGTAAATTTGGAGTATTTGAATGGAAAAAAATAGGTTTTCCTCATATCTTATAAACCGGAAATAGATACTTTAAGATCGCATTAGAAATTGCTCAAAAATCGATTTGTCATAAAAACATTTTTCAATCTTTTCGATTTTTTCATTGTTTATAAAAATTTTACGGCATATTTCCGCTATTATAATTAGGAAGCGACATATTACTACATAAGAACGTAACCTGTATTTTTCAGAAAATGTACGTTTTTGCGAAACTAAATATAAATTTAATACAAAAAAGAGTATGGAAACTTAAAATCGAGATTTTTTATATAAACATAATCTTTTAAATGGCTTAATATACACGTCGCTTAATGTGATACAGAGGAAATATTAAATGAGAAGAGTAAAATTGGAAAATTTAGTTTGAGATCTGAAGTGTATAACATGTAGCCGTATACTGTGATAATGTCATTTGTAGACATCTGTATTCTTTCATAAAAATGTTTTCACAAAATATCATGTAAAAATTGGTTAATGAAAAACAGTTTCGCTATTACTTAATAGGTATAGATGTGCTAGAATTCCAAAAATTTAAATGCAACTGAGGGAAGAATATTATAAGAAATTGAAAACCAGGTGCATCTATAAAAATTTTAATTGGAACAAAACATTGATGCTTTATGCTGTTAAAATTCTACAAAAGAAATAGATTTCAAAACGATAAAGAGTAATATAGATTTACTATAATTTGAACTTATAAATATAGTGACGCTAGAGAATAAAAAATAGAACAAATTAACAATAAATAATGAAAATTATTTTAAAAAAACTTCCATAGGTAATAAGGAATAGCTCAGAAAAATGTAATTTCGAAAGGTAAGGAATAGTATACGATTTAATTATACCCTCTTTGATGACTAAGTGGCACGAAAAGTGATATTTAAAGATTTGAGACAATTGTTATAGTTTCACCTATAAAATTCCAATTTTCAAATAGATACAATAAAGTTTCTGTAACCGTCAAAAATATTTTAAATTCTAGCAATAATTGAAAAAAATAAGATTTTTTTTTTTAAGAGAAAGATTATTGAAAGAAATCTCGTCTTGGAACATAAAATTAAAAAAATAAATCTTAAAGACTTTTCAAGAAAAACTATCAATCGAAAAATAAATATAATATAGAATAAATAATAAATTGCTTTATAACATGACAGAATTTATTACATGACGAGAGATAACTCTTCATTAAACTGAAAACTGCTAATTTAAGTATGGCACATAAATCACCAAATATGTACTACTTAGGTCATCATAAGCCATCTCTCTTGTTTTTTTTTTTTTTTTTTTTTTCCTCGATTTAAAAAATTTCAATTTTCAAACAGCAATTAAAGGAACTTTCCAAAAATACCCTTTAAAATTTGCGTCAAATTGTTTTGAAATTATACATTATTAATGTATTCGTAAATTTTCTTATTCGTTCTTCGAAAAACTATAAATTATTTCTCAGGGCAGTCAGAATAAATGTTGACATATATATTCCTTTTCTTATAAACTCATGCTTACAAAAAGAGCTAATTTTTATAATTTTTCGAATATTAATTTTTAAATATTCTATATTTATCTTTAGTAATAAAAATTGCTTTTTTTTCATGGGGAATTATTTTCCTTTATTTATTAGGAATAAAAGTATTGTATAGGTTAAAAATAAATTATTGAAAAATGCTTAAATATAAGCAGCTATTCTTTTTTCTAAAAAATCTTAGAAACGCAAGAGATTTTTTAAAGAATTCCTAAATATTTAACAATTTTTTTATTTTACTAAATGTTTGAAAAAAATCTCTAAAATGTTTTATATCACCTGAAAATTTCCGTGAGCTTTCCAAATTATCAGTAGTTTTCAAAACTTCTGAACCAAGAGTAAGAATAAACCCAGTTTTTCTCACCTTTACAGTGATTAGTAGAAAGAATTGAAAAGTGAGGGGGACTGCATATTATTCATCATATGTTGAGGAGCATCCGAAGATAAAGGATAGTTTTTCTGCTGAAATTGGATTGTCATAATTTGGAAGCAATTAGATCTCCAGATTTGGTCTAAGGCAAATGTCGGCAATCTATGGCACATGGTATACGTACCAGATTTGCTACACCACTCAGTGCGATATTCTACCTAATACTGCAGTGTTAAATAGATTGGTGCAAAGTCAAATTCCATATTAAAATTTTCATTTTTTGTTTAATTATTTTGAAAGAATATATTTAATAACATTAGTTTTTACGTTAATATTTTTTCTATAACGTCTGGCTAGTAGGATATTTCTTTTCCTAGCACAAGAAAGGGCGGAAGTGATGGAACCAAGTAGGAATGCTATCGCAGTTCCGAGATCGGCTTAGATCTTCTTAATTTCGAAGTAGGGATCAAGCAGAAGATTCCTAGATTTGGCCTGCTACCCCAGAGATATCTTTTCACGTAGAAGACATTGCAACCACGACATAAATAAAGTGTCCTAACCGCCATTAGTGTGGACGACGGATCTTCGATTATATCGTGATTCGATACTATTATCTTCCAACAGGAGAACGACTTAAAATATTTCCTACTGTGTGACTCTCTGAATCATATTGGTTCAAATCTTTGGCGGGCATAATAAGATTACCGAGCCCTGAACTGAGAGTGCCATTTCACTTAAAAGATTTTGCAACTACATCCTATTTTACAAGACCAACAGCGATTGGTGAACACTGCAGATTTTCAGATGTATAAAGTGTAGAATTTGTTATCTTTTGGTAATGAACACGATTTTTTTAGTACTCTAACACGGTATCTTTTATCAATAAATCGTTTTGAAACACGTACTTCCGCATGTGTGCACGCTCAAAGGAGATGTGCAACGTCCAACTATTGCTATATAACAGCAGCCCGGGTTGAATCTTGGATTTCTCACTCTTAACAATGTGACCTTAATACAGTGAGGCTATATGCAATCTTATATTACTCAAACGTCGTATCTTTTGATATTGCTTTAAGTGTGAATAAAATAGTACTCCTGTGTCCAGCACTTTCAATTTAAAATAATCTGGAAATCATGTATGTATAATCTTGAATGAAAACATGACATGTTACGTTTGTGCTTCTATTCAAAGGGGGAAAAAAAAAAGACTTTTTTAAATCTACTTTCACTTTGAATTTTAATATCGGATTTCTCGATCTTCATCTAGATACCGCTTCAGTTGAGATTAGAATGTCGAAAGGCTTATGGCGTCGTAATTTTTACTGCATATAAATAAATTCTTTATAATATTTTTTATTCAAAAGTATATGTAAAAATAGAAGTGAATTTATAATCACTTTGATGAAGTTAAATACAATATAATGATGCATAATTCGATTTACAATGAATAGAAAGTTTATTTTAAGGAATTTTCTCCAGTAATTAGGGGGGGGGGGAGAATTACATCGACGCTTATATTCTTTTATTCTTCCTAATATAACGCATTACTAGTATATATTGCACAAAGTTAGTTATTACACAAATCGCACATTATTGTTTATTTACTTCTTTTTTTAATAGATATTAATATTTATTTGTTCTTTAAATTCTCTAAATATGTTTTATTTAGTTATTTCGATATCTTTTACATATAATTAATGTTAAAACGCTGGAAACACGCAATGTGCAGCCTCAGGAAGAAAAATTTCGAAAATTCTTATGGCATAAACGTTCATTATTCGAAAAGTATTCCAAAAAAGAATATTTTGTTCCGGTCTGCAGTGAGAACAAGCAATCAGAAACGGTAGATAAACATAAAATTATAATAAAAATAAATGCAAATATACAAATCCATTAAAAATTAAAAACAGTTCTTGCCAGAATAATGCGACATGAGAATTTAACAACTCATGTTTAAGAATTTGAAATAATTTCTCTCAATATTGAAAGAGAAGACTCATCTTATGCAGAAAATGTAAACGCATTTAAATATATTTGAAATCACTATTGAATATAGTCAGAAATTAAAAAAAAGAACTATTTTTTAACGAAGAAAGCTATTTAAAAACCTTTTAAAATCACATATGCCTGAGTCAATCAACCAACGGTTTTATTCGAACATTCAATACAAATTGGAAAAAAAAAAAAATGGCCGCAAACTATTCTTCAGAGCACAGTAAGCCTTTCAGACAAATTTTAATACGAACAAGCATGACAAAGTCAAGAGTGCAAAATAGCCAAACATAATAACTGGTTTTATTTACGAACTATCGCACTGGGGAATTCCCCAGTCAAGAGTGCTGAGAGACATCGAATGTAATAAAAAGGAAAAGAATTTGCTTGGTTCGGCATTAACTTATCAAAGTAAGATCTCGGAAGGTTAGAGGTCAGGAAAACATGATGTCAACTCCGCCACTGTCTGCCAATGAAAGAGGAAGAGGAACCCTCAGTTCTCAGAAGGGAAGTTGTGTCTTCAATATCATATGCTCCGGATCTAAGCATCTTTAGTTTGTTGTCTCCCTCGCTGCAATGAATTCATCGAAATTCATTGCGCTAATTTGCATATCAGTATTCTCGGCATGCAGAGCACAGTAAGTACTATAACAGGCACTACTTTTCTTTCTTTTTACTGCCCAGTCAAAATTAGAGAGAAACATATTTTTAGAAATGTTTTATTGAATTAAATTTTTAAAAAATCCAGAGTTATAGAATCCCTTAGTAAAGTTTAATTTTCATTTAGCCCTAAAATTATGTTAACTTACAGGTATTATTTGATTTTAAAATTCACGAAATCCGTAAAAAATTATAAATTCTCTCATTCCTCCTTGATCAGAATCTTTAGAATCTTTCTCTGAAAGGATAAGTCTAAAAGTTAATTATAATTTAGAATATAAATTGCCATAAAATACTTGGATACCTTAAAATAATATATGAAATTATTAATTTGGAATTTAAAATATTGCTTGTTAAACACATTTTTAATTTATCTTTGATTAAATTTTTTTGAGTAAATTTCAAGAGAGTGCAATTGTAAGCAGCTTAATTTCATTTTAATATATTATTAAGTATAGCAGCATTTTGGCAATGAAAAATTATTTTTCTTATCCTAGTTTCATTTTGTATCTGCATAAATTCGTAATCACAAATGTTTCTGAAAATTCTGGTTATTAATACATGGAAATGATTCAGGCATTAAATTAAAATGTATTGAATTATTTCCTAATTAATAGAAATTAATTTATTTTACCAATAACAAATATCTAAGTTTTTTTAAGTTTGATTTTAATATAGAAACCTTTAACATGAGTGTAACTTATATTTTACAATTTATTTTTCAGATAACTTGCACAAAAATTTTTTATGTTATGTATAATAGAATAATATGTATGAATACTTTTTTTTTTTATCAGTATGAAGACTAAAATTATATTAAAAATGTGTGGTTAAAGTAAGAATAATATTAAAAAAGTTTCGAGTTAGTCTTTTATCCATCCATAATTCCTTATATAAGTGATACTTTTTTAACATATTTTAATATTGAGTTTTAGAGTTCCACATAATCTCGAAAATATTCTTATTTGTTGAATTTAATTTTAATTTAAATCATGAAAAAATAGAAATATCAGTGAATTTCATAAAATACTTAAGAAACAATTTTTTAAATAAATCATATTTAATTATATTGAAAGATTTGAAAATTTTTATTATGTAAATTATTTTTGAATTACATTTATATATATATGTGTGTGTGTGTGTATTTTAAGTTACAGTTAACACAAATTCGCTTCAAACAAATCTATAGATTTTAACAATTTGATATTGCTAAATAGTATTGCTAAATAGTACAATTTGATATTGCTATTTATTTATATATATATATATATATATATATATATAGGTACTCAGCGAGCAATGTATATATTTAGTTAATATAAGAATAGCTCTACAGTGAGCTTCAAGAGCTTATGTTTTTTAAAAAAAATCCCGAATATCATACAAACAATAAATAATGTTTTGAACAAAAATCAATATTTCTTAAATCTGTTTCGAGTGAACTCTGTTTTCAGCGGGTTGCTTAAGTTAAATCAGATTTAACTTTAAATTGTGATTTTCAAAGACAAGTCAAACGGGGTGTAACGTAAAGTAACCATTTGTAATCATACATTAATCAGCTCTTGAGCAACATTAGCATTTTAATTGCTAGTGTGCCGCCCACCGTGTCTAGTGGTCAGAATGCCTGACTGCGGATACGGAGGTCCTGGATTCAAATCCCAGTTCGGGCATGAATGTGTTTTCTCTCTCTATCTGTCCTCTGTCGTTGTCCTTTCCTTGTATGAATAAGTTGTGACTGCTTGCCTACCCTATAAACGGGTTCCAATGGCATATGTGTGTACTGAGGAAGTCGGACTCCACACCAAAAAACGGTTCAATTGGCAAAGTGGAGCAGCGCACCCCATAATGTCAGCATAGCTGGCACACGACAACAACAACAATTTCTAGTGTGTTGTAAGTAGGCTGATTACATGCTCTGTCCGCCTGCGTCATCGTGAAAGGATTTCAAAATTGATTCCATGTAATAAATACATCGAAAAACACAACTTGTTAAGGAGGAAGAGTATTTTATATCCTATGTAAAACTTCATATAAGTACATTATCGCATACTTTGAAACTGCTAAAAAATTTAAAAGTTAGTTTTAGTTCAAATAATTGAATATATATAATAATATGAAGTTATATCAAAATTTCATAAAATATATAATGATAATAAAGGATGTAAAATCAGGAGAAACTCACATATGGTTGGTGTATAAATTTAAAACGTTTTATCAAAGACGTTTTCTTCAACAAAAATCAATAGTTCTAACAATAAAATAACCAATTATGTGTTTGCCGTTGCTGTTTATGGCCTTCCACTTCTCGACCAATTTGTCGATGTCATTCCAATCAAAATCGCCCTGTCTGATATTGAAGTTGTGGGAACAGTTTTTAAAGTACTCTTCACTGTCTAAGGTAACGACCCTCCTCTGGTTCGACCAGGAATGGAAAAGAAGGTAATCCATTGGTGCGAAGTCGGATAATACGGCGGACACTAAAGGACTTCACATTCGAGCTTTTGGAATGCGGCTTTGACGATTTGAGCAATATAGGGATTGGTGTTGTCGTGTAGGTGTATGGTTTGGTCTTGTCGATGGGGTCTTTTCAGTTGAATAGCCTCTTTGACGCGACGTGGTGTAGTTGGGCTATGTAGAGCTCTTTGTGACCAGAGCATTATTTTCGAGCTATTCTCAGTGAAACGCACACTCCTAGCCTCACCAGATATCATTTCTTAAAGTTTTTGAACTTTGCAAACCATTTCCTTGCTGCAGACTCTCCTATGACAACTTCGTATAAGATGCAAATGACCTGAGCTGCTCCAACAGCTTTTTGGCCGCGATTAAAAGCGAAGAACAGAAGTAAAAAATGTTGCTTTTTACCTCCTGGATATTCCATATACACAAGTGTGCATATCCTTTTTTTTATTTTAAATATTATATGCTTTATTATCTTTATATTTTGCGATCTTTTCAATGTTGAAACTGTAAACCTTTTTTTGGGGGGGGTTGTTTTTATATGTTTTAAATTAAATTTTACTTTGAATTATTTGTATTAAATTTAATTTTAAAATTATTCTATTATTCTGATTTTAACAGAAAATTATTTAGTTGTAGTCAAAAATATTAATAAATAAATAAAATATTCTATTTATTTCTTTATTTTTAACAACTAAATAAATTCTATTCTAACAGTACACATATTTGGTCATCTTTTTTCTTTAAAAAAGCTTAAATTAAAATAAGTCTTGCAAATTTGATGACACATATGGGAAGCTATACTTTTCCCTACGATCCTGTTATGGGGCTAAATTTTTTGGGGTCATTTAACGTTATGGACCTGGTATAGGGCTGCTCGCCAAAGGGGATATGTAACGACAACAAAAACGAATTTACCAAAATATGCATTGGAACAATTTAAACAATATAAGCAACATTAAGAGATTAATAATTTGAGAAATAATAAAAATATTCCTTACTTACGAATCTGTAGATTTACTTCTTTAAGAATTGAGGGAGTGGGTACTCTGATGGTGTCATCTATCGCAGGAGTCTTAGAGCAAAATCGTACTTTCACCTTCGTATTGCTCTGATTAAAGGAAAGATTCACCCTTCTGACTTAATTTCGCATAGCGAATGGCGTAGAGAGCTTGGCTTATCCAAGTATCATAAATAATAATAACAACTTCTGTAAGAAATCAGAGAAGTTTCTGTTTTTTGCCCTTAAAACATATTTTCTTTATTATAAAGTCAGATATTTTTGGAATTTAGTCATTACTAACAACCTACAAAACGTTAATCCACCCGCAGATAATTAGAAATTAATCACATCCAGAAAAATAACTTTCTTTTAAAACAAATGTTTGTTCTTATATTTACTGTGTTTAGCCCCAAATATGTTAATAAATACCACCACTTTTTGATGGGATATAAGAACCAAGTTTCCAAAGAAATTTAATAAAATATATTTTGAATCTTTTCTACTTGTTGCGTCACGAGCAAACCACGAAAGGTAAGTTTTTCTTTCGGGAGTGTCAATAGATAAAAACGAGAGAACGTCAGTAACGGTTGTGTTCTGTAAATACATAAATGTCAAAAAGAAATAAGTGATTTTAATGTTTGTGCCGTTTGATATAAATAAATGTTGTTTCCTTCAATGTTGTCATCCATAAACAAAACCTGTTCATTTTTAACGTAAATCCTAATAGGAATTACAACACTACTATTGATATCATTATTCCTCGCTTTCTCTCCCTCTCTAATCAATAACTACTGAAAAAATACCGATTTTAAATTTTAACCTATAGCAGATTCCAATTTGCTAGTTCTTCAGATTAGTATCTATGAATAGAATATTCTGTATTCTGGAAAATTTCTAGAATATTATGTATTTTTTTTTTTACCCCTTTTCTATTATTTATTATTTATTTATTTATTTTTTTATCGAACTTTTGATTTTTGATAATTTTTGAGTAATGAATTACGAAATTTTTTTCCAACATTCAAAAAAAAATATCCATCATGTGAGCATAAGTAAACTAAATAAAATGTTCTAAAAACTGTACTGTGAGTAAATTATACACTCTTTCATTTAGAAATATTCGTATTGTAAAATAAAATTTTCACTTTTTCCGGAAAAATTAAAAATATGAATATTTTGCTTTTTGCTTTAACTTGAAAAGCCATTGATATTTAATAAGCAAAAGAAGAGAAACAAAGCACAATAATTCATTATAAAAGATAGGATAATTTACTTATAACGCTGATGTATCAGATATTTAAAAAAAACATGATACACTTCATAGATTGCGTAACACGAGCTCAATACAAAAAATTAAATTATTAATAGTTTCCTTGTTTTAGCTAAATAAATGTTAATGATATGTTTTATTATATTATTTCATGTTCAATGGATTAGATTGTTAAATTTAATTATTCTCTATTCATGATATATAACATCAAAAGTTTTTTTTTTTTTTAACTAATATATTAATTTTTTAAACTATTCAACTATTGCTACTTGTGGAAAAGAATGTGTAATAAAGCATCTAATTTATTGTCACTCTTGGTAAGCATTTCATTGCCATTTTTTCATAAATCAAACTGCAAAATATCAGGAATATTTTCACATAATTTGACTAGAAAAATTATGTGGTTAGTTATTAGACGTTTTTGGTGGAAATAAATCATGTATAGCTCTGTTTGTCCAATTACATGATCTCTTCGATTTTGAAAAGAAACTATTACACGACATCTCCTAATTCCTGATTTTTCTTGAATATATTCAGATTATCTCTTATTACCTGATGTTGATTCAAGATACAAAGCTTTATTTTAAAAAAAAATTAATTTAAAGCCAAAATGAGAATTATAATATATGGCTTCAATTTGCCATTTTGCTAAATTTTATAATTGGACTGATTGGTAATTATTAAAAAGTTTTATTGCTGATACAAATATTTAAAAACTATGCATGTAAAAATGTTGACTACTTTTGGTTTGTTTTAAAATATTAAAGTGAATTGAGAAGCTCGTGTGGTATGAATAAATTTATTATCTGTAACTATTATGCCGAAAAAAGAATAAGTTAGAATTTGACATATTTCAAATTCTTATAAATTAGATGGATCTTATTATAATGATTTCATCATCATTATGGTGGATTTCATTATGATGTTTAGTGGCAGTGATTTCCAAACAAAATTATCAAAACTTACTTACATAAATTACTTTTTTTCAAATTTTAACTCCGTGGACATAAAAATGTCAAATTTCTAAGATTATATAGCTAAGAGTTAAAATCAAAAGTATTATTAATTAGATAAATTTTAAAGTAAACTGTAAGCAATTGACACACATTTGTTGTAAGTATAGATGCAAGAAAATAAGAAATATTTATGTAAAATTGAAAAAATAAACATATCGAAGTATCTAGAGAATTATATTCAGGAAAAGTAAATATTTAACTTTCATTTTCTCATGGTTTCACATTTAGTCATTTGAAGAAGCTCTAAATTGATAATCCTATAAAAAGTATAAATTATTTTTCGTTATGTATTTAATAATTCTTTTTTAATTTCTAATAAAAACATTCCTTAAAAATAAGAACTTATTTTCAGATAAAGTATAGATAATTTTTATTTTAAAAATAATTTTTCTTAAAATATATTTAATATAATTTGTTATTTTAATTTTTTTAAAATTTTAATGCTAAATATTTTAAAAATTTAAAGTAAAAAATGAATGTATTTCCAATAAATATTGTTCCTCTCAAGAAAAAAAAGTAAACATAAATAAAAATATTATTGAAAGATATTCTTTATCTAAAAGTACTTAAACATACAAAGAATATTTAACAGGTTTATAATTTTCATTTGATAAATACAAGTGATTTTGGGAGAAAATGTTAAATGTAAAGTAATGAGATGTGTATTATAATGCATAATAGTTACAAAAAAAAAAAAAAAAAAAAAAAAAAAAAAAAAACGAAAAAAACTCAATATTGATTTAGAAATTTTAAAACCATATAACATGCTTGAGATAAAATTATTCTTTAGATTTTCAAACGTCAAAAAATGCTTAATTTTTTTAAAAATGAAAGTATAGTGAAAATTAAATCATAGCAATATTTTTATTTCGAATCTGATAATATATGAAACTCGTAAAAGTTGAAAAATAAATGTTTCTGTAGTTATTTATGACACTTGAACATGCCAAGCTGGCTATGTGAATTAAGTCTGTAGAGTGTGTCTTTCATTTAAAAGGAGCACCGCGAAGGTGGCTATGCGAATTTGAGTCAGTTGAGTGCATCTTTTGTTTAACCAAAACACCATGAAGATGAAAGTTCGACTTTAGTCTAAACATTTCTGATTGATGGCACCACCAGATGATCCACCTCTAATTTTCATTTTGATCTGATAGGGATGAAAATTCTCTTCAGACTATTACACCCATGGTAATTGCTCAACAACAGGCCTCATGACTTTCAATCTCACAGATTTAAAGAGCTCGTATATCGCATGTACTCGTTGGATCTTTGGCGGCATTGGGAATCGAACCCCACTTTTACGGACGAAAGGAGTGATGCCCTAACTACTAGGCTACCACAACCTCTAAAAAAGGGGAGGGAAAAATAAATAAATAAAATAAAGTAAAATATTTGGTTTTATTGATTATTTTATTTAAATACTTTTGCATTTTATCGTACAGCATATTGACTACCTATGAAAACACGCACGTATTTCTAAATATTTATTCATGGCTACTGTGCAAGCTAATTTTTGTGATAGTTAACTCATTATCTCATAGGAATAATTCCCACATGGCAGTAAAAATCTAACTAGTAAATGTTTTTTAGCTTGATTGATGGAGATGTCGATATGTGAAGCAAACTTAGATATTATTCAGGACCTTACGACCTGACAACATATTTATACTTTTATAAAATCCTTAGCATAGTCATAAAAGATTAAATCTTAAATCGTTATATGCGCTGAAAAACATGAAATATTAAGAAATAGTTCCTGCAAAATCACATAATATTTTTTTATTAAAAATGTTAACTTTTCTAAAAAAATATGCTATACGAAATGTGTCAAGACTTTAATATTCTTTAGAAAACATTATTTACAAAGGAAATTTACAAATATTAAGTATAAAGTAAACAAGAAATTTCTTGGCTTTTTAGCATTGCCATTGAATGAAGTGAGAATAAGTACGCAAATTAGTGTAAGACGTGGTTGAGACATCAGTCAGTTAAGAGCAGTAATACCAGTCTTTATAAAAGTAGATCCACCGAGCATTAACAGTGGCGAAGAGAAATGGAACGCATCGAAATAGCTCGTTCGGGGTTCGCTTTTCGACTTCAAAATGAGATCAGCTGCTGCATCAAGTCATCGAATACGTCAAACGTTTGGGGATAATGCTGTGAATAATGTACGGCAAAGCTTTCGTTTTACAAATTCAGTTTGGGGGATTTGTCTTTCTGTAATGAAGTTGGTGTCTTGTGAATTAGTCATCAAGTGGTTCACTATGAGCTTCTACCAGCGAGCCAAACGGTTAATGGGGGACTGTACTCTCAGCAGTTGGAACATATACAACAGGCATTGCAGCAGAAGGAGGCAGCACTGGTTAATCGCAAGAGTGCATTGCTCTTGGCCAATATTGGGAGGCCAGGAACACCATGTAGCGACTTGATTGGGAGACTTGTGCCATCCACCTTACTCATCTGACCTTGCACTATTTGACACACCTCTTACATTTACTGGACAATTATCTTCGTGGAAATACCTTCATTAATGTTGAGCCAATAAGTATCGTCAAAAAATAAAAACGCAAATCTATTTTTAAGACAGACAAATTTTCGTATTTGAACTACAGATCGCAATGATTTATAAGAGTAATGCATAATCTCGTTCTGATTTTTCCAATTTTTTAACGCACTCAAAACTTCATCCATCACTTTTCATTTGCTGAGATAGAATCATCCCTCTTTCAACAATTAATAAAGTAGAAGAAAGAGAGAGAAAGTGATTGCCATTTGTGGATTGATTCAATCTAAAAATTTGCCGATACTTCGAATGTTTTTTCACTATCGAGTTGAGCAGAATATTACTCCAATTGTAACAAATTTAATGGAAAAAAAGTCAGCAAACAAAATTTTGTGACCCGATTGAACCGGATTCTATACTTTGTACAGCTGAAGAACCGTCATGTTAAGATAGCTGAAGTCCGTAAGAAGTTCTATTAAGTCCTATTTTCTTCCACTGTAATGTAGCGTAGAGTGATAAAAGTATGCTCGTTAGCATGTTGACGCGTTTCCTGACTATGGTTCAAATTTAGAGCTATGATTAATAGTTGGTTGTACTTTTTAGTCTAGGAATAAACAGTCGGAATCGTATTGCAAAAGAGTAAAAAGAAAGAAAGAAACCGTCTATTTGTATGGTGAGAGGCTCAAATAAAGAGGCCAACTCAAGTGTCATTCCCGTCACTTGATACTGGATCGAAATTATGAGGTTATTGAGTGTGTTTTAGTGGCTTTTCATTCGCCAGAAGTAAATAGCAAGTAAATAAACAAACAAAACTGCATAAAGTCACCAACCAATGAGAATCTACATTTTTTGTGGTGAATAATTCAAACTTTTATCACTTATTAGAGATAAGTTTAAACTATAATACAGAAGACACAGATAATGCTCATTTCTAGATCAAGATTTCAATTTTTAATCATGATTTATTTGGTAATGAAGTTTACAAAAACCAAAGACAATTAAAGCCATCATTATCTAGAGTTCACATACTCTAAGGATAATAAAATGTATAATGGGGGGATTATCCAACACACAATAATCCAGTGTACAATAAAAATTTTTGAAATGAAGCCAAATTTTTAAATTGTATTCTGCAGTTTCTATTTCTTTCAAGATTTATTTTAAGTCAATTCAGCATCTGATAGCACCAGATATTATTTTCAACTATTGAACCAAATTTTGCATCATTTTGAGATGTGTATGGATCTTATATTCTCGAAATGACGTTGTTTAAAAACAGGACTGAATGATACATGGAACTAGGTATTACTATGTTTTGAATTACTCATTTTTTATGAATAAAATGGAAATACATTATTTAGTATGAAGGATATATTTTTTGAAGTATTGAGGCAGCCAAAATGTGTCCTAGGAAAAATTTTGCAGAATACTTATATATATATATATATATATAATCATTGAAAGCTTGATTTTGAAATTGTTTATACAATGTACGTTTTGTGATTTTTAGAATTAGCTTTGCAAACATTTTACATCATAAATAAATTTGATAAATGTAATTTCAGAAATATTAACTCCCATTATTTGTCTTCTAAAAAATTTAAAATCTAAATTTGCTCTATACTGTGTTCTTATATAGAGCAAGTTTAAATATAAATGCTTTAAAAAAAAAAAAAAGGTAAAAAATTGTTAGAACTTAAAGGAACAAATCAAACTAAATAAGTTGAGAATATTTATAATATTGAGTGTAATTCCCCTTTTCGGATATGTGGTTTAGTGTTTGAGTATGTAGACTGAACTATGATACTTTCTAATATATGAGCATTCTGTTTGAAAGCAAAATTTTTCATGAACTTAAGTTATAATTTTTGTGTTGTATTTATGACAATTTACACATATGTATATGTATGACAATAAGTATTAATTTTTTCATTACTAACAAAATTTTTAAATGTTCTATTTTATAAATGTATGTAAAGAAAATTGTAAAAAAGTCAAACACTGCCAATATTGAAATAAAACAGTTCTATTTGAGGGGTAAAAAACTAATTTTTTTGAGACATATATCTACAGAACTGTAATTATATTTAATATAGAATAGTTCTGCTTTATTTCTGATATAATTATTTTAGTTTTTAAGAAATTGTAGACGATTTTAAATATCTGAAATTAATTTGATATAATGTTAAATGCTTTTCTTGCAAAATATAAAGAAGGTAGTATAAAGTATCATGGTTTTTGTTTCAGAATCCTTAATATTCTTATAAATATAGTGTAAAAATCCCAAAATCTCATATTCATTTTAATGTTATGTAATGTTATCTATTTTTTATATTTTATTCATTTATACATTCAATAATATAAAAATTTGAAATGCAGAAAATTCCTTATTATTCTAGTGAAGTATTAATGCGTCAAATTTAGAGACATTTCTTGATTGGAATGGAAAGTTAAAGCTAAATATTAATTTTAAAATCATTAAACAAAATTTCTCTTTAAGTTTACTGAATTTTATAATAGTGTGTTAAGGTACAAGCATCAATATAAGATATAAATTGGGGGTCTCTTTGAACTTAATATTATATGATAAAATATTGCTGAAGGTGACGATGACTGCTGTCCCTATCAGCAGCAGTTTTTACTATGAAACTATTTTTAAGTTCATAACAGCTCTCACAGTCAAAAATAGTTGTATAATTCTAAATTATAAAGGTTTTAGGACATACAATAAATATACTTGGTAATATATTTAAATGAAATATATTCCTAGATCAGAAGAATCATAGATTAAAAAATATAAACTTTAAATCACTTTATACAAAGAGATAAAATTCTAAATTTTACTTTTGATACAAAGGAGTAATCAAGTTTACTGATAGCTCACATTAATATATTTTTAATAGTTTTATAATATGAACAGTTTTTTCTGCATAAAAAACTATTTACTTACACACTGGTTTTAAAGATTGAATATAGATGACACACACACACAGCTGCTGTGTTTTGTTTCTTTGAATCATTTTGATTGTAGATTCATGTTCTACAACATGAATCTACAATCAAATTGTTCATGTTGTTTTGTGACTTTGGATCACTTATGTTGTAGAACTATAAATATAAAAATATATTTCTTAAGATTTTTCTGATATATTTTATTAATTGTATCTAATTTTTTTTTAAAAAACTGCATAGACATTAATTTTTTTAGTTCATTAATTGTGTTTATTTACAATTACAAATATATTCCAATATGCACATAACTAAATTGAAGGAAAAAATTATATTTTTATAGCTTCTGTATTTATGGCTGAAATCAGTCTTTTCAGTTAAGTTTGTTTTCCAAATTAGTTAATATATTTCTTTTTGATTTCAAGCTTTTCTTCCTCACTTATAGTGTCAACAGGAATATTAATTCATCTTCATGAAATTTTTTTTATTAGCTTTAAATTTCCACATTTTTTATCAAGTAAATATGTTGAATCACTTTACCTACTATTGTAAGTTTCTTATATGCTATTCACAATTAATAAATTTTTATTTGTTTAAATGCGATGTTAATAATTATTAGAAAGAATAAACTGTGCTACGTCATGATCCTTTACTATAAGTTATTTTGACATCATATAGTGGACATTTAAAGAGCTAATGATGCTATTTTTATGTATATTTTTAAATATCCAGTAGATAAATTGCCTTTCCATACTTTTCTTGTATAATGGGTCATATTCACATGTCTCAAGGAAAAATTAAAAAAATTCTCTAACAGCCACTTGATAGATATGTACACAGAAAGTTGAGTTCAACATCCTCTCATTGTTTGTCAGTAGCTGGGGATAGAATTGGAACTTATGCTTCTGTAGTGTACTAATAAGTGGCATTTATCATAGTGGATTAGTTTTTATTTAGATATGAAGAACATGGAAAAAAAAAAAAAAAAAAAACAATTTATACACACTATCACATTAGGTTATTATTTTACTCAAATTATTGCATATTAAATTTTAATGCTAAGATAAAAATCAGTTCTAAAGTTATTTATTTCATTCACAGTTTGATAAATAAATAATATCAAGTGTTATATTATTATTTATTTATCAAACTGTGAATGAAATAATATCAAGAATATCAAAACAGTATCAAGTGTTATATTATTATTTGTACTTCCATAATCAAAATTAATATTCATTTAAATTTCATACTGATCACCATTCTTAAGTTTATACAATTGTTAGTGATTAATAAGAAATCAGACTGCAATGTTATTAAACAAATTATGATGATAAATTATTCACAGTTTGCTTCACAGTTTTAATTATGTTTTGTTTTAGGACATTTTATGTGACAACCCCTAGCACATTGCGTTTAGATTCTGATGAAACAATAGCTATTGCTGTGGAAGGAAATAATGGTGCTCTAGTTCATGTTTATGTTCAAGATCATCCAGGAAAAATTAAGAATATCACACAGACTGTTTTAGAAGTGCGTCCAGGTAACAATAAATTGTAAAAGAATCTTTGTTTTATAATTTGGTTCAATTCATATGAAAATTTTAATCTGTTCTAGTTCCTGAAGTTTAAAATAAACATTTCAGAAATTTAAGTTGAATTTTTTACAATAAAATGTGCATTATTTTTTCATATTTAGTTATTAATTTCAATAGATGCTTAACATAATAAGTATGGGAGTAAATTAAATGGACATATATATTTTTTTAACATTACATAGGATTAATGAGTTTCAGAAATAATTTTTTGGATTGAAGGATATGATTGAAAATTTTTATTTATTTTTTAAAGTGCATTAATTCAAAAAAATTGCTTTAATTTAGAACATATAACAAAACCTATCATAGTACCAGCATCCGAAATTCCTATCAGACGTTTGTGAAATTTTTTTTTATGTGGAATGTGATCATTGTTATAAACTATGAATGTGAGAAAATAGTGAAAATTGTTTGTAGTATACATATTGTTATAAATGTTAATTTCTTAAAAATAATATATTAAGTATTGTTAAAACTAAATTCTGTTTTTATTTTCTTTCATTTAGGAAACCCTGAAATTTTTAAAATTAAATTGAATCCTGCTAATTTTCCACCTACTTTCTTGACAACAAATCCTACTTCTGAGAAGTTTGTTAATTTAGTAGTTCACAGTGATACTTTTCACAAAGAAATTATTATTGGAATTAGTAATCAAGCTGGCTATGTTTTTATTCAAACAGACAAACCAATATATACTCCAAAACAGAGAGGTTTGTAAATATAATTTATTTTAGATTTATAGATTTTTTAGTTTTCTTTTGTCTTTTTTTTTTTTTTTTTGATACTTTCAATCATTATATAAAAACATTATATACATGTATTAACAATATATTTTTTACTTTTTTGTGTGGATAGTTATATTTTTATATCTGGAAAGGAATTTCATCAAATGATGAAATTGGGAAGCTAATGATCAATCTACAGTTTCTGCAGTACCAACCAATCTTTCCACTTTGCTTTGTGGAGAAATTGAAACTTATCTCAAAAGTATTTAACAAGATTCATACCTGAAAATCTTGGAGGCTTGTGGAATTTGTTACTTCACTGGTTCATCACTTTATAATGAAGATTGTAAGAGTTCAATTCATGCTATACATGACTCCTACAATCCCTAGAAATATTTTGAAGCACTTTAGAATATACCATATGCATACTTTTTAGTTTTATGTTTAAAAATCTGCTTAAATCTTAAATCAAGATAAAGTGTTCCTGTTATATCTTCCTCAATGAGTAGACTAGTTAATGTTGTAAATTACTTAAAATTGATGTAAACAAATGAAAGCAGTTTTCTCATATTTGTTTCATATTTTTTTTTATTCTTTCATTATCATTAGTTTGCTTCTGCAATCCACTTTTCCTTTTTTTCAAGTGGACATCTATTACCAAACATATTATATTTCTATGAAATTATATATGCAATCATTATTCCATAAAGGGTAAAAGAAAGATATATTTTAAACTACTATGAATATTTTTATGTTCATTGAAAAGTGCTGATTGTGTTTAATTCAGTAAATTTGGCATTATGTATTGTTTTATCATTAATATATTAATTAATTTTTTGTTTTTGTAATAAATTTTCTCTCGTATATATTCTAATTAAACATAATGCAAAACTATGATCTATGTGGTACAGTAATATTAGGATATAATAAAATTAAAACATATTTAATTTCTAATATATATTTTTATATTTTTCTTGATATATTAACAGATTATTAATTCAATTAATTGGCATATGAAAAATTGTTTTTTATTATTACAAAAAGGATAATCATTTATAATTTGATTTGTTTTTTAAAATGCAACTTTATGATTTTTTTACAGCTCATATACGAATCATTTCTCTTAATGAAGATGCTTTGCCAATTCATAAACCATTCAAACTTCAAATTAAGGTATGCATCTTTATATTCATATTCTGTTAAAGTTTTAACTTTGTAATGAGGTGAATTCATTGAAGCATTTTTAACTTTTGTTTTTAGTAATGGTGAAATATTAAATGAGATATAAATTTTTTACTAAAAAGTCATTTAAGAAAATATTACAATACTGTTATTTTTATAAAATGACTATATAATATGCTTTACATTATAGTTTCTTTGAATTAAAATTAAAAAAACTAACTTTTAGTTTTAATTCATTATTATTATACTTAGAATCCTCAAAATATTATTGTTGAAGAAACTATGTTTAATCGAGGAAATGTGAGAACTCATAAAGTATTTGTAAGTCATCGGTATGAATTCCCAACATATCCTGTCTTGGGAGAATGGTCAGCAACAGTTAATTATGGATATGATGTAAGTGCATTGCTTTATCATAATTTTCTAAAATAAATTGCTAATATAGAAATTAATTAATAATAAATGAAGTTATAACATAATTGCACATAAAGTATGTTGTGGTTTCATTGAGAATAATTTTGATATTCCATATAATTAATATTATTAAAAATTATAAAGTGGATTTTGTATTGTGTTTTTACTATTATTAATTTATTTATTCCATTTGTTTTAATTTAGTTTTTTGTAGCTTTCATATTGTTAGTAAGTAACCAGATTTAAAAATAAAATTATAATAAAAATTCTGGAACATCATATACATCAACTGAAAATCTACTGTCTAATTCCATTTAATTAATAATATATTCTTTATATATATATTATTCCATACTATTAATAATATATTATTCAAGTGTCACCTAAAACCATCCTTTCCAGAACATGTTCTAGACAGTCTGGGTCTAAGTTTTGAGGACCTAATATTATCTCCACTCCTAATGATGGACTTTACTAGAAAACATGGACTCCTGAACCAAATCTATCTGTTTCTATATCATGAAAGTTTAGTAACACTGACAACAATATATTAACTGTACAGAATTATTTGTTTTAACATTTGTGTTTTTGTTTTATTTTCTTTTTAGATTCATTCTTTATTAGTGTGTCCTGCATTTTGTTAAATCAAAATGTTTTTTGCCTAAAAAATAAATGCTAAAGTCATTTGAAGTAATTAATTTCAATGATGCTTGTTGTTTTTAATTATCTTTTAATATTTCATAATTTTCCAGAATTTTTATTATAACATTTAAGTGCTTGTACAAAATTAGTCAATTCATTTATAATCATTATTTGATTTTAATCAATATTGTTGAAAAGTAATTTAGTGTACTTGGATAAGAATACTCATATTTTCAAACATTTAGGATTTTACATCTTGTTTTTGCTTAATTTATTAAGTCATATTTTTTATTTTATTTTTTAAATTCACTTAATTTTTGTTTTGGAAAATAATTTCACTACATTAACTAGCAGCAAGGCCGATTTTTTCCCCCTAATTACTAGTTGCAGACATATCAAAGTGAGGGATTGAATGGGGAAATAAAAATGTAAATTAATAATCAAAATCTTCAAAGCCTGAGTTATTCTGAAGCTCAGAACATTGTCATAATGAAATTAATTGTAAGGAAATTTCATTTTCTAATTATTCTAATTGGACAATGTATGTAAAAGTTATCTTGGACAGAAATTTTTAGAAATTTAGAAACTGGGTTCTAGTAGTATAGCTAATGAGAAACTCAGATTTAGTCCAAATGCATCTTGATGGATTTATTCAAACAATGAAAAAGCCATAGAATTCTCTTTGTTTATAAAGATAATATTTTGAAGCATTAATATAATTAAAAGTACACCTCACTGTTCATGAAAAACTTTATAACTTTTTTGTATGTATGAATTCTTTCCTTGCTGAAAAACTTATAACTTAACCTTCTTATTCACTCATAGTCTATTGGAAGTATTTGCTATATTTTTTAGCCTTTTTTTTCTATTTAAATGTCTTGCTTTTTTAATTTAAAATTTCATTAGTGGAAAACTTTTTTGACATTAATTTTCTCTTTTTAATTAAAATTAATATAAATGATCAAATTTATAAAGTTATGATGCAATTCATTGAGAAAAATATTGTGGTTTTAATTTGATGCATTTCTCAAATCATATGAGAAACAATAATATTAATCAAAACTATTTCTTTTGAATAAGAGATTCTTAAAAGAAAACTCTCTCTCTCTTGCTTGGGATAATTTATTGAAAAGTTTTAAAAATGAGTATTAATTAAATGTGAATAATTATGATTGTATTCTAAAATGGAGCATCATCATTGCTTTTCTATGCAAATCTATTTTCTATGTATATTTAAATAGAAAACAGAATACATATTTATTAAATATTAATTTGTTATGCTAATTAATTTTGCCATTTCACTGTTTTTTTTTAAATTTTACATTTAAAATTAATTTAATGAACAGACAATTTTATTTTTGGATATATATGTTTCAGTAATCTGTATGCAAATAGTTTAATATTTTTTTTGTAAGTTTTACCTGAATCTCTATTTTGTCCCCTGAAATTTTCCTCAATGGTAGTGCAATTTTATATTTAATAAATATTTATATTGATTTTATTTAAATATATGCTTATGCTAGTGGTATTCTTATGCTATGGTTGTTTTTAGATTGATGTAGCAGTACAAATTTTCCTCAATGGTAGTGCAATTTTATATTTAATAAATATTTATATTGATTTTATTTAAATATATGCTTATGCTAGTGGTATTCTTATGTTATGGTTGTTTTTAGATTGATGTAGCAGTACAAATTTTCCTCAATGGTAGTGCAATTTTATATATAATAAATATTTATATTGATTTTATTTAAATATATGCTTATGCTAGTGGTATTCTTATGTTATGGTTGTTTTTAGATTGATGTAGCAGTACAAATTTTCCTCAATGGTAGTGCAATTTTATATTTAATAAATATTTATATTGATTTTATTTAAATATATGCTTATGCTAGTGGTATTCTTATGTTATGGTTGTTTTTAGATTGATGTAGCAGTACAAATTTTCCTCAATGGTAGTGCAATTTTATATTTAATAAATATTTATATTGATTTTATTTAAATATATGCTTATGCTAGTGGTATTCTTATGTTATGGTTGTTTTTAGATTGATGTAGCAGTACAAATTTTCCTCAATGGTAGTGCAATTTTATATTTAATATTTATATTGATTTTATTTAAATATATGCTTATGCTAGTGGTATTCTTATGTTATGGTTGTTTTTAGATTGATGTAGCAGTACAAATTTTCCTCAATGGTAGTGCAATTTTATATTTAATAAATATTTATATTGATTTTATTTAAATATATGCTTATGCTAGTAGTATTCTTATGTTATGGTTGTTTTTAGATTGATGTAGCTGTACAAATTTTTTTGTATAATGTATGAATCTTGATATGTGAATAATATTATTTGTATTATATATTAGATATTTTAGAAAGAAAATTTAAATGTCTATGTAAAAGATTACTTTTTAAGAATCATATTTTCTTAGAACTTTTTATTATTATAATGTAAATGTTTAATGTAATAAAATTCTGATTCTGACTGGGAATTCTAATTTATCGTTTTGCAGATTAAAGAATGAATTATGTTCTAATATATGAATACATTTTATAGATTTATGATGGAAAATATTATTTCAAATTATATTTTGAATATTTATTTTAACTTTTTGATTGCATTTTGAAAAAATTACTTTATACAATACATTGAACAGTTATGTAAATTAAAAGATTTGGAAAAAAAAAATGTGAAATGATGTAAATACAAAACTTTATTATTTTCAATAATTTTATATAGTTTTATTATTATTTTATGCTTTTTATGTAATTTATCTAACTTGAAAACTTTTCTCACCTGTACTAATAAATTAATATTTTACTGACAATTTTTTAGAAAGAGTAAAAAGTTTTAATCCAATTAAAAAATGTATAATTCTTTTTATTTATTTTATTGATAAAAACATTTAATCGAAAAATCTCTTATTTATATTATTTTGATTCATATTTTGTATAGTTACAGCAAAATGCTACTGTTCACTTTGAATTGCAAGAATATGGTAAGTTCTTGTGCTCAGTGATGTTACTGATTTTTTTTTCTCATATGGATTAATCTAAATAATAATGTATTATTTTAATAATAATTTGCATGTTTTTCAATTAAAATGTTATTATTTTTTACTTTTAAAAGTGTTTTAACTTATTTTCTAACTTAGCAAAAAAATAAATAAATAAATAAATTTTAGCTGTTTCCAATTTTATTTTTAATAATCTTAAAAATAATAAGCAATTAATATTGATTCATTCAAATTATCATAAAATATCTCTGCTTACTGTAATCATACTAAATAATTTCAAAAAAATTATAAGGGTATAAATTGATTTTTTTTATTAAATAAGAGTTTATATTTGATTTTATTAATTTAAGTAAATATTTGTGAATTATATCTTATATGTATTGTGATGTTATACAATGAGGGTTTCTTTTTTTTATTTTTTATTTTTTTTATACATGTAAATGAATTTCGGTAAATATTTTACTGAAATTTTGTTTTAAGGTTTTGTATGCAAGGCAACTTGAATGTATAAAATCAATGCTTTCGATGAAAAAATAATTTAATTATGAATATTTTTTTATAAATCTTCCAATAGATTGATTTGTGAATTCAATAGATGAAGTATTCAGATAATTCAAAAATAATTTCCTTTTTAGGATTATATATTTTTTAATGAAAGCAGTTTATTTCAGTTTTAAATTACTTTATTAAATTAATTATTCAAGGAAGATAATGCCATTATATTCTTTGAAAACGATTACGTAGAACATTTATGTATTCTGATCTTGATAAAAATATTAAAATGTGTAACTGTTATGAGAGATACACTCACTGCAAAACTTTATTTTTGATTAGATAATTGAATTAAGATTGATAAAGAATATGTTAATTAAATATATTTTATTTTCATTGCACATTTAGTATTCTATCTTCTAAGAATTTTGTTGAATGTTTCAATATTTAAATAAAGGATCCTTTTTCAATTATTAAACTCAGAAGTTCAATAATTGGCAAAGGCTTATAGTTAAAATTTTATTCATTATAGGTAGATATTTGTTAATGATTATATTATCTCTAATATTGAGGGCTATTTTAATTCTTTTTACCACATTTATGTTTTTAATTTGTCTTAATTAATACAGTTGAATTTTAATTTTAGCTTTCTTTTAAACTTTTTTCTTTTACATTTTTTGTTTTTAATTTGTTTCCATTTCTATATAGAATGAATTAAATGAATATATTATATATTTAGCTTCTATATGCTAAATATGAATAATGTTATTTTCAGCAGAATTGTATAAATACATGCATTTTAACGATGATTCTTTGAGAGAATTTGAAAACATTTATAATTTAATGTTTATTTAACTTTTATAATTTATATTTAAAATTTGATAGTTATGTTTGTTACTTTATTAATACACTACTGGCCATTAAAATTGCTACACCAAGAAGGCGATATGCTACAGACGTGAAATTTATACGAAAGGAAGAAAAAGCTGTGATATGCAAATGATTAGCTTTTCAGCGCATGCAGACAAAGCAGGCGTCAGTAGCGACACGTACATTGTGTTTAAATGAGGAAATTGTTCAGCCGGTTCCTCATACACAAATTGAACTTGAACGTTGTTGCCTGGTGAAAAGTTGTTGTGATGCCTCGTGTAAGAAGGAGAAATGCGTACCAGCACGTTTCTAACTTTGATAAAGGTTGAATTGTAGCGTACCGGGATTACGGTTTATCATCGCAGTATTGCTGCTCGCGTCCGTCGAGATCCAATGACTGTTAGCAGAATATGGAATCAATGGGTTCAGGACAGTAATACGGAACGCCATGCGGGATCTCAACGGCCACCTATCACTAGCAGCCGAGAAGACAGGCATATTATCCGCATGGCCGTAATGGATCGTTCAACCACGTCACGAGCCGTGAGTCAAGAAACGGGGTCGTTTGGAAGACAACAAGTGTCTGCACGAACTGTTCGACGAAGTTTGCAGCAGCATGGACTCTCAGCTCGGAGACCATGGCTGCGGCTTCCCTTGACGCTGCGTCATAGAGAAGAGCGCCTTCAATGGTGTGATCAACGACGAACCTGGGCGCACGAATAGCGAGACGTCATCTTTTCAGATGAATCCAAGTTCTGTGTACAGCATCATGATGGTCGTATCCGTGTTTGGCGGCATCGTGGTGAACGCACACTGGCAGCGTGCATTCGTCATCGTCATACTCGCCCATCACCTGACGTGATGGTATGGGGTGTCATTGGATACACGTCTTGGTCACCTCTTGTTCGCATTGACGGTGCTTTGAGCAGTGCACGTTACATTTCTGGTGTGTTACGACCCGTGACTCTACCCTTTATTCGAGCCCTGCGAAACCCTACGTTTCAGCAGGATAATGCCCGACCACATGTTGCCGGTATTGTACGGACCTTCCTTGATACGGAACATGTTCGACTGTTGTCCTGGCCAGCACAATTCTCCAGATCTTTCACTAATAGAAAACGTCTGGTCAATGGTTGCCGAGCGACTGGCTCGTCACCAAACGCCAGTCACTACGGTTGATGAACTGTGGCATCGTGTTGAAGCTGCATGGGCATCTGTACCTGTACATGCAATCCAATCTCTGTTTGACCCAATGCCCAGGCGTATAACTGCTGTTATTACTGCCAGAGGTGGTTGTTCTGGGTACTGATTTCTCAGGATCTATCCAACCAATTTTTTTTTTAAATTTAATCACTTGTTATTTCTAGTATAATATATTTGTCCAATAAATATCATTTTGTTATCTGCATTTCTTCCTGGTATAGCAATTTTAATGGCCAGTAGTGTATATTGTCTTTATTTTATATTTTGTTTTATTTCGATATGTATATAATATATTTTGTGCTTTAATAAAATTTTAACATTGTTTGGGTTTTAGAATAAGCTTACTTTTTTGAAGACCCACATTTTAATACTGTATGTCCCTTTTTTTTCCACCACAAAACCCATTTAATCTAACATTCATCCATCCTGTTTTAAGGCAAAAAAGTGAAAAATGACTATATTACTTCCTGCCACTTATCAACAGAAGAAATTTTTTGAGTATGATAATACCTTAGAGGATATTTGGCATTAATGTTTGTGACAAAAGGCTTGGAAACCGCTGCTCTGCCATAAATGTTCTATTTATAAAAATGCTTTTTAACAGCAGTCACTGATTTTGAAGAATCCAGATGTTGATTCAGCTCTAAGGTCACCTATGCTGGTAGTTTTTTCTTTGAACATTACAATCTCCTAAACTGAGCTTCTTTTTCTGTCCACTTTTTGCTTTGCTGAGCTTGTTTTTTTTTTTAACTATGTTTATGTTGTCATGAGTTTAGACATCATATGTTTACAATCGCTTAAAAATTCAGTTAACACTTGCTCAAGCTAGACTGATGCCTACAATTTGACCTCTGAAATTCTGAGAGGCTGGACATTTTACACTTTGGAGAAAATCTAAGACTTACAGAACTTCAGTAAAATTACTGCATTTTGCATGAATATATACATTTCTGCTTATAAAAAAACTGATATCTATTAAATTTTAATTCTAATGAAACACATTGATGAAAAGAATGAAACACATGAAAAATGAAACACATTGATGAAAATAAGGGAAACACTTTTTATTCACAAGTGTTTCCCTTATTTTGATCATCATCTATGTGCACTCACGCGCGCGCACACACACACACACACACACACACACACACACACACACACACACACACACACACACACACACACATATGCACACACAATTATGTATATCAGGCCATTAATTTACCAGAATAAGTCTTTAAGTATTTTTTATTTATTTATTCTTAACATGTTTTATTATTTGTTTGCAGTTTTGCCAACTTTTACAGTAGAGCTTAAAACCCCTGATGTGATTCTTGAAACAGCAGAAACTATTACAGTTTCTGTATATGCAAAGTATGAGAAATTATTTCGTCTTTATATTTTAAATGTAAAAAATAATAGCAGTAAATTTTTATATAAACTATGTATTTATGCTTTGATAAGAGCATAAATTAATCTCAAATAAATTTATCTTCGTTAAGCTATTTTCTTTATAATTCTAACATTAAAAAATTAATTTTTTAAATATTGAAGGTATCTTTACTCTAAATAACTATTTATTCTTTGAATGTTTCAGGTATGTGTATGGAAAGAAAGTAAAAGGATTGGTTACCTTTCGTTTAGGAGTTAAAGGTGATGCACCTAATGCTAAATTTTTTGCTGTTATTGGACCAGAAGAAGTAAGTTTATATTTGCAGATTTTCCTGTATTAATTATTTTCCATTTAATTATTCAATGTTGTTTTAAAAGCTTCTGAAAAATTTATCCTCTCAATAATTAGAACAAAGTAATTATTTTTGTAATTACTCTAAGAAGAAGTAAGTTTATATTTGCAGATTTTCCTGTATTAATTTTTTTCCATTTAATTATTCAATGTTGTTTTAAAAGCTTCTGAAAAATTTATCCTCTCAATAATTAGAACAAAGTAATTATTTTTGTTAATTACTCTAAGAAAAGAATATTTATTAAAAAAGAGAATATTATTAAAAAAAGAATACTGCTTATAAGAAAATATTATTTTACAAAAATAAAAATATTATTAAATTAAAAAGATTTCTTATTAAATTATTTATAATATAAAATAATAATGTTGATTAAATTCAGTTATGGATTTATTTAATATTTTTTTTCCATGATTTTCATTGAAGTTCATTTTAAAAATGTTTTAGCTACATTTAAAGAAAATTTATTCATTTAAGTGATGTAAAAATTACATTTAATATTAGACTTTTATGTAGAAAGGATGAAATCAAGAATCATGTTTTAAATATTGATTTGAGTTTTATTGGTCTGGTATACAAAACTTTTCAATAATTAATTTCTGACATAAATTTAATTCTAATATTTAATGACAAAGATACATTACTCACCAAGAAAATTGAAATATGGATTTAGTGGAATTAATTTTTGTAGCATTGAAAGATATAAGCAACAAATATATAGAACAAATAGTAACTTTAATTTTATACAACAAACAAAGGTAACAAATTTATCACACATTAAAATAAAATGGTTTATTTGTATGCTAATTATTCGTTTATCAAAGAGTAAGAAAATTTATAAGGATTTAACAAAACATGAAACATCTAGATTTTTTGATACATATATTTAGTTAAATTATTTTTATCAATTTATTTTATGAATATTGCGATAATGTAAATTTCACTCCACAAGTATATTAACATAAAGAATAATATATAATAAAAATTTGTGTTACTGAGTAAAATTAAATTAAAAGTACATTTATTTAATGGTTCATTTGTTTGACCTTTATAATTTAACATTGCTACTAAAATAAACAAACATTACAATAAAGCACTACAAATAAGTAAAATAAGATTGAAAATATGCATAATTTAATTTTCCTGTTTTTTTTTAAATTTATCCAATTTAAAAATTTATAATTACTAAAAGTAAAATTTAAAAAAAAATTCACTTAATTAATATAAGAATATTTAAGTTCTTTTCAAAAGTAGCTAAGTTTTTTTTTAAATGCTTTTGCAATGAAAAGGAAATGACAAATCACTTTTCATTTTATTAATCTTGCATAGTTTTATATTTGAGTTGATTAGCTTTATAATCAATTTTCGAGTAAATTTGGATTATTTTTTCATCCATTACAAAAAATAGCTATTTATGCATGTTGATTAGTAGTTACTGAAGATTCAGCATCTTGAATTTAATTAAGTGTAATGCACTTTTCCACACACAAGCACTTGTATATTAAGTAGCACATTAGGCTTAATGTTGATAGCTACAAAATCTTCTTGAAAAGGGCTATGTAAAAAATGAATAAGTAGAAAAGTAACTGAATAAGTAAAAAGTAAAAAAAGAATATGTAAAAAAAGAAGAAGGATATGTAAAAAATGGCAATTTTATTAAGATCTTTATCACTGTGTTCCATTGGCTTCTGATAAAAAATCTCCAGCCGAATATAATTTTTTTTATAGATTTTTAAAATCTTCAAAGATTTCCATCAAAACACCTAGCTATATTTGAAATTATAACACCTTTGCAATTTTTAAGAAAAAATTCGTCTTTATGTAACTGGTATGGTGCAATAATGTCATGTATGGTGCAATAATGTCAGTAACAATGATTCATGAGCTGTGTTAAATATTAGCTGAAAAATTGCGATTTATCTCAATGATTTTATTACAATTTTTGTCTAAAATAACAAGTAAACATAGTAAAGTCTAAAATAACAAAATAACAAGTGAAACATAAAACAACTATTTGTATGTAAATAATTTACGAATTTCTTTCTATTACTTTTTTATCTTAAATTATCACAACTTTCACCTCAAAAGCTTGATTTGAAGATTATAAATTAATATATTCATTTCAATTCACTTTAATATTAAAACAGATGAAAATATTTAATTATATTATATTAATTTTAGAATATATTCAAAATCTAAAGATACTCCACTGATTTTTATTAGGTAGTTTTAATATACATTTTAAAATAAAATTATAGGTAACTGCCCCCCTGACATTAAATACATTTTGATGCAGGATTTCTAATGTCATTACACATTTAATGCATTAATGTCTAATAAAATATTAAATTAAAAAAGTAATAAGAGTTATGTGCTAATTAAAATGTTACTTTTAGTTGGATGGAGGATCTTATACTTTAACTTTCAATACTAATCAATTGGCTCATCATAAAGACATTGGTTGGTTTCCTGAAATCGAAAATAATCACTTGGTTGTTGAAGCAACAGTAGTAGATGCTGCTTCGGGGCAAAAAGAAGTTGCAACTGATGCTAAAAGTCGTTTTTCAAAGTCTCCTTTCGTTATATCTTTTAAACGATGTTTGCAAGATTTTAAACCTGGTCTTGTGTCTGTATTTGAGGTATTGTATAAAGGTTTATATTTTACGTACTACTAATTACATAAATATATTAATATGGTTTGCTTTTTTAATCAAATTAAAACAAACCATAAAAATCAAGGGAATTTTTTTATTTTAATTTTATCTCTACAATATTCTGTTTTTATTAAATTTTAGTTAAAATCTTAAATTTTGTATGATTTTCAGTTGCATAATGTACATTTTATTTCATATATATATACCATAATTCCCCATAAATATGTACTTAGCTATGCAGGTAAGCCTCATATCTTATGGTTAATGGGTTAGGAATACTTACCTGACATCAAGCACTTTGTAATTTTGAACCATGATCAGAACACTCCAGAGCTACTATCTTTTTTGTCCACATCCATGCCACACCAGCAGAATTTTGGAGATCACAGATTAACATGAACACTTCCCCTACGCATAGAGCTCCAGCAACTCTGACAGTTGGCACTGATTGGGAGGATAACCAAATTCGGGAGAATTTGGTTATCCTCCCAATCAGTGCCAACAGCAAGTGATGCTTTACTTTGCTGATCTTGCTAGAAGTGCCATGAAGCTGTTAAGTCACTGGGACTCCACTTCCATATATTTATATGTGTGTTTGTAAAATAAGTGTGTGTGTGAAAAAGAATATATATATATATATATATATATATATATATATATATATATATATATATATATATATATATATATATATATATATATATATATATATATATATAACAGTTTTTAAATTGGTATTAAACGATTTGAACATAGATGATTATATTGCTATACAATCCACTTTAAATTGTAGGCCTGGTCTATTCTAAGCAACTGCATCAAAATTTTTAAAGATCTTTCTTTCATAATTTTGAGCAATTCTAAAAGTTAAAAGCTTAGAAAATTTCTTTTTTTCAGATTTTTTATTTATTTATTCTGAATGCTGTGAATAATGTACTGTTCCTCTTGAAATATATTATGATGACTGATTAGTTTAAAGAGAATAAACATTATAATTGGATCATGCATGTTAAATTTGACTTGTATGAATAATTCTAAATTATGAAAATAGTTCTAAATGGTTTTAAGAAATTTCATCATTTAGCATTGTCCATAAATTTTCCTCAGGATTTTAATTTTGAACTTCTGAATAAATAATAATATTAATTTCGAACAACTTTCTTTATTCCGCAGAGAAATGCGTGTATTCATTATTTTGATGAAACAGATGTTGCACTGGATTATGAATTTTTTATTAATATCTTACTGATGAATAAAAATAGCTTTGCAGTTAATTAAAGGAGATACGATTTGAAAAGTTTAAATTAAATTGTCAGAGTTTCAAAATAATACTCATTATGCAATTTATGATGAGAATCAATTTCAGTGGGAATTATTTTATATTTTTTTGCTTTCAAAGTTATTTTAAATAATTGAGACTGATTCTGTGTTTGAGTATGCAATGTGCCAGGAAAATTCCATTCTTCATTCACATTATTTAAAATAAGCACTTTCTTATTTTAATTTAAAAAAAAGTTCAAATGTGTTTCAAATTTAACATTATAATCATATAAAATTAAATTCTGAATCTTGATGACATTCAATGTATAGAAGTAGGTAGTATTTTGATGTGCGAATTTCTATTTTCATGATTAAAAATAAACTATGAAATATTTTGTAAAATACTACTTTTATGACTTAGCGTAATTACTTTCTAGCCACACTCATAAAAAAATGAAATTTAATTAACAATTATTATCCTACATTGGTGAATTATTTCACTCAATTAGTAACCCTTTAAATAAAATTAATTCTGGGTGTCATATATATTATTTGCTATTAGATTTATGTTAGTTTATAATTAAGTTATAAATGTTCATGCTTTTCCTCATTAAACTTTTTTTAACTTTAAATTGATTCAGTGAAATTTTTTGAGAATAAATTTTATTTTTTAATGTATTTTAGGCTGATATAAATTATATTGATGGGAGACCAGCTTCTGGAATTCCTGCCACAATAAAAGCTGTAGCAAATGGGAATGAATTAAAAATTACTCAACCTACAGTTATGAGTGATGAGGAGGGTAAAGTTTCCTTTGAACTGCAGCCTGAAACACAGCATGAAACTATTTCCATAACTGTTAGTTTCTTGATTTAACTTTAAAAAAATTGTAATGAAAAATATAAAAGTTTGGAAATTAAATTTTAAGTTAGTAATTTTGATTTATTTATTTTTTTTAGCATTTAAATATTTGTTATACATATCCTCTAATTATAGATCAATTAAAAAATTTCTTATTTATTTTTTAGAAGATGCTTATTTTGTATTCATCTTGTAACTAATTTGTAATTTGTAAATGCCATTTTTTTTATTAGATTAGTTATGGAGTTGAAAATGCTGATTCATTTAAGAAAGTGTTATATTATGTATTCTTAATTGTAAATAATATTTTTCTGATAATAAATTTTAAACAATGGAAGTGAAAGGGATTAATAGTGATTGTATTTTCTTCTTGTGGATTGTTAGAATATTTCCATTATTCTGATTCTGGAAAACCTTATGTTCTAGGCAAAAGTTAGTTGTGAAAAAAATGTACTACTTTTTTGTTCAAGAGTTTCTTCAAAATGTCAATATAAGGAAAAACAGTGTAGCGAAATTTCAATGAGTCAAAGTATCATTAAATAAGAGTTCTGTGTAAACTGTGATTCTCTCCTAAGAATTTGCTAAATTTACATAGTAAAATTTAGTTATAATTTTACTATATGGTATATTGTAATATTTATTTTGTCCCTAAAATATTCAAAAATTTTTACATGCATTCTTTTTAAATTATTATTTTAATTTATTTATAAAACTTTATAATAAATATAAATTAATGTGTGTTGAAATTATATACACAAGATAATGTGCATAATCTCAAACAAAAATCATGATTCATCAATAAATTAATAATATCAGTATAAAATATTTCTTTATACTGATGTTTTATAAAAGAAATTGCATAAATTAAAAACTCCTTAGTATATAAGCTTGGTAGCGCTAAAAAGTTGAGAATTATGGCTTAAAAAATGAAGTTTTACTTTATCATTATCATTAATGTATCACAAAAAGATGTCTTCCAAGTTTTGTCATCCAGTAAAATACTATTCTTTTTAGATATCATAAACTAAAAACATTCCATATATATTTCTTGAACATCATTTAATTCTTAATATATTAAAATTAATGTATCCTTTTGGATTGTATGTATCTTTTCATTAAGCATATATTTCTTGACTAAATACTTATAAGTGAAATAATGAGCCCTGATGTAAATTCCAGTATCTTTTGAGTTTATAATTAGATCAATTGAACTGATTGAAGTCTTCGAAAAATTTTACATATGAAAACAGCTTGAAAACTGAAGGTCAAGAAACACAAGTTGCCTTCCATTGTGGTATTGTTATTTGAACTCAATTTCATAACATTGCACTATTTCTACTCTCATCCACTTTTTCAGAATTTATAAGCCAAGCCAGTTGAATATTTAGCGTTCTGGAATTTTAATAATCATTTTGTGGCTCTGGTTTCAAAATGCAAAGATTACAGAATATTATAGCCTTATATTTATTGAATTTTTGAATATAATCTATATTATAAAAATAATCTATGTATTGATTTTAGTTTATAGTGGACATTGATTTATGAAAATCGATGATGAGTTGACATTTAATGGCTACACTCAGACCTTTGTTTCAACATTCCATGGTTTCGGTTCCCATTAGAGATGTAATGTTTTTAGTAGTTTTGAATCTATTTTAAATATAAAGTTTACATCTAATTAGCCTTTGTATGCAAAGAAATGACTGTTGAATGGTGAAATCGCAAATTCAAAACTTTTGAGTATCATTATGTTATTATACACACTGGATTTTTGCAGAAGTGTTCTGAATGATGTATTTTTAGTATATTCAGAATAATGTACCCAAAATCGTTAGTTAATAGATTTAATTCACATCTTGGTCACTGGCATTTGTATTGGTTCAGAATCAATTTTAACTTGTTGGTCTATGTTGAGTTAAACCTTGTGTTCAAAACTGATTATAAAATAAAAAAATCTACTTGAAAGTCTAATCTTACATGACCTTGTAAACAATTATTAAACTTGGCAATAAAATTATTCATAAAAATAATGCCATGCTGAACATGTTCTACCATATGGGATATTTCTGATTTTTCCATGTGGTAAGCATAAGAGTTGATAGCTTTTAAATTTCAGATTTGAAAAACAGTGCTTCTTTTTTCTTTTCTTTTTCTTTTTTTTTTAAATAAAATCTTTATAGTTTGTACATTTATATTGTTTATTTGTCTTTTCAAACCAAATGCTAATTCAATGGACAATTAAATCATTATAATGTAATGAATAAAGACATCTAAATAAAAACTTATGAGAGTATAAACAAAATCAGTTAAAAAAAATCCTACTGAATAGGCAAAAAAAAAAAAAAAATCAGATATGAAAAATGAAGATTTTATTTTCCTTTATGAAATCTGATTTATCTGTTTACCTGCATATACATTATCAATTATAAAAATATTTAATCAGTTTTTGAAAGTAATGAATGCTATTTTTTAATTTTAATATTCTATCATTAAAAGAAAAAAGATTCCAATAAAATGTCCAGTCATAAAGTCTTATTGGTATTTAAAAGACTATAAATATAGAGAGCTATCTTTTATTCCTTTTTTTTTGTTTCATTTACCCTATTTTTTTAGTTTATTTATTGTGACGCTCATTAAATTAAAAAAAGTTGAATAGTAATAATGCAATAAAAATTTATTCCTTACTATATTTTACTATACTTACGTTTTGATAAATTTTCAATGGAAGAAATCGATTATGCAATTTTTTAATGAAATAGTATAATGTTATTAGGATAGCTTAAAAAAATGATAAAAATGTTATAATTTCAGCATTTTTAATTAATTTAATTTCTTTTCTTATTTGCTATTACAATTATTCTATACATTGTTTATTTTCTAAGTAATACCTTATTAACTTTGTATTTTTAAATTATGCTAAACATGTTTATACTATTTATAAGATTTATAAATGTAAAAAGTTATGAGTTTAGTATTCTGCATATAAATGTAATTCCAAAAATAATGTTAGTTTAATAAAAGTGTATAAGTTTAATAAATAGCATAATATACATCTTTACTTTTTATAAAATTTTTAAATGATGTAAAATTGTATAAAACGATCTTTTTTTAAATTCTTATTTAGTATTTAGTATTATGCCATATTTAAAAAACAGCGATTACTTTTATAAATACTCTTAATTTAGCACGATTCAGAATGCTATATTTTTTTTTCTCATTGGAAATAAAGCATTTATTTTTAATATATATTTTTTGCCAAATCATTTTTAGAGAAAATACATTTTTCTCTTATTTGATTTATAGTTAAAAACTGATGATCCAAGGTATGGTGATAATCAAGCTGTTGGTCATTTTGTTCAGCACAAGTTTGTGTCAAAAAATAAGGCTTACATTGCTATAGAACGTAGCAGTATTCAAAAATTGAAAGTATGTATTATTTTGTAGAATAACATTTTTGAATTTTAAAATTTTGCAACATTAATGAAATTTGATTTTATTGAATATTTTTAAATTAAGATTACAACTTAGAAGGTATGTCATTTTTTCTAAATCTGTTGATTTTAATGTTATTTTTTATGTTAGTAAAAAATATCTATTATGTTGACTCTTTTTAATTACATATTTTTGTTTATTTTTGCTCATATTTGTGTTAAACTTAAATGTATTAATATATTTGTTAAAGACAAATGAAATTTTTATTTGTGTTGATAATATTTATCATCATCATTTTTCTCTTTAAAGTTATTTATTATTATTATTACTAGCTATAACACAAATTAGTATTATTAAAAATGATAATTAATTTTGCAATCTTATATTAATATTATCAACATTATTTATAAAATAATTATCATTTATTGTTTAAGTGGTTGCTCATTATTGCTTAAAGTTTAAATATTAAGCTTGAAATAACCCATTGCTAAATTTTTTAGATTTATCAATAATTTTGCCATCATGTTTACAAAAATATTTGTAAAATTCATTCTTATTATGATTTTTAGCTTTATTTACCTTTTTGTTAAAGCTAATATTATTTTTCATAATAATTTAAAATGTTCAATTAGTTTTAAAAAATAAGGTTTAATAAACTTTATGAATTAATTTAAAATTTATCATAAACTTTTTTATATTTAAATTTTATGTTTAATTATTATTATTTGTGAACTTATAAATTTTTTAAAAAAAATTCTGATTTAGACTTTAATGAAACTATTATCTACTTCTGGTACAATTTTTAACTCTGCTTCTGAAATTTCAAAAATAGTTTTATGCTAATTTTGTTTTATAGGCTGGTGATATGTTTGTCAAGTTGGTCCATTTTGAGCCAGGAGAAATCAAGAATACTTATTATACAGTAAAAGATTTTTTTTAATACTTCCTTAAATGAAGTTTTTGTTAATGCTTACCATGTTTGTAAATATTTAGTTCTGCAATAAGTTATCATAATTTGCTAAATCAATAAATTTGATCAATAAATTTCCTGAATTTAGAAAATTTATTTATGTTTAATATATATATCAGATGTGGGTATTAAAGAGACAGTGATCAAATGATGAATTACTAAGGCATTTTGGAGAATTGGCTAAGCTAATTTTCATGATCTGCATACCTAAAAATATATTTGCTAAACTCTGATCATCTTTGAAGATAATCACGAAACAACAAAAAAGGAAAAATAGAGTGTGAACTTAGAAAAACATATTCTCCATGGTTTATTTAAAGTTTGAATGATACAATATAATGCTATACATTATACTATTTCGAAATCTTTAAATTGTTTATAATAAAAATAAACGAAATTCTGAAATTAAATAATGAGGATTGCAGTCATGGAAAAAATTGGTCGATACATCTTAATATTTCAACAAATTTTAATTTATAGATTAATATTTATTATTAAATCTGAAAAAATTTATTGCTGGAAATTAATAATCTCTCTCTATATATATATATTATTTTTCATACATAATTTTTTATGTTCAACTTATCCTTGAGTATTGAATTTTAAATTGCTTGTTATTTGTGAGCTGCTGATTAAAGTGACTACAGCATAGTTTTATTATTTGTATGCTTAATAACTAAATTAAATTTAAAATTTTAATTGAATGTGCCATAAAACTATCAGTAATAAAATTACAATTTAAAAATTGAATTTTTTGTAGAAAATATTAAATGTCCATTTAGTGTTTTGATAAAAATTAGTTAAAATCTAATTAGCATTTAGTGAAGTGAAAAGTGAATTCAAATAAGAGTTGAATTTAGATACTGATATTAAATATCATTTATATTATACATACTGATATTGGATATCTTTAAAATTATTTTATTATTTAATAATATTTAATAAATTGTTTCATCTAACTAAGTGAAATTATTTTCTTTCATTAATATTTTTGATCAAATAGTCAATCTAATCAAGTAATTTTTAAATACTCTTCCAAGTTATAATATTTTCATTTATTGTATAAATTGTACATGTATTGTATAAATTTTGAATTAGTATATTTTATTAAACCTAAAATTTTTTTTGTTGATAATGCATTATTATCCTTTCTCTTTTGACTAAGTACTGGTTAGAAAAGCAAAACTGAAACAGATTTCTCAAAATTAAATAATAAACTGTTTGCTACAAATAATATGCATTAAATAAAATTTATCTCATTTATTTTTTAATCTCTTGCAGAGTTGAGAATATTTGTTTTGTTTCCTTGGGTTATTAAATAATATTTTGATAAATTACATGTTAATAGTATAAATTAATTTTTTCTAAAATTATTTTTATGCTTTTATTAATCTACATAACATTGTTGTTTTCTCAGTCACGAATTTATTCTTACTTTTTTGAATGAATTGAGTACATCATATCTTATACTAATTAAGAAGATAGAATAGGATCGGAATTATGATGTGTATTTATTGGCTTGTTTTAATGAAGCACTAACATAAAACTTCAAGTTTTGTACTTTTTATGATAGTTTGATGTAAATTTATTAACCAAAGACAGTTATTTTAAATTTTTGTCAATAATAAGTGTGAGAATCAGTACTACTTTTACAAATAATATACTATAAAAGAAATAAATTTGCTTTTTAAATAAAATTTCTCTAATATTTCTATTCCAGATACCTTTTTCTATAATGTCAATTTAAAATGGACTTCTCAGAAATAAAAATACTTAACGTTATTTGATTTGTTGACCTTTATTTTATTTATAAATATTAGGGTAAATTTCTATAATGCATTTTTTTTTGTTTTAAATACATTTGTTGTTTTTGTATTTTTTTAAAACAAATTTAAGATGTAAAAATATTTTTTCTTTGTATCATTAGACACGAATTATTTATTAGGAAAGACTAAATGTTTGTCTAAGTGGAAATTAGTTATTAATATGCAGGTCATTCCAAATAGTATAAAGTTTTAAAGTAGAATGCCATAAAAATATTTGGAACATGTTTATTCCTTAATAAGATATTTTTGGCAAATGTTGAAACATGTATTCAATTTTTGACTGTATTGCTGATATTAATAATGTAAATTATTTTTATTCATAGGTTTCTTCAAAAGGAAAAATTTTGCGTCAGATGCCATTAGATGAAGGTCAATTTAAAGTACAACGAGTAGAATTTCTTATTACTCACGACATGGTACCAAGTTTTAGAATTACTGTTTTTGCTCACTACAAAGATGAACTGTTAGCAGACTCACTCAATATTGATATTGAAGATACTTGCAATCCAAAATCTGAGGTAATATTTTGATGGTGTAATCAAATTATTACTTAATTTAAGTATTTAACAAAAGAGAAATTATTATTAATCTTCGGTTAGAATATTAAAAAATAAATGTAAATACCTGATATTGTTAAATGAAATGTTTTGATAAGTAATAGTTAATAAAAGAGTAAAATGTTTAATTTGAAAAATAACTATAAAACCAATAATGCCATCCACAATCATTATCATAACTTTTCTATATACTTAAAAAATAAATTTATGTTACAAAAGAATCATAAAAATACTCAGTAAATAAAACATAATTAAGGATTTTGATCAATGCCATCTAGTGAATAAAAGCTCATCAATTTTTACATTACATTTTTTATTTTCCATTTATCATGTCATTTTCAACCACTATTATTGGTAGTCATTTTTAAAAATGACAAAATTTCTTCACTTATGAATAAAACTGCATTATTGACTTAAATGTTTTCTTTTATGTTTTTTTCACAAAATAGAAAAAATTCAAATTTTATCTTTAAAAAAGATTAATGTTAGTTCTTATTTTCCTTTTCTTGTTCAGTTTTCTGGAGAGATTGTAATATATAAAATATAGATTATCTTTTTTTAAATAATTTTCTCATATGAACAATTGAAACTATCTTGAAATTAAATTTGCTATAATTAAATGTTTGTATTATTTCAATGTGTTTAAATTTTTATCACATTTAAAAACTGTTGTGTGGTGAAACAGTAAGGAAAATATGTCATAAAATATTTAAATCTAAACTAACATATCACTGATATAAATTATTCAAAATAATATAATAAACTAGACTAAACATTATTGAATAAAAAATAAATAATTTTTTATTTTATTGTAGGATTCAAATTAATTTACTTCAAGTTACTAGCTTGCATTAGTTAATCATTTTTGTTTTTTATCTGGAACTGTATTAACAAAGTTTCCTTATCCTCATATCTAACAAAAATTATACAAAAGAAATCAGTAGATAAGCATTATTGTTTTTTAAATCAACAAAAGTGTCAAATGTGTATAAACTAATTTTGCTACGCTTGTGTGAAAACTTGATGGTAAGGTAATGATTATTTTTACGAACTAAGTTAGCAAATTTTAGGACTAAAATATTATGCTTTTGAGCTTCATCTATTTCATACATGGAGAGTATAGTGCTTGGATGTCATTATTCTAAAGAAAATAAAGATTGAATTCATTGAAAAAGTATCATTTTACAATTTTAGAATTCCTTTTTCTTATTTATTGGTCTTAAATGTTGCCTTTATTGTTATACAGAAATATAAAAATGATAGTACCAGGTCAAATATTGATCTCATCTTTTGACTTCTTCTAATCAATTAAAATAATCTGCTGAATGTATTGTACAATAAGTTTTGATATGGGTGAGTAAAGTAATAAAAAATGTTCTATATCCGGTTTTCAAAAGGCAAATGTGTGCTACCAAATTTCATTCATGTTCCAAATTTTGTAGTTATGTCTGTTTTCACATTTTGTTAAAAATGAAACAAATACTTTCTTTTGTGTGGATCATTTTTCAAATCCCTAGAAATTAAAAGAAATATTAAAGTGCATCCAGATTTTGGCCAGCTATGCTATCACATAAAAAATAATTGTATAAAAAAATCGAAACTAAGTTTTATGCTTATATAAAAATTGCCTCACCAGTGACATTGCATACAATAACATGTAACATATACTTAGATTATCGTTGCTGTTTCTTATAAAATTCTTATTGAGATGTTGTCATACATTTTCTTTTTATTAATAAGTATAAACTGTAAAAAGTATAATATTTTTCCGAATATCACCACTAAGCAGTTGATTCCCATAATATTGGATAAAGTAAATTTTACAACCAAGATATTTATGATCGTTAAAACATTTCATAAAAGTGTGCTAGAGTTTATTAGAGAATCATTATGTCTCAATTCAGCCATTTACTACTATTGATTTTTATGCCTAGAAGTTTATTAAAAACATTCTACTCAGAATAAGCAAAATGCATTTAGTCGTAAAATTGTCTTAGAAGATTCTTTGGTACGACTAATATATTCATATTTATTTAGGATAAGCAGTAATGATTTTGAAATAAGTTATCTGATGAACTACGTTTTGCTAGTACCAAAACTTGTATTAAATACCAGCAGTTAGGGAAAAAGCAAAGCTCATTTGACTGTCAGTAGATATCCAAGAATTAACCTCTATGTCTTGGTGTAATAATAAAAAACATTGTTCTTAATTTTGTAATTTAATTTCATACATTTGAAGGAGATACTATGTCCTCTTTTTCTCTCTTTTTGAAGTATGAAATTGTGCCCTTGAAAAAGCAAAGAGCACATGACCATCAGTAGACTTTTAAAAATTAGCTACTGTTTCCCTTGTTTAATAATGATAATGAATATTATGTTCAATTTGCATAAACATTTCCATAATTTTGGAACTGTTATGATCTCATAATTTTTTCTGTCTTTCATGTACAAACTTATCTCCAGGGAAAATAAGCAAAGAACAAATGACCATTAATTGAGCGCTCAGGAATCAAATGCTCTTACCTTGGTGCAATAATAATGACTAGTGTGCTTAGTTACATAAATTGCTTGAAAGAGGTATTATGCCCATTTTTTTCTGTGTCTTTTAAGTATGAATTTATTACCTGGAAAAAGGCAAAAAATATATGAACCCGAGTTGATTGTTTAAGAATTATATACACCTTCCTTGGTACATAAGTAATGACTGTTGTGCTTACTTGCATAACTCAGTTTTTTACATTTGAAGGAGATATAATGACATCAAATTCTTTGTCTTTCCAATTATAATATTTCATATGTTCAATTCATTTCTTTGATTCTCTTATATGTAAGACTTAAAATGTTGCAAATATTAATAAGAGAGTGTTGAACTTTTGATCTGCTTTTTTTATTCAATGGACTTGAATGTACCGCGCGCTAACCAATTGCACCACATGGACTTGAATGTGTCAACTCAACACATAATTCTTTATTGTCCATACAGGAATCTTGATCCATCCTTAAGGATAAAGGGCAAAATCTACTGTTTTTAATGCACACTGCAGAAATTTAACAAACAGTATGTACAACAGATAACAAATGTATGCATGTGTAAAAACGTTTCACTTTTTAATGACAAAATGAGATTTGTTATTTTGAATAAGGTCAATATTTTTCATAACTAATTACTGTTGTTCTAAGAATACATTTTTTTGTCTTATTTTTTCATGAGATATTACTTGTGTCATTTTGTATAAAAGTATACTTAATTTTATGCCATAAATTTGTTTTATTTTTTAAAAGCTTTTCTACATTTATAGGTTTATAACAACCTAATACAGTTCCTTAGAATTGGTCAAGCACTGAACAATTACAATTATTATTCCAGTTGATTGTTTAAATAAAAATTAGCATAATTTAAAAATGAAAAAATTAGGTAACTTAAAAGTAAAAAATTAGTATAGAAATTTTATATTTTCAATTCAACATGCTGTTTTTTCAAATTTATGAATAACGATGAAGATAGTATCCAATATATTCAATTGAAATTTTTTAAATGATATTTTCTTTTTTAAATATTTAAATAGAATTGTTTTAATACAATTTATCTCATTTTGTGCTTTTTTGAGTGGCTTATTTACAAATAAAAATACCCCATGAATATTCATTTTATTCAAAATTCATATTAAACATAAATTGAAATATTCGTGTTACATCATAGTTAAATATCTATTAAGATAATTTGTTGAACATTAAATGAATAAATTTATGTATTAAGATAATTTGTTAAACAATAAATGAAGAAATTTATGCTAAAAAATTTCACGAGGAATATTGTTTATAAATATATATATATATATATATATATATATATATATATATAAAAAAAAATGTGCTAATATATATATATATATATATATATATATATATATATATATATATTAGCACATTTTATTTGTTTTATTTGAAATTGTTAAAAATAATTTAAGATTTTAATAATTAATGTAATGTTTATTTTAAATTTGTTTATTTCAGCTATAGTTTCTGATTTGTTTATTTTATTAATTGTATTGTATAGTGTTTTGTATGTAAGAAATGTCTTGTACAAAAGTAAAATGTTATTTTATATCATAATTTGCTAATCATAAGTAATGTTGTATTCACTGGCTGAATAACTTTTATAAATTAAATTACTTCTATTTTTCTCTGGCTGGAAGTCTCTTTGTATATATCATTCTCTTGCAAAGTTGCATACCGAAATATTCCCTCTTTCCATGAATCCACACTGTCCTATCACAAGGGGTCCTATTGGGGAAAACTGATTCCAGGAGGAACCAGTTTTCAGTGAAAATATTGTCAATTATTTGTAAAGCATACTAAGTTCTGTTTGTCTGATTCTTATTTTCTATTATATAAATTAATTGTAATGTAATCTCTAGTATAAAATTATTTAGTTTAAAGTAAAAACTTATAAATTCAAATTTTTAATAAAATTTCAGTGAAATGAGTACATTTTTAAAATTTATATTTGATAAAATGTATTTTTTAGGTTTCTATTAATCCAGAATTCACCATAAAAGAACCAGGAAATAATGGAAAAATAACTATTCAGGGAACAAAATCTACACTTGTTGGTCTTTTAGGTGTTGATGAAGCTGTATATGCATTATCTAAGAAAGATCTTTTAACACGAGCGAAGGTAATTTAAAATAATACTGATTTAGCATAGTGATTTATTAGTTTTTTAATTAGTAAACATAAAATAATCATAATTCTGTAATAACATTTATATATACTAAAATGTATTTGCAGATTGTTTGTATAGATATGTGATATTGCAAATAATAAAAGGATTTCTTTCAGGAAACTTCTTAAAAACACTTTACTTAAAACTTACATAAACATTTAAAAAACCATTTTTTCCATTAAATGCAGTTTATATACCATTAGTAAAAAAATTATTCACACTATTAAGAGTGAGGAAGAATTTATGTCATTCTTTGTGAGATTTGAAAATCATTTTATAAATCTCAATATAATAATTTTTTGTTATATTTAATCTTTCACAAAATAGGTGTTTTGATATTTAGTTTGAAATTTTAGATACAAGTTTATGTTTCATTAATATTTCATAGTGTAACTAAATAAATTCATATGTATGTAATGTTTATTGTTCTGTAATTTCTAGGGTTAGCAATATTTACATTACTGAATGAATTTGGTCTGTTAAACGATTGATATAACTCTTTTAATAGAATAATTTTATTAAAATTAAGCCACAAAATAGAGATTTTAAACTATAACTTATATGCCTGTTTATGGCGGTCATCAGAATCTGAAATTGGACATTTTGTCTTAAATCATATTTTATAAAAATGCACCACATTTTTATAAAATATTATTTTGTTGAAGAATTTTATTTGAAAAAGAACTGGAAATATCAGACACCTTAAATTATTATTGATATAATCATAACTACTAATATGTTTTTTTTTAATAAACGTAATATATTTTGTCATAGTACCATTTTTTAATGAAAGTTTTTGTTGATGTTTCTATGAAAATAAAGAAGGATTTTAAACTGCCAATCATAAAAAATCCTTTGCTTTACATTGTTTAAATTTATATGCTTATTTGTTAAGGCGTTCTTATTTATTCAAAGCTTATTTCCATTTTATTCTCTTGGTATTTTTCTAGGGAAAATCAACTTAAATTTTTTTTTCTTTATATGATATATTATGCAATAATGAAGATAAAGAAATTTTGAACTGTAGTTTTTTAAAAAAAAATTAAAATGGAAATAAGTATCTTTTATTTGTAAAATAATTCAGTGCTTCAGTATAAAGATTTTTAACAGAAGTAATTTCATTTTACAATTCATTATAGTTTAATTTATTATTATAATTCCAATTTTTAACATCTTCAATAAGTTTTTTACATTAAAGTTTATTAGTTAGATAATTTTTGCTCTTTTTTTTTTACAAATATGCATCTATAAACAAATGTGTTTGCCTTAATAAAGAAAACTTTAGCCATTTACTTTACATAATCATGCAGAGAAATATTTATTTCTCAAATTTTCTATTCTTACTTTTTTGCTTTTAAAATAAATTGAAAATATTGTTTGTGTTAAGATCATATCTTTGAGAAAGTTTCGAGTGAATATTTTCATGATCTTATTTCAGGTATTTAAATCCTTTAGTAAGCATGACTTAGGTTGTGGACCAGGAGGTGGTATTACAACTGATAAAGTTTTAGCCAATGCGGGTTTGATCATTGCATCTAATATAAATAACCCTTCTCAAACAGAATGTAAGCTTTCTTAATATTTTTACGTTATGTTTACCTAATTCATGTTTTATTTTGATCATATGATGCTTCCTGAAAGAGTTTAATTAATTCAACATGAAATCCAATCTTAACTTATTATTCATACGCATTTCTTAAATAGAGGTTACTTAGTGATTAACAATTTAGAAAGGTTTTATAATATAAATTTAGTATAGTAATAAAAAGAAATTTACAGAAAAAAAGGAGTAGAAATTGGAAACTCTGTAACTGAATGTTTTAAAATACTAGCTTAAATATTACTGGCAAAAGTAAAATCCATATATTTTTGAGTAATTGCAAAGTGTTTCATTGGGAAATAACTTGTGATAATTTATTTCCCAATGAAACACTTTGTTATTTTCTTTGATTAAAATGAACATAATAAGTTTATAATGCCCAGTTATTGATCCCTTTTATCTGATATTTACTGAAAAGTTATAAATAGAATCTAAAATCATTATTTCTTCTTTAAAAATACACATTCATGTGTAATAAATAAGTTTAAGTTGAATTACTTCAGTTAATTTATTCAATGATTCATTTGGTGATTGTATCATTTTTTCTATGTAAATGTGACATTTCTTAGGAAATTTCCAAATTTACTATAAAAGCAGTAGCCCTTGTAAACTGCATATTTTCAAATAATAATTTACAATGAGTTTATTTCTTTTAAGAAATAAAAGAACTGACTAAGTTTCTCAAATATTACTATTAATTTTTTAAGCTTTATCAATTTAATTAACTCTAAAGAAAAGCTACTTTATTATATATATATATGAGGTCACTCTGAAATTTTTGAGATGCAACTAGGTTTTTAAAGTTATACGTACAAACTTTTAGGTGTATTCAAAGTAGTCTCCTCCAACATTAATGCACTTTTGTAGACGAATTTTCAACAGATTAAATGCCTTAAGCCATTCATTCCTTGAATATAGATGAAAAAAATTCATGTATAGCCACATCAATCTCTTCTTCTGAATGAAAACGACGTCCACATAAGTTCTTTTTTAGATTAAAGAATAACCAAAAGTCGCACATAGCTAGATCAGGTGAATACGGCGGATGTTCGATCACTTTAATTTGTTTTTTTTAAGAAACTCAACTGTTAATCCGGCTGTATGTGAAGATGTATTGTCATTGTGAAGCATTAGTTCCCTAAAATTCAGTTCTTGTAGAATATCTGGAAGACATTTAGTGGTATACCAGTTTGTTGTTACTGTCTTCTGTTCTTCCAACTTGATGGCTTTGACCAATTCCGTACTTCTGAAGAATACGGCATACATCACGTTTTTCAGTGCGTGTTGTTTTTTCACCATTGTCGGCGTGGGATCATCTTCAAAGACCCATACTTTGCTTTCTTGACGTGTTGGAACGTCAAAAAACTGTACGTACGTTTCATCACCTGTTACAATTTTAGAAATGATGCTGTGGCCCCCCATCATTTAGCAATTAAAGAGTTTCTTTACTGATTTTGACACGTTCCTCTTTTTGATACTCAGATTATGGGGAACTCAACGGCAAAGTACTTTCTTCATATGTAATTCTTCATGAATGATTTTGTGTATGGCTGCGGATCCAATGTTAAGTTCCTTCTGTATATTTGATAGGTACAGCGATTATGATCCATCAACATTTTTCGTATGGCAGACACATTATCCGGGATTACTGCCGACGTCGGCTTTCCTGTGTGTTCTTCATCCTGAAGAAAATTGCGACCTCTACTAAATTCTCTAAACCATCTGAATACAGTAGCACGAGCTGGAGATTCATCATCAAATGCTAATTGCAACTGTTGAACGCATTCTTCTTGATTTAATCCTACTTTAAAATCGTAGAAAATCATAGCGCGAAAATGTTCTCGTGTCAACTCCATTTTCTCTTTAGTTTAAAATTTATTCTACACTAAACAAGTTGAAGTAAGTCAGTAAAAAATCGTCTTCTGTGTTAAAATACTTTGTGTTTTAAAATTAAACCGTTATTTTTATTTTGTAAATTCTCGTATACGCGTATCTCAAAAATTTCAGAGTAACCCTCGTGTATATATATATTATATTATATATATATCTCGTGTATATATATTATATTATATATATATCTCGTGTATATATATTATATATATATCTCGTGTATATATATAGTAAAAAAATTATTCTTTTAAATCAATGACCTCATATATATGAGGTCATTGATTTAAAAGAATAATTTTTTTACTGTAAAAATTTAAAAATTTAAATTACATGTAAAAATTATAAATTTACTTATTAAATTACTGCTTTTAAAATGGAGTGTTAATTTGCATATCAAAATTTGATATTTCATTAATAAAAAGAATTAATAATTAACTAAGATAATCAATTTTTAGTTATCATTAATAATTTTTAAAAATTCACTCACTTTGAAAAGGACTAACTGCTTTTACTAAAATTAAATAAATTTTCAGGGCTTATATGGAGTTTAAGTTTAAAACTTCAATGACATTGTGTTCATAAATGGCTGACAATTCACATTAAATATGTAAATAAAAAGTGATGAAACCGCTCCATATACTGATGAAATTGATGAAACGCATCATATAAATCTAAGAAATTATGATGAGTCTGAATATTATTAGTAGGGATAATATCAAAATCTGATGCAAACACTTCTAATTTTTCTGTTGTTTAACAAATGGTTAAGCGCTGAATGGTTAGTGTTCACACATTTAGTTCATTGGTTTGGTTTCCACTTTAGATATGAATGTTTGCAGTTGTTCATAATCAATTTTAAAGTACAAATATTAGTTTAATTATCTCTTATGTGCAAAAAATGACTGTGCAACAAATTAACCAACCAGTCTTAGACTCTGTGCCATAGTTATAATAGTAATTTTCGTAATAAAAGGAAACTTAAAATATATATCTATTAAAAAAGTATAAGAAATTTAATCAATTGATTTTATGCAAAATGTTTATTTGTGTACTGAAATGTATGTTATTCAAAAAGCTTCATTTCATATTTATTCTTTTTTCTTACTCCCAGAATTAATGAAAAAGCAAAGATAACTTTAACACTCTATGATTTCAGTAATTGTGACAAACAAATGTTAAAAATAGTAAAGAATTTAAAATTTTTAGATTGAAAATAATAAACAATTTTCCAAATATTATTGAGATAATCATGATTTTTCCAGGTTACCTGTGAATTTTATTTATTATAAATTGCAAAAATCAGGTGCTGTTAAAAATTTTTATTAGTGTAATTTATATTTTTCAAACAGCAACTTTTTGCTTGAAAAAAAATTTAAATCATTTGAATTATCAAAATTTTAAAAATTTTGATTTATAACCAAGCAGAATTTTGAAATTTGTCCTGAAATTTACATAAATTTATAAGTAATATTATATACTAAAATTCTTTTGATGCATCAGAATACATGTATGTATGATTAGTTGACAGGTTAATTATCTGTCACATTGTATTGTAGTAAATTTAATAATTCCACAATTTTAATATTGTTTTAAAAAATTATGTGAATAAAATTTTATATATATTTTGTTCTATTTGTATGTAATTTTTTATGTATTAAGATTTCTATATAGAAGTTAAATATTCAATTGTCTTGCCTTTTATTTTCTTAAATTTACAATAACTATGGTATAATTTTCAGCTTTTAGAGCCTATAGTTAATCAAATTTATAAATAATAGTATGAAAGTTTTTTATTTATTAATTTTGTAATATATTTTGAATAAATGACTGAGTTTTTAAATAAAGTAATTTCTCACAAAATATATGTGAAACAAATTTACTTCTGATTCTTTTTAGCATCTTGTGTTGAAAAGAAAAGAAAGAAACGAGAAGCTGTTTCTGGAATATCTGAAATTTGTAAGTAAATGCACAATATATATATATATATATATATATATATATATATATATATATATATATATATATATATATATATATATATATATATATATATATATAATAGCTGATATTAATATTCCTTTATAAAAATTGTGTGTTTAAAAATAAATATATTAAGAAATAAGATGTTTTTTTATGGTAATTTGTTAAAATTTATTATTTATATTCCATTTGATAAAAAGTATTAAATTTTATTTAATTAAAAATTTCTGATATAAAATTTTTTTAATGAACAGAATATTTACTTCACTTAAGAATATTTTGCAATTCTGAGATTCATACAAAGCAATAATATTTGAGTAGAAAAAATATATATTTATATTTCTGCAGTCCAGTCTTTCATATTTTTTAAAATAAATATTTGCCAAGCGTTTATAATTTGTTGAACAATTGTAATTATTATTAATTTATTAAATTTTATCAGTAAATGTAATATTTGATTTATATTTTAAATATTAATAATTATTAATTGTTATACTTTTTGTCACTCTTATTAGTAACATTTATAACTATAGGAAAAGTTCTAATGTTATTTTCATATCTAATTTAATGGAAAATCTGGATTTGGTGCAAAAGATAGTAAATGAGCTGTACATTGGAGGTTGAAGTTAAATTCTTTAATAATAAAAATCTGTAAAAATAATGTGTTAAGAATTATATTAATAACTCAAGCTTCTCTTGTTTATGATGTCAAAAGCATTTGTTGATGTATTATTTTGTTCAACTGCAAACATTTCTGGTTATGACATTTTTACAGTCCTAATTTGTTGTATAAAATCCAATGATTGAATTGTATAATGCTGAATTTTATATTTCGCTAATTTTATTATATTCTTATGTCAAAAAATAATTAATAGAAGAATCTTGATTATCTTCCTACTTGATTCACAAATTTTTGCCCTTAGGAATTAAGTTTATCTACTTTAGTTATTGTTGATTGGATGCCATGGTGTTATTTTATAATCACTTTGTTACAAAAATTGAAATTAATAATTTCTCAGTTTCTTTTTCAATATTATCATAAAACTGATTGGTTAACAATTTGTGTTTTAACACAGATTGTTCATCATTCAGTTGTTTAATCAGTCTGTTAACTATGCAATGTTTTACGATTGTTAACAATCATAAAATGCTGAATAGTTAACATATCTGGTCTTCTACTGATAACGCAATTTTTTACTAGAATTATGAAGCATTAGTTAAATGAATGTCATAAAAATAAAATAAATCATTAATATTAAATTATCATTTTTTTAAATTAAATTTTAACATATCCTTGTTAAGAAATTATGTAAGAAAAATATAATTTTATATACAATTAATTACTTTTTATAATTATATCAATTAAGGATTATAAAAATTTTAATAATATCACTCACTTTTAATAAATTGAAATAAAATATTGAATTTAGTTTTAAGGCAGAAGCTATTCAAATATTTTGCATCAATCTCAGTAAAAAGGAATTGATTTTAAAAATATAAAATGAGACCTTTAAAATTTTACATAAATTCTCTGACGCTTATTTAAAAAAAGTTAAAAAGAATCAAGTGAAGTTGCCCTGTGTGCTGTAATTTTGACATTATCCTTTTCAAAGCATAAACACAACTGTGTCTAATTTTAAAATTTCGAATGTGCAACATCATTTTTTATTCTTTCTTAAATTATGTTTTCTAAGTGATATTTTTCTTGAATTTAATTTCTTAATGGATCTAAAATTTAATATTAAATAACTGTTCATTTATTATAATAATTGAAGCTTTTTCTTGTTTTTTTGAGCAGTAAATTTAGTGAAGGTCAAAGAAATATTAATTTTTTAAATTTAAATTATGGCTGAATATAAATGGCAAATAAATGAGTTTTTAGAAAAATAAATTCAGAATATAGAGTATATATATATAGATATATTAAATGCATTTATTAAAATTGTATCTGTCTGTGGGAAAGGAAATTACTTTACAATATATCCCTAGCCATTGCTGCTTGCCTGGTAATGAAAAAGCAGACAATTTCGCGAAAGAGGCTTCTTTTTTAAACCCTCCAGATACCCCTACTGGCCTGAGAAATGTCAATCTCCTTCTAAAATGGGTTATCCATCCACAGCGAAAAATTTATTACAAAGAGAATGCAGTTGATGATTCTTGGAGGACCCTGCTGAACTCATGTATTCTCAGGGATCTACCTAGATCTATAGGGGTCTCCTACTTCAGGTTACTTACTGGGCATGATTTTCTCCAGAAACATCTATATCACATTGGGCTTGTGGATTCACCCGACTGCCTTTTATGTAGGGAACATGTTGACACGGATGGTGAGCATCCTTGGAAATGTTCTGCCCTCCAGGAAGTCTGCACTTCTTCACATTTCAAGACACTCTCCACTCCTGGAGATGCTTCATTTCTTTATTGGACTGCAAGACTTATTATGCTCGAAAAAGCCAACATAAGGACGTAATTTTTTAAACAAAATTAAAATTATTGTTTTAAAAAATAGATTTATCTTATGATATGGATGCTTTTCATAGATTTTAAAACAAATAAAAATATGGAATAATGTTTTTATGTTGTATTTAAAAAATCATTGAATATAAGTTAAAATTCAATACATTTTTATAAAGTTTTCATTTAGTTGCATACATATTTCCAGTATTGATATTTAAATGAAATAGAGGGTGTATAAAATATAGGATACAGATTGATGTTGAATAATTCATAAAATAAGGAAAACAAATTTAGATTGCTAATATTAATGGTCATATAGACTCAAGAAGTTTTATGGCCCTTGTCAGTGGATTTTCACACATGTAACACATGTTGCATGCAGAATATCAAGATAGTTGTAGAATGCATGACAAGCACATGAGTTCTTATTATGGCTTCTGCAATTTCTTCAATGTTGCTTAGTTAAATAGCTGATGTGATTGTCTTTTCAATGAAAAATATAGGGCCAATGAGGTGGTTGTACATAAGTCCACACATCACAATTTAATGTGTATAGAATCTTTTTCTACTTTGTAATCTTCAAGATAATTTTTTGATCCCCATATGTTTACTTTGTTTTGATTTAATAAACCAGAAAAACAAAAGCCATTTCGTTTGAGAAAATTTTGCGATTGAGAAAACCAGCATCATTTCTAGTGTATGTGTTCTAAAATTCATCCTGCTTGGCCTGTCATTCAATTCCAATATTTGGATTATTTAAGTTATAGGAATAAAATTATTTTTTCCTGTGAATTTTATCTACAGTTGAAACTGGGATATTAATTTCTGCTGCTGCTGATCTCATATCTCCTAGGGTTATGTAAGACTGTCTCTCCTATACACTCAACATCAATATACATCACATCCGTGATTTGTTTTGTTTAAGATGCTTCTAGTTTCTAGAAACTTTATTTACCACCACTGTATTCCACACAAGATATTGTTTCTAAATTAGTGATTTTTCTACTATACTCTTCAATAGTTTCTCTCTGTAATATTGATTTCATTTCAATGAACTACCTTAGTCTCTTGTTTTCTCTTGTGGTATTATCATTCTCTGTGCTTTCTGATCAAATTAAGCTATAAATAGAATAAAAGATCAAATGAACACATTAAAAGCAAACAACATTGCATTCTAATCTTTCGAAAACAAAAGAGAAAAACATAATTAATTATGTGTGTAGGGGATATTTACAACACAAACAAGAAAAATATAAAATTATTAATGTAAGCAGATAATGCTTACAAAAGAATTGATATTCAAATGAAAAAGATAAATTTTCATCATAACATTTCTATAAAGTAAAATATATGAATTATTCTATGAATAAATATGAAAATTATGTCTTCATTGCTCTATGAATTGTTACATATCAAAATGTATCCATTATTTTACAGGCAATTTGTGCAATTAACATGATATAGAATTGTGCAATTAACATAAAAAAGTAATGCTTGTGTAATGATTACAATCAGTTTCAATTGAATTTTTTCATCTCATTTAATGCATTTTACAATTTAATGCTTTCATCTCATTAAAAAAGAAAATAATTTTACTGAAGTGTTTAAAAATATATTATTGTTAGTAAATTATATCAAACTATTGAAAATTGTTACCAACAGCAGTTACTAGAAACAGTTTGTACTACATCTGCTATAAAATTTGATTTCAATATAAATTAACTTCTTATGTGATTTCAAGAGTTCTTGGATTATTTTGTTTGTAGAAATTTTAAAAAGGAAATTGATTATGGAGATAATGTAGAATAACTTCTCAAATGATTTAAATTTGTTACATTTGTTTTAAGAATATCTGTAAGAGATGTTATATTACTTCATCTTAAACATTAACAATGTATAAACATGGATTATTCCATAAAAATATTGAATTTTAAGTTTTAACAAGACATTAATATAAATTATTTCACTCTGAATATACATGTGCATTACTACTAATGATTAAAAGTCCAAACATACATTTCTAATTAATATGTACCTCAAGTTGTCTCATATTGTGCTTCATATACATTATACTTCAAATACATTATCAACTATTATTTAAAATTGAATCACTCTATATTGCTTTTTTTTAATTATAAAACATATTAATTCATATTTTCATTTTCGTTCCTAAAATATCAAATACTAAAAAAAATACTTTAAAAATGACATTTTCTTTATTGATGTTGTTTTGAAATAATGGTATCCAATTCCCAAGATGTATTATTAAAAACTGTGAATCGATTTCTGAAGACAATGCACATTTTTCACAATTTGATGCAAATGCACAATTTTACAGCTGTCACAAGAATTATGAAGTAAAAATTTGAACCAGTAATATGTATTGCTTCTACAATAAATATTGTTTCATCTTTTAAAGTTAGTTTTGTTGGCTAAAGACTTAATTTGATGCTTGTAGTAGAATTTCTTTTAAACATTTCTGTCTACTTTTTTATAATTTGTAATTTTTCTTACAGTATCTCAATATACTGGCATGGAAAGAGAATGTTGCTCTCTTGGCATAAACCATGATAATCAAAACAGAGACTGTGAGACCAGGACTAATATTGTTGTGCAATATCTCCAAGGGGAACATCCAAGCTGCTCTCGAGCCTTCTTAGAGTGTTGTTTAAAAGCTAAAGAAAGTGGCTTTACAAATATGAAATTAATGAGTCAGTTTTATTTTATTCTTATAAAATATAGTCAAAAGTAATTAAATTACAGTCTATTTGATAAAAGATTTCATAAAAATATAGACTGTACCTATTTATGAAATATCAATATTAGGATTATTTATAGAACAAGCCATAAACATAAATTATTTCTTAAAATTAACAAAAGCTATTAAGTGCTCTGTTAAAAATGGTAAACAAATTTTAAATGAACAAAAAATATCATTTTTTAAAAATAATTTTATATGTATTGAATCTATGTATGAATGTATACTATAAAAAATAATCTAGTGGTTGGTTTTGGCTTAGTACTTATTGATTTAAGAGGATTTATATTCAGATGGTTGCCAAATGATTACGCTGTGGTTTTTAATTCATCATATTTTGAGGCCAGTTCCCACCTTGGATGACTATACTAGTTTGGAATCACTTTTGCCTTTAGGACCTGGTATAATTAGCCATTATATATGTATATATATAATTTATCTTTGAGTGACAATCAAAGTGAACCAATATTGAAAAAAATGATTCTTATTATTATTATTATTATTGCTTTTATATTGATAAGTACTTTTTCTTGAATAGAAGTATACTCATTTAATTTATGTATTGAGGTGCATATTGTAGAAAAATTCTATATGACTCAAACTCTTTTAGTTATTGTAGAAATCTTGTTCATCTGTATTCTGTAGAGTTTTATAAAAAGTCAACAGTTTTAATTTAGACATTACATTTTCTTATTTATTTCCATCTTTATTATCATTTCTGAGATTTGGTTTATAAAGAATTCTGTAAGTAGAAATTCACAATTAGAATTATAAATGGTATTTTTTTTTAATTAAATGCCATCCTTTATCACTTTGCCGAAGTTAGTTTTTTTCACAAATGTACAATTGTGTTCAATGGTTGATGTACACAGTAATGAAAAGAATTGTTTTTATCTTGAGTTTTGTGATGTACTAAAAATAGCTTATCCATTTGTGATTGTAGAATGTGTTCAGTTTAAGTGTTGGTGTAAGCGTATGTCGTTCTGAATCTCACTTTTCTTAAGTTAGATAATATTATGTGTAATTGAATGGAAAATGCAAAAAACTTTTTCTCTTTAAATGTTAAAAATGTTGATGTGATATTTCAATATTTTAATAAGTTATTAAAGAGATTATTTTAATTATAAATTATTGTAATCATAATTGATTATTATGAAACTTTTAAAAAATTGAGATTCAGATTACAAAATTAAATTAGATTATACTACAAAATATATTTAGTTAACATATTGGATGGTAAAAGTTGCAATATGAATAATAAAATAAAATAACCCATTAGTGTCATTTATTATCTTGAGAATATAAAAATAAAGTAATAGAATAAATTAAAAAATTGAAAAATCTGTAAACATTAAAGTTAAACGTAGAATACATTTCAACATTTTTAGATTACACTCAAGATTATTTTTTCACTGGAGCAAATTTTAGTCTTTATTTGCATTATATCAATGTTTGAGTTTATTTAATTGTAATACAATGACACATAACTGAATAGGTTTATCCAAATTTTGGAAATATTTATAATTTCTGTAATATTTATAATGTTTTGCTAAGAACAGCATAAGGCTTAGAAAATTATTTTTAATTCAATTGGTAAAAAATCCTAAAAGCTGCAAGAAAGAAATGTCAATTTGTTATTAAATCAGTCCATCAAAGATGATTTTTGAAAATCGATATTGGTCACCTTTTCATTATTCTTAATCAAATTATAACATTTATTACAAAGAAAGTTGAATTGTAATGGAATTTTTTGTATATTTATATTACTTTATAACTGCATAATAGTTTATTTTTGCACCTAAAGATAAGGCCTTGTAATTTTAAGTCAATTTTAAAGTCCATGCTCAGTTGCTAACTGTCGTCCAAATTCTAGCATTACATTATACTTCTGAAAAAAGGAATTTTTTTCAAACCTTTATAGCAAAAAATTTATTTGATTACTTTTAAATTTATGGCAATTAAATGCAGGGTATATCAAAACTATTTTTAAAAAATGTAAAAGCAAGTAGAGTTGTCTTTAATAATAGATTTCATTTTGGAGTATGGAGAATTACTATGTGAGAGGCTTTCTGGTTTCAGTGCAAGTTAAAGTAATTTGCTGAATTAAATCTTTATATATGGTATAAATTCCCAATATTACACATCATTAAATAATTGAAGAGCTTGTTAACATGCATTTCTTGTCTGGGGCTGCGCAAAGAAATGTGTCTTCTGTTTAAAGGATATGCTAAAATGGTTTCTAGGTAGGAATTTGCCAACTCTTTGAATATTTGACTGTCTTCAACAGGGCTGCATGTGAGTGGATTATTTTATGAACCTGGGTTTTATACATTCGCTGAAATATCGTGAAGAGTTTTTACAGTGGAAGAAACGATGTAAATCAGGGCTTATGATGCTCTTATAATACTTGATGAAGGCATGTTTTTGATGGAGTTTTGTAATTCTGTTATATGATTTTACTAATTTATATCAATCCATGCATTACTCTGATTTGATTCCCATAGCCCTGTTATTAGTCAACTTTTGAAAATCTGTTATGAAATATTTAATAAATAAATTGTCGCTTTCTTTTGTATTTATTTCTCTTTTCATTAATTCATTGCTAATATTGCCTTAAGACCTAATGTTGCAATGCTACATTTCTGCATCCATATTCTATGTAAAATCTGCCCATTATGTTTCTCTACAGTTATGACAATTTTAAACTAACAGCTTCTTTAGAAATATAACTACATTTCCTTGAATTATGTTTCCAATAATTTTACTGCAATAGAAAATTGTTCATAATAATTAATATTTTCTTTTAGTTAATAAACCTAATTATGAATAAAATCCAAAATGAAAGCAATAAAATGCCATTGATAATCAGAAAGAGATAAAACTGCCTTTGAATCTTTTTTATTTAAATTAGTTTGATTTATTAAAACAGTTAAGCACTGACTATTATTTGGACTTGACAATTTGGTAAAATGGAAAAATTTGATTAACCTTCCCCATAACCACAGTAAAAAATTCTTAAACTTATTGCAAAATTTCATTTTTGCTTTCTATTAATAAAAGTTTCTAAAGAAATAATGTTGTTTATTTCATTTTTTTTACATATATTATTTTTGGCTTATGAAGAGCATTAAAACATGTATTTCCAAAACATTGTGATCCTAGTAAAATTTTCTATATAGTAAATGCAGTTTATGTTTCGGTTTGATTCTTTAAATTTGTATCACAATTTCAATAAATATGTCAAAAAATTTTTCTTAGAATGTTAATTAAATAGATAAAAATTTTATTGATTCTCACAGGTCACTCATTAATAATTAGAAATTCAAACTAATAATAGATAATTCAAATAATTACATGGCTATTGTTGATGACTACATTTCTTAATAGCTCAGTACTGTGGATATCATTTTAATTTATTTAAAACTGTTGCAAGTTATTGATTGTGGTTACTGCATATATAGAATTCTGATCAATCCTTTGCTTTAATTAAAACCTTCATTTTTAGGAAGTGGTATAAATTTGGGACGTTCAGGAGCTGTTGACCATTCAGGATTAGTATTTTTATCTGAAGAAGAGGAAGAATTTTTTGAGAAACGTTTAGTTGTCAGAAGTGATTTTAGAGAAACATGGTTTGCTGAGGATATTATTATAGGGTAATGTTTTTTAGAAATATTGAAGGATATTTTTATATTTATTTCTGAATGAAATTTCAATTTATCGTATGTAAAAACTTTTAAAGGGATTTAAAACATCTTACATTTATTTTTTATGTTAAATATATAACATCAGTATTAAAAACTGAAATAAATATTGCTTTTAAAATATTGTATTATTGTGTACGCATGCCATTTTTCAAGGCTTTATGCAAATAATTATCACTGCTAATATTTTGGAAAAGAAAGATGACATCAATACTTTGCCTCCAATTTAGCTAAATATTATCATCTGGAAGTTGAGAAATTTTTCAGAAAGATAACAAAAATCCATATAGTGTTATAAAATTTGTGAATAATATTGTTTTTTTTTTCACTATTATGCTTGTCCTTTATAGATTAAAATATGAAAAAACTTCTGATTGAATTTGATGAATAAGAAATGTTTATCATTACAAGTTCAAATGTTTTGTATTTCTTCTTAAATATAAACATTAATCCTCTTTAATCTTGTTATATATGTGATTGATAAATAATAATACATTTTATGAATAGATATACATGGTAGTTACTAAACTTTTTACATATTTTTTAATCATTTGTGAAGCATATTAAAAAAGTTGTGGTTTACCAGATCATGATATTGCTGTTTATGTCAATCAAGAACATGGAACTTATAAGTTTGGATAGATCATCATACAGAATGCCATAATAGATGGCAGTGGCATACTATCACTAATATCTGAGAAGGCAGACATTAATTGCTTCTAGTGGATCATACTGTCACATAATTGAGTCAAGAAATGTGCTCGTTTGGAAGACAACAAGTATATGCAAAATCAGCTAGATGATCTTTATTGATATATTTGCATCTTTATTGATGTATCAGCTAGCATCAAAATGAACTGTCTGCTCAGAGATGTCTTTGGTTAACCATGATAATGTAACATAGAGATTACAGCCTTCAATGGCATGATCTATGATGAACCTAGGCACAAAAATATTGTGAAATAATTTAAAAAATCTTAAGTCTATTTACAGAATCATGATGGTCGCATGAGTGTTTGGCTCATTGTGAAAGGCACACATTTCATTGCTTGTATTCATTTAACATAAGTGATTTTCAGAACATGTAACATTATACATCTGTCAAATTAATTATTATTTTTATAAGTACAATTATTATTATTTTTATAAGTACAATTATTACTTGTTATATTAACTTATTTGCGATCCTCATGCATTTGTGCTAATTTTAAATTTTATTGTATTAATTTTAGAATAATATTCTGATAAAAGTATTTGATAATATTTGCTCTGTTAAAGTATTTTTCATATATTTTTTTAAACAACTATGTTTCAATTGAAATATTTTTTAGTCCTGATAATAAAGAAGTATTTGAAGTGAGCTTGCCACATAGTATTACTACATGGGTTATACAAGCAGTTTCTGTGTCACCACATTATGGAATTTGTGTTGCTGAGCCTCAGAAAATTGTTTCTACCAAGAAAATATTTTTGCAATTAAATCTTCCTTATTCTGTTGTAAGAAATGAACAGGTTGAAATACAAGCAACTCTTTTCAATTATGGGGATAAGACAATTGCTGTAAGATTTATCTTTATAAATAAATTTGTAAAAATATATACATAATGCATTTTTCAAATTAATTTCATGCATGATGCAGAAAACAAAATGTTTTATTATTTAAAATTGTTTATTTTGTATAGAAATTTCAATTAATTCTTTAGACATTAATCGGAAGTCATAATAAGTAGTGTGAAAGTTTTTCTACAAGTTTCTATTTAAAATGGTTAAACGCAGTTTTATTTCAAACTTGTCTTATTAATTAAAAACTTTAAAATTCAAAACTTGAAGTTCAGAACTTAAGTTTTATTTATATTTTTATTAAAGTGTGTAGTTAAACTTTAAATTATAGCTTTGTAATATTTGTCTGCTTATAAACTTAGAACTTTTATAATCAGCTATATGAATGAAATTTGTTTTGCAAATTTTTTGCTTTTACATCTTTAAAATTGCTTTGATTGTTCCTGGCATTGTTATATATATATATCTATATATATATATACATATATATATTGAAATCTTAGTTATTGTAAATCTCTTATGCAGAGTTGAGCTGTTAAAAAGTAAATTTGTTTTTCTTAAGCTATTTTTTTCTGAATATATAACTTTAACAATGATAAGTATTAAAAAAGTATTATTAAGTATTACTAATTTAACTGTTATTTTTTATCACAGTTAAAAAATCATGTTTTATTAAATTAAACAATAACAAAATAATTATTATATTATTTAATCAAATATTAGTTTATTTTTCTCTTATTGTTACAATTTTGGGTGAATTTTCCATGATTAAAATTTGCTATGCAGTGGAAATCAACAATTTACAAATTTTTGTTGCAATTGATTTTTGTTACTAAAAATTTCTTAAACAAGTAAAAAAAAACTAAATTTCACTAAGAAAAGTTGTGTAATTTACATATATATTGGGTTTGATAAAATACGAATTTAGGATAAAAGCATTCTCTAAAATTATATAAATAAAATTTGTTTTCATGCACTTACTTTAAGATTACATAAGCAATGCATCTATCAGATTAAACCCACTAGCTTGGTTTGTAACAAAGAATACTTTTGATTTAAATATCTCACATTTTAAGTTAATTTAGAGCCCTGTCCAAAATTTCATAATGTATTATAGTATAGTGAATACATGTAGTGAATTTCTCTTATTCTATCTTAATTATGGCTTGTTCAATTTGTTTCCATGCCTTCTCTCCTTGACTTTGCCTTTTCATTTAATGTTTTTAGTGAAATCAACAACAGCATTATTATTAAAAAGTCAAGTCAACATCATAGAATTGTTCAATCAATGTTTGCAATTCTTTTTATTTTAGAATGTTCATAAATGTAATCTACCAGTTCATTTTAAATTAACAATACCAAGCTCCTTTTTTTAAAAAAATTCTTTTTGATTAGTTTTTCTTTCTTTTTTTTTTTTTTTTTTAAGAAAATGTACTTTGAAAATTCTACTGTTTACCTGAAGGTCTAGCAGATCATCATATTTTTTAGCTCTTATTACATTTCTTATGTATAAACACTTTTATAATTGAATACTTCATCTGTTTACATATAAATAAAATAATCAGAATGATTTTAAGTTCTACATACTATTAATAAAAAAAAGCTCTTAAAGGTTTTAAATTTCACAGGAATTTTTTTAAGTTTTTGAAGTGAATTGATATGCTTTAACTTTATAAATTGCCTAATTAACAAAATAGATTAATATTACTGTAGCATAAAGTATTAGATTATTAGATATGTGAAAATCATTTGATATTATTAAACTAAAGTGTAGCTTTGATTTTGACCGTCTATTTTTATTATAAAAAAAAAACATGTGCTAAAAGGAATCTTATATTATTGTGTGATTTTAATTCAGGCTTTGGTGTATATGTATGGAGTGAAAGATGTTTGTGCAAGAGCTGCTGAAGGAGAAAAAAGTGAACGTAAAAAGGTTATTGTTGAACCTCAGTCAGCGAAAACAGTAGGCTTTCCAATAATTCCTCTTAAAGAAGGAAATTTTGATATTAAAGTTACTGCACTCAGTTCTGAAGGGAGTGATGTCATTTTGCGGAAACTGAATGTTATTGTAAGTAATATTTATTTTAATTCATGAATATATTTATTTTTTGATGATATAATTTCTTACTTTATGTGAAAAAAGTAATTTTTATATTTTGCTTCTTATTGCATTCAAACAAGCGAATATTTATGTGTTAAATTATTGAATTATATTTGGTGATAATAATGCTGTAGAGGAAATATCAGTTTTAATTCCTCACTCATATATCTATAAAAGTTCCATTTATTGTGGAAAACATGTTTATTTAAATTCTTGTGCTAAAAATTTTAATTAGCAGAAGCCAAAATGAGTTATTACATGTAATTATTAGCATTTTCCAATGTACTATTATTTGAATTCAGTAATATATATCTTAGTTTGCTTGCATTTTCAATTTGATGTAATATTATGCTTTTGAATTATATAATTTAGAATATTTTACAATAAAACATATGCTCTTTGATTATATTGTTTGCATGATATATGACACTTTTTTCATTAAAAATATGCCCAATTACCTTGTTCAAATATGTAGATAAGCTTTAATATATAATTTAAATCAAAGAGGTGGCCAAAATCTAGTACACACAATTGTTACAAATATCACTATATTCAGTTCTAGAAGAGCAATCATGATAAGCAGAGTTTTTGTGAGTTTGTATTTTTCTTTTATTTTGTGTTAAGCAGTGTATTGAAATATAATCCATTTACTTTTTTTTAAATTAAGATTTTGTACTTTTTAATGTTTTTTAAATTTTTTTTATCCATTACAGCATAAAATGTAATGACAAATGAAATGCATAATATGATTATAAGGCTGAATTTAATAAATGGTGGGAAATGAGTTATTACTTATATAGCAAATTCATCAGAAAAATCGTTTTGTACATTTAAAAATCATTCTTCCATTTAATAGATTTAATGTTAATCAGTTAATAGATATAATCTTAATAGACATGAAACATGATTTATAGCTTACTTAAAAACGTTTTTGGATCTGAGATGTAAAAAGAAAATGTAGTTAAAGAAAAGGAGAAAATTCAAAGAATATTATGCATTGTTAGATTTGCAATATGATTTTCTTATATATTGAGAAGACTTCTGGACTTTTATTAAGAACAATCTTTCTATATTGTAGTTTCTGATTGTTGTAAAGTAAAAAAGGCAATTTCTAATTTTTTAGAACAAAAAATTAAATAGCTCACACAAGAACGTTTTTTATTTAGTTATGATATTATCAACTTTGTACTTGGGTGTTTAATTTTATATTTATTGATAATACTAGATATGCATAGTAAAAATCCATAAAAAAAGACTATTTCATGATAATGTACTCAAATATGCTAAGCATCTAAGAGAATGCAATAAAAGCAAAATTTACTATAAGCTGATCAACAACAGTCATAGGAATCCCAAATCCTATGACTTATTACAGAAACAATGATGGTGAAATCCTTAAGACATGCTAATGCTATTTCTAAGAGGTGAATGGAACATTTTAGCAACCTTCTTTATGCTCCCCATCTGACTTGCGTAATAAATTACTCTCCACAGGGTCAGATAAATGTACAGTGATTTTACCTACTCTAACTGAGGTTGAGCTGAAACCTTACTTAACATAAATTAAGTTAAATAAGGTTTTAGGCCCTGATTGTGTACCAGCTGAACTTCTAAAATTTTGCCTACATTTGACAATTAAAAGCATATATGATATCATTTTGTCCATATGGAATGATGAAAAATTACCATCAGATTGAAATATTTCATTCCTGTTCTTAAAAAAAGAGACCTTACTTGTTCCTTCAATTACCAAAGCGTTAATCTATTCAACACTATTTATAAAACTTTTTCAGTTATCTTTTTTAACGGAGTTTCACTTTGGGCTAAAGATGCAATTGGTGTTTATCAATATGGATCCAAGAAGAAGAAATCCTCCTCTAAACAGATCTTTAATTTCCATCAAGTTCTCAACAGTTTGGAACTGAATTACACTATCTCTTTATTGAATTCAAGATAGCATATGATTGCATTGGCTGTGGCTTTGCTGAGCTGGGCATCTCTAATAAACTTTTAGTGCTGATTTGACTTGCACAGTTTCTTGTATAAAATTATGTGGTTGTTTGATAGAACTTTTTGGCGATAAAAAAAGTTGTGTGAGACAGGGAGACTTACCTACATGCCTTGGAATGGATAGCTTGCAAATTAGACAACAACAAGCAAGGAACTGCCCAGTTATGATAAATATGGGATCTGTTATGATAAATATGGAATATGCCCAGTTATGATAAATATGGGAGGTCCCATATTTATCATAACTGGGCAGTTCCTTGCTTATGATGATAATCATCGAATGTACTAGGAATGCTATGCTATAGACATGTTTTTTCTCTTAAAAAATCAGCAGTAAAAATCAATCTTCTTATTAATGAAGACAAGACTACATACATGCCAATTTCTGAAGATCCAATGATTTTTAAATTTTTAGAGAGGCTGAGAATTACAAATTTGAAATTGTTAGTATTTTTTTTTTTTTTTTTTTTTTATATTTAGACTCAAATATCAATACTGAAAATGATGTGGGCATTGAGATTAAAAGAAGAATTTTAACTTTCAAAGAAATCAATACCTTCATAGCTTATGGCAATTTAAATTGATCAGAAGAAACACTAAAATCACATTATACAAAATACTTATCAGATCCTGTACTCACCTATGGATCTGAGACTTGGATGTTTATTAAATCTCTGGTGTAACAGCTAACTATCTTTGAACAAAAGGTTCTGAGAAATATCATTGGCAATATAAATGAAAATGAAGTCTGGAAATGTCAACATAATTTTGAACTGGAAATTTATTTAAGATTATGGATATCATCAAATTTATTAAGATTAGTCATAGGAAACATGCGAACAACATATCCAGAATAGATTCCTTATCGTTAACATTTTAAATTTTCAATCATAAACCTTTCTAAACTAGTTAGAGGAATTAGCCCAGTTTGAGACGAACGGACTGTGTAACGGGGATTTTAAGATCCTAAGATTAACTAGAGATCACCCACACACACACAAATGGAAAAAAATAAATCAGAATGAAAGAAAGCTCTTGTATAGGCCTTGGCTAACCAGGGGCTGTCATGTCAACAGAAAAAGAAAATTTGCAAAGAATTTATAAGTATCACTTTAGAACAATAAACAAATGGGGATTAGCATTTTTATTAAAGAAGTTGATTTAAGGTAAAATATATTTGTTAAAGTTGTAAATAACTGATTTGAGTTTTTTGCTTGCTTTTATTGACAATTTTAACACCAAACATGAACAATATTTGCAAAATCTAAACAGAAGGAAAAGTTGCATTAGTGATAAGCAATACTTATGTTCTGTAATTGTTTTATGTTCAATAATGCAATTAAATAAGCCATGTTCATTAAAATTAACTAAAAAAGTCTAACATAAACTAAGATTGAAACTCCTCTTACTAAGTAGAAAGTTTGGGAAATTAATATTCCAAATGATCTCACTCTTTGTATCAACAACTGTGATCCAAAGTTATGCTAATCAAATGAGTCTTTCTGTTGTCTGGAATTATCATCAAATGAGTGTTTCTGGAAGCTATAGCATGTGAAGAAATTCATTCTCAAATTAAGAACATATTTCCTTGTTGCATTGGTTGCTTCTTCATTTAAGTAAATTTCTGTCTCTCAAAGGCATTTTTTCAGATATTTGAACTTCAATTATTGCTTTTTTATTAATGAGATTACAGATATTTGAATTTTCTAAAAATGATTAATTTAAAATAGGCTCTCACTTCATGTAAGTTAGTTTCTCTTAAATTATTTTCAAAATCTTTTAGTTAAATGTTTCATTACGTGTTACCTGCTTTTCAAAATAGTTGTGTTTTTAAGACTATAATTTCTTAAAAATTTTTCCTTAAGCACATAATTAATCAATTGTAAAAGTTTAAAATTTCTTTATAATGCTATTAATATTGATACATCTATGCAGTAAATTCTTATATGTTATACTTTATTATTATTTTTTCATCTTTCCATATACATTTACATTAGATTCCTCCTTAACATCTTCAGACGCTGCTGCTAAAGCTGCGTCGATTTAAATTCAATCGTTTATCGACCTTTCAGATGTAAGCAAGGATGTGATAGGAGAAAGGGCGTGAAAAAGTATGTTTATTCCCTCTTCCATGTGTTTTGGAGTTTCCAGATCACCAGCAAATTGTGTACCATTTTTTCCATACCACCTCATTATCAGTTTTACCGCTGAAAATTGCTGACACCAGATTAGCTTGCCTTCATTTTGGACACACACATGTCGCACATAAACATCTGTTTCTAAATGAATTAAATCTAATGTTCCATGGATTTAAATCATTAAGAAACAGATGAATTATATACTGTTTATAATATTTTAATTTTATGTGCAGACATTTTATTCACATCACTGTTTTATCTTTTTTAAAAGTAACCGTTGTTGTATCATTTGTTGGAGAATCACTCCACAGAAATCTTTCTGTATTTTTAAAAAGCAATGGGACCTATACAGTTAATTTAACTTTTATTTTTTATATAGATTTTAATTGAACTGTATAGAGAGGTTTTTGTATTTTAAAATTTTAATGTTGCTTGAGTTTTAAGAAAATACATATTAAAAGTTAATTTTCTGCCCAGCTTGTCCCCCTTTTTGAACCTTTCATCTTAAAACCAACTAACCAACCAATCTTTTACATCTCCATGTCAAAAATACATAACAATTTTCAGTATTCAAAGAGCATTCTATATTTTTTTGAAATAGCAAAACAGTGTTACTACATCCACTATTTTGTCATCTTCATTATTTACTATCAAATATTTTTTTAAGTACACCCTCTATGTGTGCATGCATGTGTGTATGAATAACTTCACTGTTATTTCAATTTTAAAATCTAAATAAATGAAATAGGGTTTGATAAAATGTGATGGATGTACTATTATAGAACTAGTTATTATTTAGTATCTACAATATAATGGATAAATTTTCTCCATGAATGTAGCTCCCTTCTATATCGATTGCTTTCTATAGCATCTACATTTTTCCAATGAAAATAGTAAATTTAATAAATGTGCATAACATGTTATTACAACTTATGAAATATAATAAATTATATATTTATTACTTCTCTCCAAAGTAAGAGGTTAATAAATTAAACACTTTCTAAATTCAAATATATGTACTAAAAGTATTAAAAAATTAAAATATAATTTTAAAAATATAATAAAGGGTATTTCTTATAATTTATAATTTAAATTAAATATTTTAGGTAAAAATCAAATATTCTGGTTTTACTTTGTGTTCATTTTTGTTTATTTTGTAAGAGTCAATAATTTTTCTAATTACAGCCTGAAGGCTATCCTGTGGAAAAAAGCATTCCCATTAAATTGGATCCTACTAACCAGCAGCGTCGAGCAAAGAGACACATCACTACTGATCAATATTCTGGTGATAATATTTGCATTTTAACTTACTCTTCTTCTGTAATGAGAAATATAGTATCAGTGTATTTAGCCCATTACATGTTGCAAAGTTTTTTAAACTAAGAAGTCATAAATTCACGTCTTAAAGCAAGTTGATAAAAATTTATATATATTTTTTATTTTTAATGTTTTAAATAGAAAATATTTCATTGTTATATCGATGATAAATTTATATATTGTTATAGATTCTATTGACCCCTCCCAGAATTTGCAAGTAACTGCTATTAAGTTGCCAATGCCAAAAGATTTTGTCCCTGGAACTGAAAGTTGCACAATTACTGCTTTAGGTAAATAATTTTATTTCATATATATTTAGGAATAATATGTATAATGTTCTTTTTTTTTTGTAATAAATTAAAAAGAAATGCCTAGAAATTTTTCGCAATGTTTCTTAATATAAAATAACATTGGCAAAGTAAATATTTTTAAATTGTTTATTTAAAAAAAAAAACTTAAAAAATAATTTAAACAAAAATCAGAATGAAATATTGACGTAGAATCTTCAATAAAGCAATAAATTTAAGAAAAATGATTTTCTGTGCAAAATAAGATTTTCTCATTCTGTTTTAGTTAATTATTAATAATTTTAAATTTTATGTTATTCTGCTATAAAGGAATTTCTTTAAAGCAATTGTGTTTAATCCAACCTTTGTTTAACTAAAATATATCTATCTGAAGACTTTTTTCCATGAAAAATAAAATAATTTAATAATTCCAACACATATTTCATTTGAATTAAATAAATTTCTTTATATTTTCCAAAAATTATAATTATCTTTTGAAAATTAAAAATAAGTGTATTTTCTTGTTATCAATCATTTTTAAAGGAAGTGAACCTATTTTCTAAATTGGACCTGCAAAATTGTATATAAGCACACCATTGAAATATTAAAAATATCTGAAGTATCAATGACTTTCTGTTAACTGTATGTTGTGGAATTGACAGGTGATCAGTTTGGTCCCACAATTGAAACAGCTATAAATAACCCTGATCAGTTACTTACATTGCCTAGAGGATGTGGAGAGCAGAATATGATATTTTTGGCACCAACATTATATACTATGAGGTATTTAAAGGTTGCTGGAAAAGTAACACCTGATATTGAAGAAAAAGGATATGATTTCATTCGTAAAGGTATAATCTTCCTTTATTTCAGTATTCATATCCAATTGTTATCCATTATTTTTCATTATGTTTGTTTAATTATTTTATATTTTTTTGTTTTTCATCTGTAATAGATAAAGAAATATCAATATTTATATGTTTTATTGAGACTTGATAGAGGTGAAATATGTCTTTCTAAAAGTCTATTATAACAAAAAAGGAAGATAAGATTTTTTAGTTCTTTCTTATAATTCATAAAATTTTCTGATGATTTCTAGTAAATATAGTTTCTAAATGCAATTGTTATAAAATTTGCTTTAGTAGTATTCTTATAAATGAAAAAAATTTTGTTTAAATATCTGTTAAATATATCAAAACTGAATTACATTGTTACTTTAAATTTAAAATAAGTAAACTAATATTATTTATAGATATAAAAAGTTCAGAATAGCTTTTAACTTTTCTATTTACTTGTTTAATTCATTGAATATACTTCAAATACTCAATATGTTTGTCTTTGTTTTGGTGTAATATTATCAACATCACAAAATTTTTACATAAAATTTATTTTGTATGCTCTAAATTTGTTCTTATAAGCTCAACTAAAAACGAATTTGCCAGTGAATGACTTTATATCTCTCAACAGACCTGCTAAAAATTTAGAAAGTAAAGTAGAAAATCCTCCAGTACTACCACACTTAAATGTTATTTTGTTTTTTTACTCATTGAATATAATTGTATTGTCAAAAAATTTAATTATCTGAAAGAAATCAAATCTGCCTTTCGATTGTATTTGAACATATCAACACAAAACTTCAAATAATAAAAAATGCAAAAATTTTGAAATTAATTGTAATAAGTAATGGTGATTATATAATTTAGTGCTGTTTTTTTTATTGCAAAAATATGTTGCATTTCATTTTTTTTCAAAACAATTGTAGATTTTTGCAATCTTCAAATTTATCTTAGACCAATTTTAGCTATAATGGCATGAAAAATGAACAAGTTTATATATTTACTACTTTTCAATTAGATTTAAAAGTCAGTCCTGGATATGTATGTACATATTTTTTTATTTGTATATTTATATTTTTTAAAGAAGTGCTTTTTTCACAAATGTTTATAAAAAATATTTATAAATAGCAGAAAATTAATGATGCATTTTGATGTTTGTATTTATTTCTGAAATTTTCAAACAATTTTTTTGTTATTTGCCCTAAAAATGTTTTATTTATTTATTTATTATTGTTATTATTTTGAAAATGGAATTTTACTTTCAATATGATTATGTAAGAAGCCAGGTGGCATAGTGCTAGGTTTTACATTTTCAATGCACAGGTTGGAGGTTCAATCCTCGGACTGGACGAGGTCAACTGAAGCATTTCAGTGGGTTGATGAAACTCAGTACCAAACATGCTTGTAAACTAAACACTGGGGGTTTCGCATTAGGCTGACCACCTAGCTGGGATGCTTGCTCCCCTCCCAAATCCCTAGGTCAAGCAAACGGATATGGGCACTGTAGGCCTTGTCCTACCCCTCAGTGATTTGTTGTGTTCCTCAAAGTGTAGTTATTAGTTTATAGAATTATATAAATATTCTTCATTTTATTATATGAATGTTCCTTTTTATAAAACAAAATATGCATGCAACTTTTAAAATTTAAATATAAATGTAAAGCAAATTTTAAATAAATCTCTGCTAAAATTTCAATTTTATAAAAAATTTAAAGTGTACTTTCACTTTACATTTTTCAGGCTATAGTAATCAGATGGCCTTCAGGAAATCAGATGGCTCTTATTCAGCATGGGAATCAAAACCTACTAGCACTTGGTCAGTACCTCATCATTTTATTCTAAGAAATTCTAAGATTTTTTTTATTTTTGTCATACATTTTTATTTTTGTCATACTTTCATACATATTTATCGAACATATCACTATCAAACCACTTTATATCAGTATAGTGATACCAGTGAAATGATTAATTCATTGGAATAGGTATCTCTGTATGTGCTCCTAAGCTAGCTGATGACTAGTGTTTATAGTACTTGCGCAGCTTATTTCGTTGATATTAATCTAGTTATTGATGATTTACAGAATTTTTACTGGAGTATACTTGCTTAAGTGTTCACTCTTCTTATCCATTATTCAAAATTTTTAGGCAATTATATGTTATACAAATACAAAAGAGTTTCAATAGAATCCTGTAATCAAGAAATGATATGCAATAAAACAAACCAAACTACTTGAAATTGATGAGGACTTTTAGGTATTTTTAATTTTATACTTATTGCGAAATATAAAATACTTTCTCTTTCATATTACTTTTAATAGTTCAAATGAAGTAAATTTTTTAAAATTTTAAATATTTGAATCTTTTTGTATATTTATTATTTATAGTTTTCATTTAAGAGTCTAGATTTCTTAAATGGTATTTAAAAATATGATCTTTTTAATCATAAAAATTCTTCCAAAAACTGGCTGAATTATGACTTGTTTATTAACTATTATTTTTATTAATTATTAATTAAGTACTTGATAAATCTCTTGAAAAAACATTTATTTTATATTTAAAATTAATATTTTTTTTATCTCATTTAGTACATAAATTTCTATTGATAGTTGAATAAAAGATAATGACATAAACTTATGTATTAAGATTATCTTTTTTAATGCTAATTAACTGCGTCATAGGTTAACAGCATTTGTAATGAAAGTTTTCTGTCAAGCGACTAAATTGATTCATATTGATGAAGATGTAATATGCAGTGGTGTAAAATGGCTTGTAAGTCAACAACAACCAGATGGCTCTTATATGGAACATAATCCTGTATATCATATTGAAATGGTGGTATGTATTTCAACTTTTAATAAGTATCTCACTGATAGTATTTTTAATATTTTATTGGTAAGCTCAAAAATTTACTTCTCTCAAATATCTTACAGTAGTTATTAGGCTGTGTTTATACTAGCAATTTGTAGAAGTAAACTGGGCATTGTCTGAAATATTATATTTTTATTGAAAATAATATTTTCAAATTTTATTTGGTTTTTATTCATAATAGCTGTAAAATATTCCGAGCAATCATTGCAAAAGTAGAATTGAAGCAGCGTTGAATATATTCAATATGATAAATAAATCCAATCATTACAATGGTTGTTTAGTGCTTTAATTAATCCAATTTTATTATTTACAAAAACAGTAATGGAAATTTAATATTTCAGAAATTGAATACTTTTTGCATTTTGAAAGGTTCATTTATTATTTGTTTAATCAAATTGTAAAATTTTCAAATATAGCATAACTTGCTTCCATCACTTTTAATATAAAAATGATTTATAATTTCTTTGTTTGCATTAAATTTATTAATTAAAAATGTTTGATTATTATATTTTAAAAACAAATTAAACTAAATTTTATATAAATGTGTTCAGAATTGTGTTTATAAATTTTTAATATTTATAGTAGCTTACATAAAAAAATTATGTAAATTAGAGAAAAGATCATTTTTAACTTGAAAAGGAAAATGTGAATCGATTAAAATATTTGATTTATCTATAAAAATTATATCTTCTGACTTTTAACAAATATTAAAATTTATTTATTTATAATTATTTTCTACACTTAATTTCCCACTCCATACATTTAACTAAAATTATTAAGAGATATTGGGTTATTTGATAAAAGAGTAAATTTAAACTTTTTTAAATCTGAAATTAATTTTATTAGTTGCTCTATTTACATTTTTTTTCATTTCAGGGAGGTGTACAAGGTAAAACACCAATGACAGCTTTTGTATTAATAGCATTAGAAGAATGTGAATGTGATATTGAGGTATTTATTTAATTTAGGCATAATTTGGTAATTATGTTTTGCTCAATGTTGTTCATTATTACAATTATAGGTTTTTCTATTTGTTATTTACATAAAAGTAGGGAAGTAAGTAAAAATATGACTGTATATTCCCAAAAGTACTTTAAAAGAATTTTTAAATGTATTTTTTGCGAATAAAATATATTTACTGTCAATTGAGTCGTTAAACATGGTTATGACATTTATGCTTGAGAGCCCTTTGAGATAAAATGGTTATTTCACATGAATAGCATTAATAGTATAATTGATGCTTGAGTTTTAGAAAAATAGATAGAAATTCTAGCAAATTATCTATTTTCTGATATTTTGTATCTTAAAGAATTATAATTACCAAGAAATATGAAGATACTTAATTAAATTCCTGTGTCTTGATCAAATTCAAGTCAGACAATTTCTTGTATTCCTTCAATGATTTTAGGGAACCACTAAAATTATGCTTATGCATTAGTTTTGGGTAAATTTATAATATTGGTATAAAATTTTGAAGTTTGTTCATTTTTTAGTTTGACTGATTTAAAATTTAAAAATATATTTTTCATGAAAAGAGAGTTGTATAAAATCTCTCCTACTTTGAAGTTGTATTCTTTAAATTCTGTAAATTAGGAGAGAGCTTTTGTTCTTATTTTTCTTTAAACTTCTTGATTCTATCTGTAAATTTCTTTGTGTACTATTTTATGTTCTTCTTTCTTAAGAAATCGATTGTAGAGGATTAAAATTCACTATATAATTATAAACTCTTAAATATTTTAGAAATATATAAGAGAATTCAATTGCATATCTCTTTTACATATGGAGCATGTTACTTATCATTGAATATTCTATTAGAATAACTAATGTCTGTGATATACATGAAGCTATCTTAAAAGACGTCATTTTTTTAAAATAACTTTATGAATACTACACACACTTTTTGCTTATAAGCAAGATTTTATTTTGAAATTAAACTTCTTCTGATTATAATAAAAATACTTGGGATGAAAATTCTACTAATTCTTCAAATATCATTCTAAATAGTTTATAAATTATAAATTTCAATTTTTTTTTTAAAGAAAAGTTGCTAGTTTTAGTTTTGCTTTCAGGTTGCTTACTAAATAAATTCTTACAAATATTTTTATACTTTATAAAACATTTATTCAGCAGTTCATTCGGAAAAATTATACAAAGTGTGAGCTGTAATTGTTAGAAAAGAATTTTAAATATATGCTGTATTGTTATAAATTTATAAACATTATTTTTATTTGTCCTAAAATATCTCAGGCAGATCAGAAATGTTCAGATTTTGGGTAAAAATTGCACAATTTAGGCATGTTCTACGTTAAAAACAGCATTTCTGATTACTTATATCGCAAAAGGTCTTGGTGACTTTTGGCAATATTCTTGGCGACTTGTGAAGAAACGGATACTTTTAGAAAAATCTGTCACTGTTGCTCTGGGGCCAATATTAAGTGAGATAGCCTAGAACTCTCCAGAAACTCGTAGATTTTCATGCCAAGTCAAGTATAAATACTGTCGTTCATCACACAAGAGTTAGTAAAGATGACCAGTCTTGATTGCTAGTTTAGTGTGTAGAAGCTGTTTTCTGTTATTAGAGACTTCTGTGATTGCAACCTGCTTCCTGTTATATTAGCTGACTTTGAGCTGTATAATTAGGATTTCGTCCTGCGGAATTTTCTGTATCTTTTGTAAATTTTGCTACTTGTGATTTTAAGAGCTTATTTTATCAATTCTCAACCAACATAAACTCTAAAGCGTATATACGAGGAATTTACAAAATAAAAATAACGGTTTAATTTTAAAATACAAAGTTACTGACTTACTTCAACTTGTTTAGTGTAGAATAAATTTTAAACTAAAGAGAAAATGGAGTTGACACGAGAACGTTTTCGCGCTATGATTTTCTACCATATTAAAGCAGGATTAAATCAAGAAGAATGCGTTCAACGGTTGCAATTAGCATTTGGTGATGAATCTCCAGCTCGTGCTACTGTATTCAGATGGTTTAGAGAATTTAGAAGAGGTCGCAATTTTCTTCAGGATGAAGAACACACAGGAAAGCTGATGTCGGCAGTAATCCCGGATAATGTGTCTGCCATACGAAAAATGTTGATGGATCATAATCTCTGTACCTATCAAATGATACAAAAGGAACTTAACATTGGATCCGCAGCCATACACAAAATCATTCATGAAGAATTACATATGAAAAAAGTAGTTTGCCGTTGGGTTCCCCATAATCTAACTGAGCACCAAAAAGAGGAGCGTGTCAGAATCAGTAAAAAAAACTTTTAAATTGCTAAATGATGATGGCCACCGCATCATTTCTAAAATTGTAACAGGTGATGAAACTGTTACAATTTTAGACTGTTACATATCGTTTTTTTTGGCTTTCCAACACTTCAAGAAAGCAAAGTATGGGTATTTGAAGATGATCCCACGCCGACGATAGTGAAAAAACATCGTGCACTGAAAAAAGTGATGTATGCCGTTTTCTTCAGAAGTACGGGATTGGTCAAAGCCATCAAGTTGGAAGGGCAGAAGACAGTAACAGCAAACTGGTATACCACTAAATGTCTTCCAGATATTCTACAAGAACTGAATGTTAGGGTACTAATGCTTCACAATGGCAATGCATCTTCACATACAGCCGGATTAACAGTTGAGTTTCTTAAACAAAAACAAATTAAAGTGACGAACATCCGCCGTATTTACCTGATCTAGCTATGTGCGACTTTCGGTTATTCTTTAATCTGAAAAAGAACTTACGTGGACGTCATTTTCATTCAGAAGAAGAGATTGATGTGGCTGTACATGCATTTTTTTCATCTATTCCAAGAAATGAATGGCTTGAGACATTTAATCTGTGAAAATTCCGTCTTCAAAAGCGCACTGATGCTGGAGGAGACTAATTTGAACACAACTAAAATTTTGTAAGTATAATTTTAAAAACCTAGTTGTATCTCAAAAATTTCAGAGTGACCCTCATATATTATTGACCATCTTACATATCAAGTTGTAACAAAAACTTTTAACTAAAAAATTTCTTAATAATGTTAGAGGAGGAAAAAACATGATAGCAATAACTTTAGTTTGATCTGTAATAATCATCCAAATGTGATTTTCTGCTTATATTTTGGTAGTTTTTCAAAGCATTTGGCCTATAAAACTGATGACCGCAAGTCCAAAAACAGATCAACTTCAATGTGGTTGTCATGTGCAGAATCAAAGATATCACCAGTAAGATGCAATTGAGGGTTTTGAGAAAAGGTAGAAAAGTCAGAAGAAGCTATGTCAGAGCTATGTGATGAGCATGACAAAAGATTCCGTGCATATCCGTACAAAGTTCAGCATGTGCGCATATCCGTACAAAATTTAGCAAAGTTCAGTTTGGATTTGATAGCAATCTCAACGTTGATTATCTGTATTTCTTACTGTTGATGGTTTTACCTTTTTATCCAACACAATACTCTTTGTGAATAATACTACTGCAATATCACCAGATATAAAACATGATATTTTTGTTATTCAAATTGCACTTTTATTTCTACTGGTGGCTTACAGATAGACTCACCAGTTGCAGAACAATTTCCTTTTCCACTTTTGTTAAAGTAAATCTACTTTTCAGCACAAAATGGTAATCTAGTCCAGAATTTTGATCTTCTGATGTTATTCAAATAGATTAGTGCAGGCTTGAAATGTCTGTCCTTATCTGTTTCAGTCAACTCATGCTACACTCAGAGTTTGAACTTGTACATTAAGTTTATGGGATCCTTAGTGCTACTAATGAACGTTAACGTCTAATTCTTTAGCTAGCACTCAAGTGGTTGAGTACTGATTTTCTTCCACTCGTTCATCAGGCTGGTCTCATCAACAGCAGTTGGCCAGATAGAGCACTCTTCTAAAATTTCAGTCTTTGTTTTTGAACTTTGAACCAAATCTTCACAGCATCATTTGATACATCAGTACCTAAAGCTGTACATATGATTTAGTGACATTTTGTAACAGCAAGTCTAAAAATTTTAAGTGTCAACTAAAGATTTTTCTGGAAGTTCTTGAAACATTGCTGCATGAAAACAATTTGTTGGAATTTTATTGTCTTTTTCAGTACATACCATATGTGTGTATCTGATCTTTCATAAATATATGTATATATATACTGATTTTATTGCAAAGTATATTTCATATTTTTATTTATTTAGAATCTATTGGTTACAAAGAAAAGAGCTGTAGCTTATCTTGAAGAACATTTAGGAGATGTAAATGAACCTTTACCTGTGGCAATTGTAGCTTATGCTTTGTCTTTGAGTGACAGTGTTTTGAAGCAAGCTGCCAATGATAAACTATTATCATTAGCAAGAACTGATGAAGGTATTTTTTTTAAATGTTCTTTTCAATTATTTTAGTTTTTATCTGTAAAAAGTTGTTTAAAATGTTATTTAATTTTTGAAATAAAAATTTTAAGTTACTCCTAAATTCAGAGCTTTATATTAAATTGTCGTTAAAATATTAAAAAAATAGTTTAACGACATTATTTTTACGATTTCATCAAAATGCTTAAAACCTAAACTAACACAAATAATTGCAAACATTGTATTTTTAATATTGTATTTAATTTATTATTGTTATATGATAATATTATCTTTAATTTAAATAAACTAGTATAAGATGCATTAACTTCAATTTTATTAAAAATTGAATTTAAAAATATGCTCAGTTTGTGTGTGTTTCAAAATCCTATTAAATAAAGAAATTCAATTTTGGATTTCAAATATAATTGTCAATTTAAAATACTACATAATATTATATTATAATCTTATTGTGATATAATAGAAATTAAAATATAATTTTATATTGTACTTACAAATTAAATTTATATGTACTGACCAAAAATGCATTATCTCCTAATCATTCCAATAAAAAACGATACAATCTCCTGTCTATTTTATCACATATATAAACTCAATGAAATTGTAAAACTTACATCAAATTTTAATTAGAGAATTAACTTATAAGATGAGGAGGCTCAAAGGCAATGACAAAATTGTAAGTCATTTAGATAAAGGGCATCGAATTTGTATTTATATTCACATTTCTTTATACTCTTACATTTGTAAATAATATATAAAGATGGAAATATCTAATTAGTTAAGACATTTGATATACATTAGATATAATCATTGTGAAAATTGATACAAAATAATTTACATTGTTATAAAAGAAATATTGAACAGTTTTATAAAGATTTATGTTTACTGTTTATAAATAGTTTATTATACATCGTGTTACATTTTAAAAGCATGCTGTTAATAGCAATATTTAAGTTTTAATAAGTAGTGTAGTATTGAATAAGCGAGTTTATATTTTATGAAGCTATTTTTTTCTATTGATAAAAGTGCAGATCGATTATTTTTATTTTAACAAGCGAAGCATATTATATTATTACTTTAGGATTTAATTAAAAAATATATTAAATATTTTTTGTCAATGTATTTATTTTCTTTGTTTTCTTCAAAAATGTATTATATACCTTTAAATCTTTTTATTCAAACACTCAATAATAATTTTTGTACCGAATGTACTTAAATGAGCAAGAAAGGTCTAAAACAAACAATACCTTAAATAAATTGGTTTAGGTATATAAGAAACGTTTCTGGAAAATACATTAAGTCTAATTATGGACATAATTTTATGTTAAACAAAAAAAAAAAAGGAAAGAAAGAAAGAAAAGAAACTGTTAAACAATAATTGTTATTTATATTTTCATTCTGATATTTTTTGATATTTTATTAGAACAAAAATTATTTTATATCTAGCATTTCTTTGTAATGGAAACTCAATTTAGTTGTTAATTATATTTTTTAAATGAATTTAATATTCTTATTGATAAAAATATATATATAAAGCTTTATTTGTTTTCTTGAGATATGAGTTTAAAATAATTTGCGAAAATTATATTACTATCATTTTTTTAATTTAATTAAATTACCAAACGAAGGTGCAAGTAACAAATGAAGATGTAAATACTCATAATAGAAATACAGGAGAAATGTAGCTTTTATTTAATTTATGATTTAAATTGCAATATTGTGTGTTTATAATAATTTTATTAAAATTTTTGATGTTTTGGGAAGATTTATGTTTAGATGCATGTTAAGCTACTATAAATTCTCCTCATATTCTGCTTTGTGTTTTGTGTGTTAGAAGAAAATTGTTTTACTTAAAAATTTTAATTTTTTTACATGGCATAGAATCATTAATATGTTATAAATCTTTATCTTGAATATTCATACCATTTTAATCTTTATGTAATTTAGAATTATCTAATGATTTATTTATTATTAAATCATTTCTAAAATTTCTGTTACACAATTCTACCTATTGTACCTAATATTGTAGAAACCAAATTGTGATTGATTTTATAAAAACATAAAATCCTGCATTGTTACAATATAAATATTTAATCAACAATAATATCAAACTCTGGCTTGATTTTTATGTCATTGATTAATATCATTTAAAGTTAAGATAAAAAATTCATTGGATATCATAGTCATAATATTTAGAAAAAATGTATGTATTTGGAATATTTACTGTGCTTTCTATTCTTAATAAAAAATATGTTTTATAATAATTTCTGAAATTTAAAGTTTTTGTAAAACATTAAACATAATACTTTAGCTGTAAAATACTTATTGAACAAACAATAATAATAATTAACAGGTAAAAAAAGCAAACAATTACATATATTTTCTCATGATGATAAATGTTTGCACTCAAATTTACATGCAATATTGTCGAAATTCGTTTGAATTTTTTACTTAAGAAAATATTCAAAGTGCCCATTTTATTTTTGACTACTTTTAGATGTATTTCTTTTTAGTTCAACATTTTATTTATTGCAGATAGGAACTTTATGTATTGGGGATTAGATAATTCTGCTCAAGATATTGAAGCTACAAGTTATGCACTTTTAAATCAACTTCAATTTAGTGATCTCACAAAAGGCAATTCCATTGTCAATTGGCTTAACAATCAACAACTGCAATCTGGTTCATTTAAATCTACACAAGTAATAATTTCATTGTTACTTTAATTATTAATTATGTTTAAAATAATTTTCAAACTATTTATATTCTAATCATTAATATATCAACTTATATTTTTAGATTAAAAAATAAATAAACTATAAGGTAAATAACAATTTCAAAAGTAAATTAAATTTGACCAGAAATGTATCTTATAAATTTAAATATTCACATCGAAAGAAAATTCCATTTTTTAAATTTTCATTTAGTAAATTGTAAACATAGTAAAATATTAATGTAATATGCAAAGTGTCATACTGTTTTATATTACATTTTTTTAAATAGTTATATTTATATTTTTGTTTTTATATTAGCATTCTCAAAACTAAAATTGTGTTGTGGCTACATTCAGATAAGTATTAAGTGATCGAAAGAGAATATAAATATAAAGTAATTTTTAATTAAATTCAATAAAACAAAAATTTCAATTTAATTTTGAACTGACTGAGAAAAAACTTTGATTTGCTTAAAAATTTGCTAAATTAATCCATCTCTTTTATTTTGAAACTTTAGGGATTTTTTAATGAAATAGACTACACACGGAGAGAATAACAAGTGTTTGATCATTCTTGAGTTTGAAATCTGGTTCATTTAAATAGATATAAGTAATAATTTGCTCATTTTAATATCAAGTATTTTTCAAATTATATTTTTTTATAATCATCAATACATTTCCTTATGTTTTTGGATTTTATAAAAAGTAAATTATACTCTTAATAAGAGATATCTCAACAAAATTTGAAAACTCAAATAGAAATAAAATTTTATTTTTATTTACATGTAGTAAATTCTAAATTATTAGATCTTTTTGTCATTGTCATTAGCTATGATTTTAATAAATTTTAATTAAAATGACCAAAGAAATCCTTTAGGAACCACAATACGCATAAAAAAACATTTATAATTAAGTAAAATTTATATAAAATTTAGTATTACCTTAATTTTTACTTTATCTTATACTTGGTCCTTTCTGCTTAACTATATTTAACAAAACAGTGGAGAATGAAATTTTAATAATTTAATTAAATGATCAAATATTGAAACATGATTATTATATTTTTACTATGTTGGTTTTCTTTATTATTATATACTATGAAGCAATAAATGTTTTAATTCTATTTACATTAAAAATCACATAATTGTTACCTTTTAATCATAAATATTCTTTATATTCAATAGGATACAGTTGTTGCTCTTCAAGCTTTATCAGAATATGCTATTCGAGCTCAAATGCCACCAATAAGTCTTGTTGCAAACATTTCTTCGAGTAATGATAGAAATTTCCGTAAAGTTCTTAATTTCAATCAAGAAAATTCCCATGTTTTGCAAGATGTCAAAGTATGTAGGAACATATTGGATCATACATTTGAATTGAAATAATTTGTTTTACAAGGATATTATTTTTATAAAATTAATATATCATTGAAATAATTGTTATTTGAATAAATTTTTGATGTTGGAATCAGTAAATTGATTCTGAATTATCACCCTAATATGAGCAATGTTTACTTATTTATCATGAAAATTTATTTTGAAGTAAAATATATACACTAATTGGTTAAAATGAAATTGTATGAAGTAAATGATTTTCTAAACTTCTTTAAAACCTAATCTAAGTGTTAAAAAGATATTAGACTTTAGAATTAGCGTAAATAAGAATGGAAGAAAACTTATTTTTCTTTTTGTTCCTCTGCATTTTACAAGTGAGTTAAAAAAAAAAAAAAGAAATTGTTATACATATTCAAATCACAACTGTACATACTAGAAGAGCACCGCTGGACATCAAACGGCTTATAATTTTCATCACATGCAAGCATAATTCACTATTTGCTGAACTGAACAGAGACTTGCATCAGTATCAAAAAACATTTCTAGTATTTTTATATAAAAAAATAGTTCTGCTCATTAAAAAAGTAAATTTAATGTTGAGATTATAAAAATTTGTTAAGCTATATATATTTATTACTTATCTTATTAATTTCAATGATTTTCTGATATTAATAAATTTTTATTAAAGTATTTTTCTATCATTTATTTGAATTTGATATTAAGTTGTAAGCATTTTTTTAATTAATGTTTTAAATTTATTAAAATATAAAACATTTGATAAAGACTTTTCAACAATTATCAGTCTGTTCCACTCTTTCCATTATATTTAAAGCATCCTAATTTGTAAGATTCATTGTATGCTATATTAATTTTATACTATTTTAGTGTAATAAAATTTTAAGTGTGGATTAAATGAACATTTCAATCTTATTAAAAATAAATTGTCAGATTCATTACTTTCATAAATTGTTTTGATACATAAATGATGCATTATATTTAAAATTGAATTGTAGAAATTGCAGTAACATTCTTTAATAATAATATTTATGAAAAATACTAAAGAGCATTTAAGATCACAATTCAACATTGAATTTAGATTAATTACAAAAATGTTATTAATAATGACTACTTTATTTGATTATAGACTTCTTTAATCATTGTAAACTGCTGTAAGGCAGTGTAAACTAATTTGTACAAAAATTTACAATCATGTGTACAAATTATATTGTATTTCATTCCATTTTAGAAAATTTTGAAAACATTTAAAATAAGGATGGCAAATTTCATTATAACACAATAGATCATGTTCATAATCTGGTGTGTGGTTTATTCCCACTGTTTAATCATTGTGATAAATAAGTCCTACAAGATCTTAATCTTTGTGATCAAAGAAAAGAACGGTGCAACTTCTGCTCATCGTGTAATGTGGAGCAATCTTATATAGAAGACTGATTTCAAGTCCTGAAAATGGATCGTCATTATTTAATATTGGCTTTATACTTGGAATTTTGAGCTGTTTTGAGTTTTACCAGAAATCTTCCATTCCGTTGTGTGCTTATTTAAAAAATATTCTTAAAATTCTCATTGGAGGAGATGCACTAATAATAAAGAGAAAGTCGTATACACAAATTTTAAAATTTTAACCAATTCAATCTAATAAAACAAAATAATGATGACATTAATAACATTTTCAATATTTTTAGATGAAAATTTTCAATAATGTAAAATAAAAAATTGGTGGATGGACAAGTTATATTTAGAAATGAATACATGTAAATAAATTTTTGTAACACATTTGAATATGATTTTTATTTGTAAGATATTCATATCATTTGTTTCATAATTGTATTGAAAATTTAACTTATATAAACATTAATCATTAGGTTTGAGTTTTCATTGTAATATTTTAGCAAATTCATATAAAATGCTTTGCAAATTAGAAAAAAAATACAATAAAGCTATAAATTCTTTTATAGTGTTTTATTGCTAGAGTCATTTTCATTTTCCTTAAATGAATCCAAATGCAATTTATACTATAAAATTTTTCATTTTTACATGCAATCAGGTTTCGTTAGTCATTGTCAAAAATCAAAATGAAAATCTTAGAATTGTTTGCCTGTTGAAAATAAATTAATAGAATGCTTGATTAAATAATTTGATTACTATTTTACTAAAATTGTATTAGATATCCAAGGAATATAAGCAATAAATCTCAAATTACTGAACTCTGCTGTATGTAAATTTTATTAATTTATGTATGCAAATTTTATTAATTAAAATTAAATCATAGTATTAAAAAAGATTTTTTTTAATACTATGATTTAATTTTCTAATGGAAAAATAAATAAAGAGGATTATTATAAAGTGCTATAATTTGCACTATTAATTAAAGCTTCACAATAAAACCATTATGTTTATGTCAATTAAAATGTGTTGCCTTTGACATACATTTAATTCTCCTTTGGAATTTCTGTTTTGCTTTTAGTCAAACTCCATAAATTGACAAATTTTCTTTGAATTAACAATTTTAATGATTATGAAATAATGTATGTCACATTGCTACAATCTTATATGAACAATTAAGCATATTAGCTAATGTTCTTTATTGAGTTTAACTTATGTTAATGATTAAAGAAAGTAATCTATAAAATTGTTTTTCTCTAATTATATCAGTTTTGATTTATATTTTAAAAGAATTTCCATTTCATTATTAAGAATATGCTAAATTTTGCTTGAAAAGTTTCTATTCTTAACAGTGTTAAATTTTTTTAAAAATCCATTTTGATAATTTTATTAGGTCAATAAAGTTGGTGGAGTATTATTTGTCAATACTGCAGGACTTGGCATTGGATCGCTATCAGTTAATCTGAGGTATAATGTTCTTCATTCAGAAAAAATATGCAAGGTAAAAATTAAGTTATATGTCTCAGATTTTTCCCATTGTATTTTGAATGTCTAAATGTGTTAATATTATTACTTAATAATCAAATTTTCAAATAAAATATCTTTATATATTTCTTCTGTTAATGTATGCTGTAAGCATTTTTGTTTTTCTTAATATTTCTATTTTAGTTTGATGTAACAGTTAATTCAACTGAAGTGAAACTAGAAAAAGACAAACTCCCCTTCTTTTTAGAACATCATCGTGGGAAAGATATGTTTGAACGCTTTCCACCTGATCTTATTAGAGGAGTCAAAGAAGCTCTTGGTAAATATTAAAAAAAAAAAACATTTGCCTATTTTTTAGACATGTATTTAATGCAAAATTAACTCTAATAAACAAAGAACTTCTTTTAAAAATATACAGGATTTTCTTTAAATGATTATACTCTGTAAAGTATACTTTATTAATTCATAATAATGTCAGAAATGAATGGCGATACTTCATTGGACATATTAAATATATTTTAAAAATTGTATTTAATTTTGATAATACCATTAATTGTGTTTTAGAATTAGTAAACATAAATAATATTCATTATTTTTGTTACATGAGTGCTTACAATTTTCTGTCAAGTCATCTTTCAAGTTATGTTGCAAGACAGTCGTTCTTATGACTACATATGTTTGACATATTGTAAAAAGCTCATATACATATGAATATATTTAGTTGATTGAAAAATTTATTATTGGTTACCTGTTCAATCTGACACTTTTAAGGCTTAACTATAATGGATTTCTAAAGATAATTCAAAATCATTCTCTCTAACTTCATGATTTTACCCCATTTTCTACAAAAAAGCTTAATCCTTAAATTTTTATAAATTATTGAAAACATCACAGAACTATTAAAAGAATTATTACAGAATTATTTTTGGATAATAACAATCATTTTATTAATATATATAACTTGGAACACAGATTTTGTTTCATAAGCACATTCACGGGTTCACTATGCAATCAAATATTAAAAAGTAATTCTGAAATTAACTTTATTGAAAATCTTGCAAATAATATCTCTTATTTTTTAAACAAGAAACAAATAAAAAGAGAAATAACTCAAATTTAATTTATCAAAATTATTTTTATACAGTTATTTTTTTAATAACTGTAGAAAAATATTTTTGAGTTATTTTAACGACATGGAGTATTTTAATCATGTCATTATATATTAAGATATTAAAACAATAATCTAATGTCATAATATTATCTTTCATTCTATGGAGTATTTTAATCATGTCATTATATATTAAGGTATTAAAACAATCTAATGTCATAATATCTTTCATTCTTGTTTTCTGTAGAATTTATTTTTATTTAAAATTTAATAGGACACAAATGTGACAAAAGAGATCAAGCAATAAAGATATCATAACTTTAATTGCTACAACATCATTATTACAAGTTCCGTACAGCTCCTGAAAATTAATTGAAAGTCTCCGAATATTATCCTTTTTTAATAATATGGTATACCAGATAGAGCATGCTAGAGAAGCTGAAAGGATTTACAAATATTAATCTCAAAATTAAAGGTGTGTCATTCAAAATTTTCTTAATGGTGGAAACGGTCTGCCTCGTGTCAATTATTGTAGCCAAGGGAATGGAAATGTTATGCTATAGTAAATGTATAATTTTCTTAAATGATAAAAATGAATAAAATGTATTAAAAAATGACTAATTATAATTTTCAATAAGATTTCGTAGATAGTGGGAAATCAAAAGGATTTATGTTCTTGGGAAGTTTCTTTACAGAACATATAGGTTATCTTCTTTGCAATAAAATATATTTAAAAAAACAAAATGCAGAAGAAACCCAAAAATTTTGAAAATTATTGATCGAAAGAAAAGATTGACCTTTTTTATATTCCAGTAAAAGATCATTGGCAGTTCCAGCATTGGCAGTATAAATGATTTTTGATGTCTCCAAGCATTACCTGTTAATGCAAATTATGCATACTGTTTTATTGAGTAATTATTTGAATTCATAATTTCAGGACATGTGCCTTTAATAATGCTTGTTTTTTCAAATTATTTATATTTTTTTTTATCTTGTTTACTCAATACTTTTCAAATGACTTTTTAAATTCAAAAAAATAAAAAAGAACTGTTTAAGATTAACTTTTAAAGTTCAAAAATTTATTTTACTGAATCATCATTACTCATAGTAAATAATATTTCTTTATTCATAAATGCTTTTTAAGAGTATAATACTCAGGTACCAAATCTTATTGATACATATATCAATCAGACTCTGTTTTTTTTTTTAAATTTCTGATCTATATTTTTATTAGTATCTATTACACCTATATTCAGTAGGTATTTACTGAATATGGGTACAATGAATACTAAGAAAGGTATTTTATAGTTTAAAATGCTTAAAATGTTTTTCTTCTATGTACAGTAATTATTTAACAATTATCAATTTAGTTATAAAAACATTTGATATGTATGGAAGACTTGCAACAAAGAGAGTTTGTGTTATATTTGTTTGAATTATGTAGTATTACAAATCATAATGAAATGAATAATTTTACACTATATATATTTTTAAAGGAATTAGATATTCTCTATATTCTGAATAAAATTATTTAAAGTAAATTTTTTGCAGATCAAAATCAAGATGCTCCTGTTTTAGATGTGGATCCACGAAATAGAGGACAGCGAGCATCTCTTGTTGGTAATCAGAAACATATGATGGGTATGCAATTTTTTTATTACTTAAAAAGTTTATTACCTTTGTTTATTTTTTATTCAATGTTGATAATTTCTATAAAATGTGTTTTTAATTTGTCAGTAATAAATGATATTGAAATTATTTACTCTATATTCATTAAAAAAAAAGAAAGAAACAGTTCAGTATATTTGCTTTTTAAGCTAATATATTGCAGTTTTATAAGTTTAATGACAAAACTACATTTGTTATTTCTGAAATGACAGTTTTAAATTATAGTTTTAAAAAACTGGTAAAAATTAGTCAATACAATGTTCACAACCCATGTGAAGCTTGTCTTTCTTATATATCTTATGTAGCTAATTTTTATTCAAAGTAATAATAATTAAAGATGAGTTAAAAAGAAAAGAATGTATGTATTGTTTATCAAATGCCATTAAAGTATATAAAAGTAGACTTAAAATCAAAATTTGACTTTATTTGGAATGTCAACATTAAGTTATATATACCTTGTGTAAAAATGTTTTTATTCCTATAAACTTTTATGTTGTTGTATTAATAGTTTGTTATTATATTTGTTTCGAAAATTAACCTGTTGATATATATGTATCAATTCTAAACTAAAAAGTAATTAAACATTAAAGTGTTGTGCTTTTTAATTATTAGTTAAAAATATTTGATTTTATTTTTAATAAAATGATAGTGATAATATTAGAAAAATTAAAAATTTTACCAGAATGCAGCCAATTCAAGTATTACATAAGCACACATTAAACCTATTTTTTGTTTATTTATCTATTTTTTTTAAATTTTTTGAAATTGATTCATTGAAATGTTATAAAAATAATAAACAATAGTTTATTTAGCAGAGAAAAGCTAGACCATTCAAAAATTTACTTGATCCTGTGGATGTTATCTTCTGTATGTAATACTGCTCAGTTTTGTTCAGTCTGAACTATTTAGATTGTATGATAACACTAGAAATTATTAACAAAAAATTTAATATGCATAACACTCAGTGCTAAGATCACTAATTTACACTGGGAAAACGTACCCAGATTTAAACCCAGTAAAATTTTTGATTAATGATTTTAGATATTTTTCCATTTGTAAGTAGAAAGCATTGCTTTTTATAGCTTTGCTTCAACTCCTTTACACATCACGTTTTACGTTCTTTTGTTTATTTGATTTGTACATTTTTAACAGTTTTGTAGAGACAATATTTTAAAAGAATGCTCTTTTTAGAGTAAAAAAAAAAAAAAATGAGTTATGTTTTTACCTTATTGAAGATTAAACAAATGCAATATATTTTAAACAATGAAATTGTACAGAAATAATTTTTTAATTGAATGTATGTTTTTTGAGACAGTGTATTGAAAAACTGTCATACTATTATTTCCTTTCCTTTAAGTCACTTGGACTGCATTTTTATCTAGCTAATTATAAGTGTTGCTTAATGTAATGTGAAAGATTGTCATTTTCCTAACTCCAAGATATTGATTTTGCAAGAGATTTTGCTATCTTCAAGATATTTTCTAATTTATTTTTAATGATGTACACATAGAGATTTGAAAAATATAAATTGTTTCATGTTAAAGCTATGAGAATAAATAAAGTATGTTTTTGGATGTTATAAGATTTTAAAGAATCAAATTCTTGCTACTTTGATTATGAAGGCTGAAAAAAAATAGAAATATAATACTAGGATATTATACAACTCTGATCGCATAATAATGAACAGAAAAGTACTAGAATATAAATTATCATAAGGAACAGAAATATTAAAATTTTACTTTATGTAATTGGAACTAAATTTACTTCTGCTTGTAAACAGTGAAACTAATTGTTGCATACAGAAAAATAAGGTGGAAATATTTAAGTTATAGAAAATTAATACTGGTCCTATCAAATACTTTTATCTTTACAGAAATACTCCAAGTTAAGATTCTGCCGAGCAGGTAGAAGTTCTTGCTTGAGCTTTATGTTGACACAGAGTAAAAGAATGTCGATTAAGCGAATTCTTGAGCATAAAGCATTGTACACTTTAAATAAAATTAAATTCTACTTATTCATTTATAGTTTCGTACACATTATAAATGATTAGGTACAAATGCATAATTTGTGGTAGTTTCTTAATTTGTTGAAGTTTACGTAAGGAGATTTGTTACTTGCTTTTTCCTTATGTCAGCAAAAATAAGCAAATCGTAAATCCCCTCTTTAACCATAAGTTACTTATATAATACTTGAATATCACTAATACAAAATAATTAAGAATATAAACTATAACTATTCCTTAAAAAATAAAGAAATAAAATATTTTATTAATGACAGCTAAAATGTCAAATAATTATAAAAATAAGGTAGAATCTGATATAGAAGAAGCAAAACAATTCTTTAATTAATAACAACAAAAAAGTTATATTCAAAATAAATTTATTACTTAAAAATATGCAGACTTTTAATCAATATTAAATTATTACAATCAAGAAAGGAAGTTTTTCTTTCCAATTTTAAAATTTAGAAAAATAAGTATGTGTAACTTATCAATTTTAACTAACTTTTAATCATGTGTTATTTAATAATTTTGCTATATGTTGTAGAGAGCATTCGTCGCATTAGACGAGAAAGTAACCTGGAAAATAGTAAACTTGTGCTGAAAATCTTAGTGTGCCTTAGGTAATTCATTATGTTTTTTTATTAGTACACTTTCAAAAATCTAGTTTGTTTCTCTTTTTTATGTTTAATCTGATTATAAGAATAAATCTAAAATCTTTATAAATAAATAATCTGTAACAAGAACTAAATATTCATTTTTATTTAACTTATTGCTCTTATTTTTTCACTCATTGCTTTTCTCTGTAAATGTATAATAACAGAAAGCATATAATTGAAATTGTATTATTTGCCTTTTAAAAAGCTACTTTTTATGAAAAAAAAAGTTTACTATACTTCACAAGAATGTCAATACGAAATTAACTTCTGATGTTGCTTTAATTATTTTTATTCAATAGAAATAGAAATTTAAAAATATTGAGATGATTTTCTTGTTAGTAAACTGATTTTCTTTGCTTATATCTCTAATTTGTTTGTTTTAATTATTTATTTTTGAAACATGTGATTTTTGTAGTATTATTTTCTTTACATCAACCCTTTTTCAAATGAGATAATACAGCTTCTCCTATATCATGATATTACTTTTACATTAAAATTTCTCTGTGTATGTTATTAGTATCCTTTTCCTACCATTTTTAATGATGATGCAGCTTAAAGAAATTGATATTTTTGGAAACATTTACCAACTAAAATAATATAATATTTCATTTTCAAAATGTCACATTTATTTTATATTTTGAAAAACATTATTTATTGTTGCATTTTATAGGGGCACAAAGACGGCCTCATTGTGCATTTTTCATTGCACTGTATTCTAAACTTGATTAATAATTAATCTACTTTTAATATATTTAGTTCTAATTTGAATGTATTTTGACAAATTATGGGTTGAATACACAGTGGTCAAAAGATTTTCTAGAAAGTAATAAATGTTTGAATTATTTATGTTTTCAAAATGAAACCATTTTCTTTATTAAATTTGATATTTTTAGTTCATACAGAGTATAATATGTTCATGTATTTCTAACATAATGTGATATTTTGGCTGCTCTTGTATTGTCTGATTGTCAATATTAAATTCTGTCTTAATTATAGATATCTTGGATCAGAGAAAATTGGAATGAGTATTGCTGATGTGGGAATATTTACAGGATTTGTACCTAACCATGAAGATCTTGTTGAGGTAAACGATTTATTAATACGCCATTTATAAATTATTGCCAGATTTCAACTTCAGATAAAATTGGAATATTTTAAGTTTGTTTTCTCTAATAAATGTATCCTGAGAAAAAATTATATTTATATCTAATTTTTAAATTTTGCTTCAATGTGGATGAAAAAATGTTAATTAATAAATATATTTTATATGCTTTGTATAATGTTCATAATTATTTTTCAGTTACAAAATGATCCTGCTCATCTAATTGAGAGATTTGAAAAATCTAGTAAAGGAATTGTATTCTATCTTAAAACGGTAATATTTGAAACATTTAGTTTAGCTTTTTTTTCTCTCTCTCCCTAATACTGATTAGTTTCTACTTTCTTATTGTATAAAGTTTTATATTGTTATGTTTTCTGTATCATAATATCATGAATTCATGAATTTTCGTTTTAATTTCCTAAGTAAGTTATTTTTATTTAAGTCTTTTAAAAAAATTGATGCGTTTTACTTACATAAAATAGCAATCTTCATCCAATTTTTTTCTCGTTCTTTTTTTCAGTTCACAAAAAGTGTTCGATGCATATTATTAGCGCACTTTACTTTTCCTTTTTATAATTTATTTGTTGCTTTAACATGTTATAATAAATGAAATGTACTGCATTTTTGTTGACTAATTAAACCATGAACAATGTCTCAAATAAGCTTTATGTTTTTCTTATATTGATATCTGGAATATACAATTTTTAGTTCTTTGTTTAAAAAAAAACTGTTTTTGTTCTTTTAGTAAAAACTGCATAGATTTGCAACTATTTCGTTTCTGTTCTTTTTTAAAAGCATAAAAATAAATCATTTTTTTTTAAAACTGCATACACAAGAAAATATTTTTGAATAAATATAGGCTTATAAAGTATTTCATTATAAAAAACTGCCAAGTACAAATGATAAAATTTATGTGAAGTTTTTATTGTGAGCATTTATTATTTAGAATTAAAATTTATCATCCATTTAAATGAATTTACTTATTCTTTAATAATTTCAAATAAGTTATCTGTATACTTACAATACACATTTCTTCAAAGATGAATTTTTTTTAAAATAATGTCATTTATCCTATTTAGATTACTTTATGATAAGAGATAGGAATTTAAATATAACAGCATTAATGAAACCATTGGATCAGTATTTTATTGATCATTTAGCAAATAATGACTTTTAGTGGTTTATCTGCTCATTATTTAATGTATTCATTTTTTTTCTCCTAAAGTCTTTAATGTTTTCTTTCTCTAAATTTTACAGTTTAATGAAACTAAATTCTAATTAAACATAGAAATTAAGTTTAGATAATGCATTTAAGTAATATATTAAGCTTGTAATTATCTAATATGTGTTATTCTTTTGCATAACCTGTTATTTTCCAAGCACAAATCTTAAATCACTTTTAACTTTTTCCACAGTTTGAAAGACATTTTTAGTTTATTATTTGCCACATAAAATGAATACATTTGTACAGTTCATACCTTTAAGCATAGATAATTAATCAAAAAATAAAGGAACTGCATTTTATGTAAAACATGAACCACAATTACTTTATATATTTATTGTTCGTATTTTATGAATATCTTATAGTCTTATAAAAAGAAAGTTGAAACTTTAATATTATTTATCTTTCTCTTAAATTGAGATTTTTTGACTACTAATAAATGCTTAATTTTGTTCTCCTGTATTACTTAAGAAATTCGAAAGAACTTCATTAACTAAGAACATCTTGAATTAGTGAAACAGTTTGTTTTTAATGTTTAAATATACTAATTTCTCAAAATTCAATTATACTTGTTATGAAACTTTATTTTATCCATTACTCTATTTAATTTATCGAATTGTTATATTTCTTTACTAGGTTCCTTCAAATGAAAATTACTGTTTCCATTTCCATGCCACGAGAGAATTCCATGTCGGTAAAACACGATCCAGCATTGTAAAAGTGTATGATTATTATAATCCAGGTTAGCAATTTCATGAAATATAAATGTGAATGCATTGAATTTTTCCCCAGAGAAAAGAAAATTCTAATTGCACCTTGTTTCAGCCTCCATTATAGATATTTAGACAACGTTTTTGAGAAAAATACGACCTTGTTGTAAAATACTCAACTGAGAATTTGCATTGAGAAAATAATTCCTTCATGTCAATACTTACTAATTTGTGTGCATCTATCTTTTATTAAAATATTTATCACAGACTTTCATGAAATATAAAATATATGTGCAATATTTAAAATAAAATTGTATAGTTAAAATAGTACACTTTTTCAGATAATTTCATTAACAAGGAATGAATATTTTTAAAACACGTATAAATAGGGAAATCTATATAATATAAAATGTAGCTTTACCATTTAATGAAATCTATATAATATAAAATGTAGCTTTACCATCTAAGACTGTATAGTATAAGATTATAGACTGATTGAATCTGAGTGTTTAAGAAACTAGAAAAAAATCAGATTTCTTAAGTAACAAAATAAACAGTAGTTCATCGAACATTTTTAAAAATTTATTTAAGCATGATAACTGCTGCAAAAATACTATTACTTTCTAAGCAGAGAATGGTTGCCTCAATAAGTAACTTATAAAATATATAACAAAATCAACAGTTAAACTGTACAATTGATTTTCATTTATGTAACATTTCTGTTGCAATGACATATCTGTATTTTGCAGTAAGTATGAGAAGAGATTAATATAAAAAAATTATGTTACATTACTGAATAATACTTCTTGAAGGTTATAAAAAGTAAAGGATATTATCAGCTGATTAAGAAATGAATACATTATATCATGCACATACAAGGACTTTAGAATCGTACAACATTTTATTAATGTCTTGCTATACTAAATTTTACATGATTTTGTTGCTAGTATGATTAACACCCAATAGGGAACAGCTTTAAAATTATTCAACGAAAAAGTCTTATATTTGTTTCCAATAGTTAAATTTATATAATTTTCCTTAATAGCAGTTAAATCTTATTTGATTCTTTTAGAAAAAAGAAGATGAATAAATTCCCAAATTTATAGTAGAAAATTCATTCTTGTACCTGTCAAATATTTTTCAGTTTTGATAAGAGCGAATGAATTTTTTCTGAAATTACCAAAACGTTTGTCTTAAGTTTTATTGGAATCAAAATAAAAATAATTACAAAATATAGTATACAAACTAGAGATACCATAAAGAACATCAAGCCAGTATTTATGTATCATCCTTGGTTTGGGGCTTTTGCTTTTCTTTCTTTTTTTCCCTTGAATCTTACTTCAAGCTAGGACTCCCTATTGTCAACAAAAATAAACTAACCACAAAAAAAATCAGCAAATACCATAAATATTCTTATCTAAAACTTCTATATTATAGATATTAATTAATGTAGTTAATTATCTAATGTTTAAATTTTCTAAAGGCTTCAATTTTTAAAAATTATTTTCTTGCTGAACAATTTTTGATGTTTGTTATGGCACTAAAAAGAGGAAATTGTTGGCATTGTGTATAAGGTGGTTCCAGTTGGTATATTATCATCTGAAGTTGTTATATTATTGGTATATTATCATTAGTTATACCAGTTGGTATGTTATAATTTAAACATGAATGGATCCTTATAATTTAGAAGAGAGGAACAACTGAAGACCTACACATTTACCTTTCTATTTGAAGAGGTATAAGTTCATATTTTAAAACAATATGATCATGACTTATTTTGCATGCCTTAACTTCTGTTAGTAAATCAAATTGATTTTTTAAGTCAGACATAAACTTCTTTATTCGTTAATAAAACACTTTTTGCCTTAGATGAAAGCATAACTGCCTTGCATTTTAAACTGTGTTTTTATTGCCATCATATATCTGTTGCATAAGTATAGTTTTAAAAAACTGTAAAACTATCTTTTTTTCTTCTCTTTAAATTGTTAAAACAAGAATTCATATGTTTAGAGTGAGAAAATTATGAAAATGCATAGAAATTTTAAATTTAAGATGTAATGCTGTTAATATACAAAGTTTATTTTTATAATTATATTTTAATTTACTATAAACTACTTATTGGTTTATTGGTAAATTAATAAATGTAGTAATATTTGATAAACTTTTAGATCATAGACATTCAATTAGTAAAAATACAAAATTCTATAGTCTAATTTTTTATATTAAGAAATATTTTATCTTTTAAAATATTTTAATCTTAAATATTTTTATTTATCAAAATTACAGAAAAACTGCTTATTTGTCAATAAGAAAAGTTGTAATATATTTCATCAATATAAGAATATGATAATTAACTCAAAATTCAAAACTTTTTGTACAAGAAAATTAAGAATTCTGATGCATTTTATGTTGTTAGATGAAACTTCTGATCTATAAAGAAAATCAATTAATGTATTTTATATAATTCATATTTACTTTTTAGATGCGACATGCACTGTATTTTACAGTGCAGATAGTAATAGCCCATTGCTACGCACTTTGTGTGATGGTGGAATATGCCAGTGTGCTGAAGGTAAATAATTTAAAAACAATATAAGTGATTTTACAGTAAATGTATTTCTTTTTGCTTCTGCCTACTAGTGATTTACATTTTAAAATACTACAGTTCAGTTTCAAGGACAAGAATAAAATTAAAATCATATTATTTTAAATAGAATATTTTCTATTTATTTTTCATTAGAAATTGCAATACTAGTACAAATAATTTATACAATTTCTTTTTTAAAAATGCTTTACTTTTATTACAAGTAGTTAAAGGGTTGAATTTATTTATAAAATTTTAAAATTAAGTGATGACTCTAGAACACATGATGTCCATTGAAATATTGCAACATTTTGGGTTATAAACATAGCGAATGATCATTTAAATGAATCGAACATATAGAAAGTACAATTTAGTTATTCACATAAATATTTAGGCGTTAAATTTAAATAAAATGTGGAGAATACTCGTATCATAAAAGTAGTTAAAGTTATTTCTACAACCTTTGCTGAGTGCAGTTAATCATTTTTTTTATTGAGAAATAGTTCATAAATCTTGTACTATAAATTTTATTTTTATAATTATTATTTAATTTACTATAAACTGCTTATTGGTCTAAGTAATTCTAGAATGTCCTCTTGTATTGCTATATTGTAATTATTTTCAGAAAATTACTCAAGATGGCTTCAGTTAATAGTAATGTTTCTCTAGACAATTTTTTCTAATAATGGAGTGTGTTAAGCCAAATGAAAAGTAAATTTAAATCATTGACTACAATGCTTCTGAAGAGAAGCATCATCATAAGATGAGTCTGGAATTTTGATTCCTTGAAATACAATAACTTATATACTAAAATTATAGAATACCAAATTAACTTAAAATTTAAAAAATGGTTGGGAAGAGTTGTTTGAATTAAAGATTCAGAAGATTCTTACTTTAATTTCTGATATTTGTTTGCTTAAGATGCAATTGATATAATATTGAATTTCACTTAGAATAAATTAAAATGTTGATATGAATTACTAAATCAATATTACACATGTGAACTATTTTTATGGTATTCTTCTTAGTCTATATGGCAATAAATTTAACATTGACTCTTCACATAAACTTATAAGTTAGAGCTTTTTATTGATTTGTAATTTTCTTATGAGTATAAAAAAGCTTCAAAGGAAAATATATTTTTCAATTTTCACTACAGGCTGTAATCTCTGCATTAATAAAAGTAAAAATTAGGTTCATTTATGATCAAAATTTAAAAAAAAAATTCAAGTACTTTCAAGATTTTGCTGATATGTTAGCAAGTAAAATTTATTATTGTCTTTATGTACACAACTGAAAATATTTGTTCTAATTATTAACATTTTCTGATTGTGTAAATAATATAATTAATTTAAACATATATAACCTGTATTATAATGTAATTAATTAGTATTAAGAAGTAAAATTTTTAGCTATAACTTAATTAATTAACTTAATTAAATTATAAGAAAAATTATATGTATTTTCTTTTATTGTTAATTTTTATATTCAAAACGTAATTGCATTCGTCTAAGTACTTAGCTTATTAATCATATATTTACTGTTTTTTTTTTTTAATCATGGATTTCACTACAGATAACTCTTACATTTGATTTTTTTAGGGGGTTGTCCTCCCCCAAACCCATTTGAGGAAGTCATAGCGTATCCTGTTCCAGAAATGAGGGAAAAGTTAAGAGATATTGCTTGTGATAATTATGATTTTGGTAAGTTTTATTAATTGCACTAACGAAATTTTCTTATTTTCCAATCATTGATTGCATTTATATGTAAAAATTTAAATTTCCATTATTATGTCTAAAATACTTTCCTATTAAATACATTTATTATTTTAAATTGAAAAAAGAATTTAATTTTATCTTATATTAAAAGTGATGTTTTTAAATTATTCAAGTTAAAAATTTATAATTGAGTCTATAAATGTAACTGACAATGTTTCAATTAACATAATTGAGATTGATCTTCCTATTAATATTATATTGTAAGATATTGCCATTCTATAATTTAATCATCACTTATTAAATAAGAAATGTTAAGTTTTGTTCATGTTTAATTGGAAAATTATATCTACTTTTATAAATTTAATTTTAACTATATATTTGTTGTTTTACAGATTATTACTTTTTGGTTAGATTTAATAAGTCTTTTTTTCGTGCAAAGATTTTCATAATCAATATTTTTATTTTTACAATATTTACCTTTATAAATGGTGTATTTATAATTACACTTAATTTAACATAAAAATAGGCAAAATTAATTCCTGTTTTAAACCACTATATTTTAGAAAACATACAAAAAATAATAATATATAACATTACATTATAGAAAATTTCTCCAAATTTAAATACTTCACCAGATGTTTTTGTTTTAACTTGCTTAAACTAACTGTGCCAATAGTAATGAATAATTTCATTTATATCTTTTCTCACAACAGCAAATAAACATTTGTTTTTCAGAATCTGAACAACTTATATATGATTTCAGGAATTATAATTGTATATAGTTTTAATGATTTTACATAACAATATATAATATTGGCCTGTTTGAATTTATTCATTTTTTGACAGAGATTTAAAAAAAAACTTTTTTAAATACTATGCATTTAATAATTATAGAAAGTTTTTTCTATTAAATTATTCAGTTTCTATTTTCTTTATATATTTAGAGGTGGCAAATGGAGCAATAATCATTAATAATTAGATATTTAATTGATCAGATCATTAACAGAATAGCAATGCATGTCAATTAAAGTGAAACTCTTAACAAATCTGATAAATATTTCCATTAGTATTGATTAAAAAGGCAATATTCAAATTACGAATGTGTTACAGATACATAAGCACTTGATACACCACTAGATTTGTATTTATTTCAATAATATTATTTTAATGATTTTGATTTTTAAAGGCTTAATTAACAGTATTTTTTGTTTTCTAATTAAAATTATTTCTTTTTGCTGAATTGCTTACTTCATTTTAAAACATAATAATCGCAATTTATTTTTAAAAAATTTCATGCATTTTGCTGTACTTTAACATAATTGCTTAGATTTCATTTAATTTTAATTTAGCCTCCACTAAATATGACTTAACATGTTTCATTTGATAAAAATTTAGATATTCTTCTAATATCTACTTTATTTGTATTACTTTTCACCAGTTTAATTGATATTAACTGATTACTTATAATAAGCAAAACATAAATGGGCAAGAAAACTCATTCACAAATGTCATCAAATTTATTTCCACGTATGACAACTTAATTACAAATCATTTAAATATTATAAGGCATCAATTCCTCAAAATGACAAATTTTTTCTCTTTGCTCTATATTTGATTATTAAAAATTTTAAAAAAAAGTAAGAAAAAGAATTTTTTAGGAAATATGTTACAATTTAAACATATTAACATATTAAAATTTTAATTTTTTTTTTTTTTTTTTGATGATGATGATGATGATATTTTATTTATTCGTCATAAAAAAATACAATTTTTTAAATGTATTATCATTTATTTTTTAGTTTGGAAAGGAAAACTGAAGAATGAAATCAAAAAAGAAAATGGTTTCTTAAATATCTCCTTTGAAATTGAAGAAGTGATCAAAGAAGGTGAGATTTTATGAAAGAAAATTATTTTCATATTTATAAATTTACATTATTACATCGATTTTTTTACTTTAGTTTTTTAATTTGTTTTGTGGTAGAATATATTAATAAATCTTAAAAAAAATTTTTTTTTAATTTATTACTATTTTCTATTAAGGAAATGCTTAAATGAATAGTATATATTTTTATGAAATATTTAAAAATCTTAACTTAATAAGTTACTTGTATCTTAGTAAAAAACTGTTAAGTAAGTCTTTGAAACATCAAGTTTATTAAAAAAAACATTGAGAAGTCCCTTTCTGTATTGTTTGGATTTTCATTTTAACATCAGTTTGTATATCCAAAATATTTGTAAATTAGTTTATTCAATGTCAGTTAAAAATTGACAGAAGCGAAATTGTCCAGCTGTGTAAAATCAAATCAGTACAAAATGTAATACAACCCATTTATTTTTAGATGTTTTAGAAACAGCTTCAGAAAATTGCATAACATAAAACAGATTATCATTTTAGTTCTCTTATCATTTATTAATACACTAATATTTTGTTAAAGTTAGTAATAACTTTGAATAAACATATATTTTTATTAAAATAGCTGCTTGCATAAATTTTGCAACATTTATATATAAATTAAAATATACTTCTAATTGCCAAGAATTTTTTAGTATTCATTTTATTATGTCTTGTTAAATTTTTACTAAATGCAAACAATTTTGCAAGAATGTCATATAAATAAAAAATGTGCATATTATATTCTGAATATAAACTAGTTGAGTTTTCAGCTGTGCTCAATAGGAGTTGTTGTCCTTACATGAAATTGACTTAATTAAAAAGAAATTATCTGTATGATCAGTTTTACTATTATATTTATTTCTTTTAAAAACTTTAATTCATTTTTAGGCATAGAAAAAGCTTCTTTAATTGAAGGTGAAAGCAGATTTTTCCTTGCTAAAGATATGTGTGATTCAGCATTTTTATTTCCCGACCGGACATATTTAATTATGGGCATAGATGGTCAAAAATATCAAAGTGAAGATGGACAAATATGGTAGGTTTTATCTAAACTGATGTTTTAATTTTTTTTAAATCATTTCATAAATAAAATTTAGTATTTATGAAATTGTGTTATTTTTTTCTCATATACTTTATAGTTTTCAATTTACGAAGCATTCAAAATACTATGTCATAGTTTAATAGTAAGGCCAATTATTAAAACTCAACATGGTATTTTGAGTGTTTTGTAATCTGCAATATTTTGCTGCATAGCCATCTTTAAAGTATAAAAGACACAGATTTATTTTTTATTTTTTATTTTGACTGAATTAAAAATAAATAAATGTGTAAATCTTTCAGCTTTCACCTCTAAAAATATATTCATATTTCTTCTGAATAAAATTAAAAATTCTGACATATTTTTGGTTGAGATGACTATTTTCATAAACTTCAAAGTCATCAATTATAATTGAAAATTCAATTTTGATAAAATATTTTACTTTTTTATTATTTTGATTGGTCTAAAAATCTTATCTGAAGTTTCATTCAAATTTAATTTATGTTTGATTTTTTTAGTAGATTAAATACAGAATTAATTTTATGTTAATATTTAAAATACCATTTATTATAGATATTAAATTTAGTTAATTTGACTTAATATACCATTAAATTCTGATAAAGGAGTCTGATAAATGATTCTTGATTTTACCATTGCAATAATAATTTATGAAAATAGTTTTTAAAATAGCATTGAACAGAATTATAGTCAATTAACTTTGAGTTTTCAACTAGTGTATTCATTAATAAAACTTTTGTGTTAATATTTAAAATACCATTTATTATAGATATTAAATTTAGTTAATTTGACTTAATATACCATTAAATTCTGATAAAGGAGTCTGATAAATGATTCTTGATTTTACCATTGCAATAATAATTTATGAAAATAGTTTTTAAAATAGCATTGAACAGAATTATAGTCAATTAACTTTGAGTTTTCAACTAGTGTATTCATTAATAAAACTTTTGTGTGTGTTAGACTGTATTTGTTGCATTTTTTTTAATATATATATAAAATTGAACATAATTTTCTATTTCTTAGAAATATTTAAATTTTCAATTTGAATACCAGATGTTATATATTATTTACATTTATAGATAAATTATTTATTTTATTTGCCTCCCCGCCCCATACACACACTTTTTCAATTAAATGGGAGTTGGTTTTGATTTTACTATTCTCACCATTTTTTCAAAACAATGCCTCACATTTTGTAGTTTAGTATTTACTTTTTTATGTTAATTATTTTCCATTAATATGCTAACTTTATTTTGAATGGCAGGCATAGATATTTGCTGGATAAGCAAAGTGCCATACATTTATGGACAAAAATATCGCAAGCAAAAGAGCGAGAACTGCAAAAATCTTTAAATTATGTTATGAAGAAACTGAAAACAGAGGGATGCTCTCAGTAGGTTTCTGGTATCTGAGCAAGATTTTATAAGCTAAAATAGCGAATGTGTAACACAATGACATTAATATAATAAAACTTATTACTTGTTCTATTTGTGAAATGTATGTATAATAATCTGACATTTTTTTTCTATTTTCATTTGAATAAATTACTTTTGTTACTGTAAAAAAAAATCTGTTTAATATTTGAATATACTTCTCCGTTTGAAATGTTTATCATAAATAAAATTGTTTGATTAAAATTATGCATTAAATGTTCAATTTTTAATCAATACCAAAATTTTGATTGATCTTTATACAATTATAACATTAAGTGATGCTTCATTTGATTGTAAAATAAATACTAATATGTGGAAGTTTTGTCTCTTTTTAATTTTAAAGATTTATTTATCATTAAAAATCTAAGGAAGGTATGATGAAGGAAAAATTTAAGAGAATATTATATTTATGTTTATAATTACAAATATAAAGAAAAGAAAAATCAGAAATATAGTATTTAAAAAAAGCTATACTTTTTTAATTTTTTCACTGCATTGAAAATTTTTGAATCACTAAAAATTTTGCGATTGCTTAAAATTAACCATAGAGTTTAAAATCAAAAAATGTTGGCCAACAAAGGGAATGAGAGATATATCATTTTAATATTTATTTAGGAAATATGATCATAGCATTAAATTAAGCTCTTTACCAATAAGTTATTTAACTATGTTTAATAACTTATTAATGATAGCAATAAAATTATATTTAATAGTTTATTAGTATATTAGGCTCATTCTAACAAAATAGTTAATAGATTTACCCTAGACTAATTAATAATAAGTTATTAATTAGCCTAATAGATAGGATTTTCATAAAGGAATTACTATCTTAGTATAAAATCCTTCCTGCATATTAAAATTGGGATTATTACCACTTCATTTTATTATTAATACCTATTATCCATTCAATTATCCAAAGGTTCTACCATTTTTAAATTTTTTAGTTTTTGAAATTATCTTTTTGTTTACTCATTGATGATTTAATTAAGATGTTTACTCACATTTAAAATAAAAGAATATTTTGAAACTATTTTATCTTGGCGAACATTCCTCACATTAACATAAGATTGGCAAATTGGATAACATAAGATCTTGCAAATTTTTATAAAACTGGCCATGAAAAGCCTTTTGTTTTCCATCTGAATCTGATTTGGTGTCTTATATTTTAATGTGCTAATAATTTTTTAAGTGGGCTAAATTTTTATATATTAAATGTTTACTATTTTTAAGACTTCTTTTTTTAAAAAAATATGTTTACAGAAATTTTAAAAACTAATTTATGAACGAGGCATGAATTGGGATTAATTATTAATAGGTTTTATGTAATAAAGCTTTTTTTTAATGAATTCCGACTCAGTATTAATGGGATCTGAAAAGACTTTTCATATGTAGTTCATATTCACCAATTGGAAGGTTGAAACTTCGAAAAACAACAAGGCAGCAACCCGGATTTAGTGTGTCTCGCTCCAGTAAATTGATCACCATTGTTAATCATTATAACTTAGTTCAGAAGGTCACAGCATAAATTTCCTAAAGTTCACTTTGGGATAATTTATTTCTGTATGGAAAGTGATAAAACAGTTCTCTACCGTTTGATGCAGTGGCATGCTTGAATATACAGCTGAAGTGCAATGATACATCTATTGACCATGTCAAGCATTTTGTTATCAGTGCAATTAGTATTGATTTTGGCAGATTTTTAGCATTTTATTTAATCTCAGTAGAAAAACTAAATTAAAATAAAGCTTATTGTACCGAGCTTCGGAGTTCGTGTTGATTGAGAATTGAATAAAGAAACCACTTAATGAACACAAGACTTTTATTCGTAAAAATTCCATTTGATATAAGAAATTCCAGCTGTAACAATCACAATTATACAGCTACCATTCGTAAGATACAATAAGTAACAGCTTCCAATCACAGGTCTCAAATACCTCAGACAGAGAACAGCTTCTCAAGACTAGCAGTCACGATTAATCGTCTTCACTCACTGTCTTTACAATAACTGCTTGTCTTCTTTCTTTGTTGGTGTAAAACTAAGTACCTGCCCAAAGGCATCTACTCATTCATTTCAAATGGTAAGAATTAAATGCAAAGATTAAAGTGTAAATAAAATTTGAAGGTATGCTTGTCTTCTATGTCGGGCTGCGGTATTTATACCTGACTTGGCGGAGAAATCTACCAGTTTCGCCAAGAATATGGAAGCTTCTAGACTATTTCGCTAAATATTGGTCCTAAAGCTTAGGTGATGGATGTTTCCAAAAGTATCTATTTCTCGCCAAATTGCCAAGGATTTCGCCAACTGTCGCCAAGTTTTCTCGCCAAAACATCGCCAAGTCACCAAATCATTAGAAATTTTGGTTTAAACATATAACACGTCTAAATACCGCAATTTTTGCCCTAAATGTGAGTATTTACGATCTGTCTGAGATATTTTAAGACAAATACAATAATTATTTATAAATTTGTAACATAGCCCCCCTTTCAAGAACTGCACGTCCCGGGCAGTATAAAACCCTGATAGGAAGCCAAATTTTATGTAAAAGAATTTACATTTTAAGAGCATACAGAACACATTACATACACAAACAATTAAAAATGCATATACAAAAAAGTAGAAGATATTAAAATTATCTGTACTATTTACAAAGAGACTATTGTATAGTAATTTTTACTTTACGATAAAGATCTAATCTATCATAATGGGTTGAAGAAGATGATTTCCTTATACGAACCACGACGCCATTCAGTCCTTTTAAGACTGTATAGGGACCTTCTCAGTTGGCTTGCAACTTTGTAGAAAGTCCTTTACGTCGAATCGGGTTCCACAACTAAACTCTGTCACCATCCTGAAATTCATGTCCTATCGTTCTTGTGTCATACCTTGTCTTCATTCTTTCGGTGTCAGGTTGATTCGGTCTCGAGCGAAGTTATGGGCATCTTCAGGACGTGCCCGAGGTCTCGAAAGTATTGCTCTGGCGATGAAGATGTATCCAGTGGACGACCAAACTGAAAATCACACGGGAGACGAAGTTCGCGTCCAAAGAGCATTTGTGATGGAATGTATCCAGTAGTTTCATGGACAGCACTGCGATATGCAAGCAGAAACAGATGTAGCTTCAACTCCCAATCCTGCTGATTTCTAGAAACCATAAGTGATACATTATTCAAGATGGTTCTGTTAAACCTCTCTACCATGCCGCCCGATTGCGGGTGTAATGGCGTGGTCTGCGTTTTGTCTATTTCGAGAATTTGACACATTCCTTTAAACAGAGCAAAGGTGAAATTTGTCCCTTGACCTGAATGAATTTGTAATGGTGTGCCAAATCAGGAAAGCCACTGTTGCACTAGAACCTCGTCTACTGTAGTCGCTTCTTGATCGGGGATTGAAAACGCTTCAGGACACTTAGTAAAGTAGTCCATGCCAACTAGGATGTATTTGTTGTCATTTGAAGATCGTGGTAAAGGACCCAAAATGTCCAATACTATCAGCTCAAAAGGTGCTCTTACGTTGTACCACTACAGCCTTCCTCGGCTACGTTTTTTTGGTCCCTTATGTGCCGCACAGTCATCACAAGATTGGCACCATTTCTCTACATCTTGTCTAGTTTTGCTCCAATAGAAGCGTTCTCGAACTTTCTGTAGAGTCTTCATTACTGTGAAGTGGCCTCCGGTTGATCTTCTATGCAATTCTTTCAAAACATCTGAAATTCTTGATTTTGGAAGAACAAGCTGCCATTTGAAATTACGTCCATCATCAGACTCCCATTTCCTGTATAACATACCATTTCTAATATGGAGTGAGTCCCAAAGAGCCCAATATTGTTAAGTAGCAAGACTGTAGGTGGAGATGTCCTGCCAAATTGGTCTCATACTCGAAGATTCTTTTAATTCCTAAATTGGATTTATATCTGGGTCTTCTTTTTGGCCTTCTCTAAGTCCTTCAGCACTCCATGGGTCTGGTTTTGATGGTGGTGAAACAGTAACTGAGAGTATCGAAGGATTTACTAATTAATAGTTCTTTTCTACTCTAGAACAATATCCGCAGCTTCCATTACACGGTCTCCATGATAAAGCATCAGCATTTCCATGAAGAGCTCTTTTGCGATGACGTATTTCAGAGTCAAACTTCTGGATTCGTTGAAACCATCTGGCTACCTGTCCTTCTGGATTTTTAAATTTTAAAAGCCAGGGTAAGGGTGCGTGATCTGTCCGGAGCAAGAACTTTCTTCCATAGAGATAATGGAGGAAATGCTCTATGGCTTTAACGATTGCCAGCAATTCCTTCCTGGTTGTACAATAATTTCATTCCGGTTTCGATAGACATTTATTTCAATAAGCAATGACATATTCTTTATCATCAATTTCCTGCGACAAAACAGCTCCGATATTTTCGTTGTTGGCATCTGTGTCTAAAATGAATAATTTTCCGGGCTGGGGATATGCAAGAACGGGCGAAGACGTCAACGCCTCCTTCATTTTCTTAAGAGCTTTCTCATATTCTTCTGTCCATAGAAATATCTGTTTATCTTTTGTCAACTTGTGAAGGGGTCTGGCAATACTTGAAAAGCCTTTAGCAAATTTTCTTTAATGCGTGCATATTTCAGAAAAGAGCCTTATGGCTCTTTTCTGGAATACCTGTATACTTACAATTGACAAGTTTACTGAACTTAAAATTATTTATCTTAAAAGATCTGATGCAACTGGTATACTGATATGCTGGAATTTTTTCCAGTGAAGAACTATAAATCATATTCTCTTACACGTTCTCCACAAATTGCATCTGGAATTGCTATATTTGTTTTCAAAACTGAAATATAATATTTTTGTAAATAGCTCTATAGATTTTTGAAAGCCAACATGTCTACAGATTACATCGTTATGATAAATGAAAATAATCACATCCTGTTGTTTCCGGCAGATTAGATTTGTCGAATATTTTTTGGAGGGGGAGAATCAGTATTTCCATGGATACTTATTGCAAAATTAATAAGTGAGATCAAAACACTCATCCTAATTTCGTCATCTGTTATTGATTATAATTTGAATATTTTTGAAGAATCTATTTCCACACATCACAGGTTAATTCTTGCTTGCATTTGTTTATGAAGATGATGAGGAAGCCATCCAGAGTAAACGAGTAAATCTACACTACTGACCATTAAAATTGCTACACCAGGAAGAAATGCAGATAACAAAATGATATTTATTGGACAAATATATTATGCTAAAAATAACTAGTGATTAAATTTTCAAAAAATTTGGCTGGATAGATCCTTACCCAGAACAACCACCTCTGGCAGTAATAACAGCAGTTACATGTCTGGGTATTGAGACAGAGATTGGATTGCGTGTACAGGCACAGATGCCCATGCAGCTTCAACACGATGCCACAGTTCATCAATAGAAGTGACTGGCGTTTGGTGACGAGCCAGTCGCTCGGCAACCATTGACTAGACGTTTTCTATTGGTGAAATATCTGGAGAACGTGCTGGCCAGGGCAACAGCCGAACATGTTCCGTATCAAGGAAGGTCCGTACAATACCGGCAACATGCGGTCGCGTATTACCCTGCTGAAACGTAGGTTTTCGCAGGGCTCGAATAAAGAGTAGAGCCACGGGTCGTAATACACCAGAAATATAACGTGCACTGCTCAAAGCACCGTCAATGCGAACAAGAGGTGACCGAGACGTGTACCCAATGGCACCCCATACCATCACGCCAGGTGATGGTCCAGTATGACGATGACGAATGCACGCTGCCAGTGTGTGTTCACCATGATGCCGCCAAACACGGATGCGATCATCATGATGCTGTACACAGAACCTGGATTCATCTGAAAAGATGACGTCTCGCCAATCGTGCGCCCAGGTTCGTCATTGATCACACCATTGAAGGCGCTCTTGTCTATGACGCAGCATCAAGGGAAGCCGCAGTCATAGTCTCCGAGCTGAGAGTCCATGCTGCTGCAAACGTCTTCGAACTGTTCGTGCAGACACTTGTTGTCTTCCAAACGACCTCGTTTCTTGACTCACGGCTCGTGACGTGGTTGCACGATCCATTACGGCCATGCGGATAATATGCCTGTCTTCTCGGCTGCTAGTGATAGGTGGCTGTTGAGATCCCGCATGGCGTTCAGTATTACCGTCCTGAACCCATCGATTTGATATTCTGCTAACAGTCATTGGATCTCGACCGACGCGAGCAGCAATACTGCGATAAGATAAACCGCAATCCCGGAACGCTACAATTCGACCTTTATCAAAGTCAGAAACGTGCTGGTACGCATTTCTCCTTTTTACGCGAGGCATCACAACAACTTTTCACCAGGCAACAATGTTCAAATGCAATTTGTGTATGAGGAACCGGCTGAACAATTTCCTCATTTAAACTTAATGTAGGTGTCGCTACTGGCGCCTGCTTTGTCTGAATGCGCTGAAAAGCTAATCATTTGCATATCACAGCACCTTCTTTCTTTCGTATAAATTTCACGTCTGTAGCATGTCGCCTTCTTGGTGTAGCAATTTTAATGGGCAGTACTGTAGTTTGCAAAATACCAAAGTTTCTTGAAAAGTTAGTCAAAGCTGCTTTCTCCTTATGATATTTGCAGATTTTCTTGTAAGATTATCCACATTTGATCTCATCCACAATACTTTTTAGCTGACCTAGCTTACTTAGGGACCAGTTCTACTGACGTACTCCTTTTTTCGAAATGATTATTCCATCTAAAAATTATAAACTCTAACAGTTTTTGGAGTCGTTTTACACAAACAATAAAAAATTTTATTGCTCAAAGCATTTCGTTTTGTAACTGAATTTCTTTATTCCATTCTATTAAAATAAATAAAAGCAACTCCTTAAGCAAGTACGGAACTAGGAAAATAAAATTTCGGCTTCCCTCTACAATATTTTTAAGCGTTAAGATAACATTTTGTTAAACTTGTCTTTTATTTTTTTAATTTCACAGTGTTGCTATTTTATAAAAAAAAATAGTTTTCAATTTTTATATATTCTATATACATTTCTAGTTATTATGTTTTCTGCAATTGTATTGCTTATGTGAATTCATAGTGCTGTTTTTTTTTTATGTAAACTATGATGCAGTCAAAAAAGTTTTATTTGCCATGGATTAAAAATTATGATGACCATGCCATAATTCAGTGGCAAAAAATTTTTGAGAAGTATTGAGATGACAACATTCTTTCATTTTTATTATTGCACGAAACTCCAGTAGCCCATGTCGCACAATGTTAATTGAGCTTGCACTCAACAGTAAATTAAAGCTTGTCCGTTATTCATGTGGAAATAAAATTTCAGGAAAACAATCACGTCTTCTCTTTTGATATCAAAACCCCATTCAAACCATCTTTCAAGTGAATTCAAATTTATGAAAGGTAACCAATAAAATTTTTGTAGATAATCAATTAAGATTCTTAAAAGTTTCATATGCATTTTCCTTGTCATGTGAATACTCAGAACTCATTTTTTTTTACTTTAGATCACTAATCCGTTGACATAACAGCGGCCGAAACTGCTACTCAATAATCGTTTGGCCTCTTTCACACAAGACGACTTTTATCGTACGATAATAAGTCATCCGATATTTTAATTCCGAGAAGTTATTAAAACACCCCACTATAGACTGGTCCCCGATAAAATGTCGTTTCTCAGTGTGAAAAAGAACAGTATATTGTGTGGTTTTTTAATAACTTCTGACGATAAAATGAAACGATAAATAAACGACTTTTTATCGCACGATAAAGTCCTTAGAAGAGACCTTAGTCGGTTTGCAACCGTGAACCAAATCACGCCGCGTCGCTTCACCAAAAACCCCTTTATAAAATGACCACATTCATTCCTCATCTCAGAAGTAAGGACAAAAAAAAATAAATAAACGACAGAGAGAGATTGAGAAAGGAACCCTATGAGCCGGTATTCAAACCCAGGACCAACAGTTTAGGACTCAGGAACGCTAACCACTCAGCCATCGATCGGCAGAAATCAATTATTGCAACATTCAAATACTTGTACAATATTATTACTTATGTTGGTAAGAATATTTACTGAAAAATCAACTATGATGTAATGTATACACTAAGATACCTTTTTCATTGTTTATATAGTTTATTTCGCTCCCCTACTACATTTACATAAACCTTATATTTTTGTTTATTGACAACTTTAATCTTTCCTTTAAAAGTCAACATTTAATATACTATTACTTTCCTCATTAAGTATTCTTTAATGAGCAGAAAGGGATCTCTGCAAATAGCCAACCGATACCGAACATCACGTGACGATACTGAGACCCATATGTACAACTTTGTACTTGTTTTGTCATGTATATTCTATTACTTAAATAGTTGTTTGTAAAATAAGAATATATTTATTTTCACTTTAAAATTACCATAAGGATTTTTTCTTTTAAAATCAGGAGGTACATTTGTCGATTAATGTCTCAACGTAACAAGCACGATCTCACTTGCAACTGTGAAAAGTTCAGTCGGTAATTCGGCCTCTGTTTCTGATAACTTAGAACGACCCTCTTCCTGAATGATTTGTGTTTTATATGCTAACTCTTCCTTATTTTCTACTTTGAAGGCTTAACAATGAGTATATTCGAACTAAATCCTCGGATAGACAAAAAAGCCATAATACTTGTCCTCACCGTCCTGGCATCCAACTTTGTCCAAATCATATCTTTAATTGTTCCTCGGTATTAGCTTAACTCTACAATATAGACCTAAATCCTACAGATTACCAATTGTCTTGCTTACCAAAAGCCTTGGACAACCAAGAAGTTTTAAGCACCTTATGCTCAATCTAATTTTAATTCCAATGTTCATCACAGATAAGACAACAACAATTCGAACTATTCGTATAATTGTTGTACGTTTTCTTACATTTCTGCTTATTGTGGGGGAGAATTGTTTTATGAATTAACTTTTTTTATATTTGACTAAGCAGTATTTTTGATACAAATTTAAAAATTCTATTATGTGAGAAATATTAAAAAAATTTTGCTGTCAGTATTCATTTAGAATTTACTTGTTATGTTAAGTATTTATTATGATTTGAGGAGAAATTTCATGAAAAATGTTTGAAATTTATTTTTAGTTATAATAAAAAAATACATCATCATTCATTTTTTAAAAAATTGAATCTAATCCTACCACATGAGAAATGATAACACTTAAACTATATACTCCTAAATTGCTATTTGTGCGAATGTATGTGTAAATCAGTTAAATAGTTTAATATTCTTTTTATCGTATTGCTTATTAATGTAATCGATTTTCAATAATATTTTGCTCTTTTCTTACAAAATGTTCGCTCCCATTTTATTACTTTTAGTATAGATTGTGTCAATGTCGCGCTAGTTTTATAAAACCCATGATTTTTTTTTATAAATCTGTAATTGAGCGGAAAAAACTTGAAAATATTGTGATTGTTTTTCATTGCTCAACTAATGAAAATATAAATTTTAAAACAGATTTTTTTTCCAGTAAAATCCTTATTCATTTGTTATGAGTAGAAAAAAAGCAAAAGAAAAAAAGCAATAAAAGCAATATCTTTAGAATTATTGGCTTATATTTGTGATATTCCTTACATTTTTTTGTTATGCTTTCACTAATATTTTTTAAAGTATAGTTACAAAATAAAATTTGTGAATTACTGCAATTATTCATAAAAGTGAGATTTGATCAGAATTTGTGTTTAATGTCTTGGATTGTATATGGTGTTAAAACAATTTGTTTTCATAAGAAATTATAAAAAGTGATATTTTTGTAGGAAAACATTTTTATATTTTTTAAAGAGCATCTTCAATGCCATTACACTTCTTATTCTCTATGGAAACGCTATTTTTTGTTACAAGGCATGCTCAAAATTACAACGTGATTGGCTGAAAATGCTCAGAAATATTGTTCACAAATTCTAAATATTTGCATAATATTTGTATATAGTTTCGAAAATAGTGAGTTAACACTTCTAGAAAAAAAACTACAATCGCTTCGTTATTTATTGATTATTATTCTGATTCCTTTTCAATATTCCTTTTGAAATTAGTGCAAATTTAAGTTTTGTTATAAAAGCAAGTACACAATTTTATCAGAATACTTTGAAAATTAATCTCAAAAAAATTCATGATTTAATTTTAATCAATTGGAGAACTTTTATCGTTTATATATTGTTTCAAAATTTAAAATATTTTATTACGTACTTTATGGTGTTTTAAATAGAGAATTATACGTACTATTATTATTATTATTTCATAATTATTTTATTCGATGATGATGAATTTTTTGGATGTAAACAAATTTATATTTCCACATATCTACCTTGCTTCACTCATTTTAAGAATTTATTTGGAATTGATTTAATTTTTGAAATACTTTATATAAGTCATTTATTAAATAAATCTATTTCCTTATTATTTTTATTTATTCTCTTTTTGAATAAAAAACCGCTGTATTCAAGTGAAATAAGAAAATGAAGACATTTATGTAACGTTCTCAATAAATAAAAAAAATATGAGTCTTTTTTTTTTTTTTTTTTTTTGCTATGCATTAGCAAAATATCAGAAAAAGGGAAAATTTGATATCCTAAAACAATTTTTGAAAATAACTATTATTTTTTTCGACATTATCGTCAGACCCCGACTAAATCTAATTGGGTCCTGGGGCAAAAACTTTTTTGAGGGCTCTGTCTGCTTTACAACGGAAAATTTTCCGTTTGATTTAGCAAACGATTCGATTCGAATTGACAATGTTAACTAAAATTTTTATTCGATTTGGGCTTCCTTTCTTTGTGGAGCCCCGTATGCCCCTGCCTTAGTCAGGCTCTGATTATAGCACTAGTGCTAAATTTTCTATACTTTAAATAACTCAACGATGAATTATTTGGCAATATTTATGGGATTAAACTATTGTACAACACTATATGTCACATAAAAATATTCAGAAAATATTGCTGAAATAAAATATGTGTAAATACTAATGAAACATATGCTGATATAAATTATATGACATTATTGAAATAAATTATATAAGTTTACGCTATAAAACAATTGCTGAAATCATACACTTTTTTATCTTTAAAAAATATCAAAAAATATTTTTTTAAATATTTATAAAATTGTTTATTTTTTAAGGATTATAAATTTATCGTGAAAAAATAAATCCCTTTCCAGTAATTGATTTTATAATGTATATTTTTGTTAAATATAGACAATTGGATTAAGCTACAAAACAAATTCGTTTTTACTTCCAACTTAATTGTTTTTATGCGTTTAGAAAAAAACTATAAAATTCTTCTGAACAATCATATAAATTAATTTTATTCCAAACATTCCTCAGAATTTTTTGAAGATTTAAGCTTTGTTAAAAACTGTTTTGTTTTGTGAATCACCACTTGAATTTTCGGATTAAAAACATTCCGTGGATATAGAATATTGATTTTATCTTGTCCTCCTATTTCTAGAATTCTCGCGAAATACTTAAAAAAGAATAAGATTATTTAATCTAATCCAGTTTTTCAGTGACTCTTCTTTGTAAATGGATTATTTTAATTTTGCAGTAAATTCTTCAAATTTATGTTTGCATAAGCAAGAACGAAGTACATGTGTATACTTATTCACTTCAGATTAATCTTCATACTATACTCTATACTGTATACTTATTCACTTCAGATTAATCTTCATACTATACTCTATACTGTATACTTATTCACTTCAGATTAATCTTCATACTATATTGGTATATTGGATGAATACCTTGTAAGATTTATAATTAAAAGTAAGATTCATTTTTTTAAACCAAAAAGGAAATGTCCAATTTTCGTATCTGAGCTAAGTCGTCAGGAAACAAAGGGTGAAGGTATTATTAATGCCTGTTTTATCAGCAAACAGCTGGTGTTGAAAAAAAAGACTAAAGATACATCTACATTTAAGGCTATCAAAACGTAAACTGCTTATCTAAAAATTGTTTGAATTTACTTGAATCACATCGAACAATATGTTCGTTGCTGTTTGGAACACATTTTACTTCAATTTATTTTATAGAACGAAAGGATGGAAAATAATTTTGAAATTTCTAAACGCACTGTTGTCAGAACGAAAATGATAGAATACTTAATTCTTTTGTTTGTGTTTATGTGCTATTTTTATTGTAAAAATACGCACAACCCTTTATTAACTACGAAATAACTTATTTCCTCCAACGGTATCGCAATTTTTAAAAAAAAAAAAATTAAGTGTGATATTTTTTTACCGTTATTTCTAATGTTTGTGTTTCAGCAATGGCTTTAATTTCTCATCGCATATTTTTGTTATAATACAGTGATAGAAATATTTTAAATCAGTAATTATACAAGAAAAACTATTCAACATCTTTTTTTTAATAAGGTGTTTATGTAACCTTACATTATTCGCTATGCCAAAAAATCCAAGTTTACCTTCACTTTCTAGATTTTCGTTTGAAAATTTATTAAATTTTCGAAATTTGCTAAGCTTTCGAAGAATAAATATTAATAACGGAATTTTTAAATCTACACTTTGTGTTTACTTTGGTAATTATCTTAAACCAGAAACAAAAATGATAGATCACATTCTTTTAACTTATTTTTGAAATGCATGGGTAGAAAAAATAGCTATTTTTTTTATTATACATTGATGAACATATGATATTATTTCGATTTCTATGAATTAAAAATTTTAAAAAGATCAGAAATTATTAATATTTGCAAAATAGTATAAATTATTGATTGATCGTTCGCTTAAAAAATATTATTTTATATAAATACGAGTCTGTAAATATGTTAATTGATGAAGATTATTATAATTTTAATTTTCTATTCTCGTACAACAAATTTTGCGCCATTTTAATTTGTTACATCGCTAAATAAACTCAAATGCATTTATTGCAAATACTACATTTTAATTTTATTGCGTATTATTCACAATCAAATATTCAAATGCTACAAAAACTGTGTAGAGTTAAAAAATTATGAATTTGCTTTAGAAGAAGAAATTAGTTATAAAAGGTAAAAATTTCAAAAAAAAACCTTTGAGTTCTTTGAATGAAGATAATGTATTTATATTCAAAATGACTTACTGTCAACGGAAACTATAATATATTTTTATTATATATTTTGTGGTTGGAAATGAAAATAAATTCTATGTACTACTGAAAGAACTTTTATTTAGCAGCATTAACAAAGAAAATACATAGATACAATACTTAGACAAGTGACAAATTTCGTTTGTTTCATTACTCAATTTCAGTACAAAAAAAAAAATTATAAGCCTCGCAAGAAAACAAACACTTTATAAGGTAAAACATATTTCATGTATATTTCCAAATGTAATAAATAACTGGATAATTTGTTAAGAAGATAATTTAATTGAATTACAGTATCTGAAAATTAATAATCTAATTTTTTGACATTTTATTAAAAAGCTGTGCTTTTTAACATGACTCTTATTTTTTGTATAAAAAAGCGTAAAATTTTACAAAGGATAAATGACTTACATTTATTTAATTATTAGTTTACTGTATGGAACTTATCAAGAGATTTTTTAATTAACTATTATTCTACTATATTCAATCACACACACACACAATAATAAGTTAGTTAAAAACATCTGAAACTCAGAAAAATCCCTTGTAGTCACCCTAATAGGTGGTCATGTAGATATCAGGAACTCTATATCGCCTTGTTCAACAGTTGTGTTGAACTGGAAGTTGAAACTTTCTCCGAAGATTGTTTTTGTACTAAACCATGATAGAAAGATAACACAGAATTTTAAGATTAAGGTAGGAAGAGGCAAAAATGCTGACATAAGATTTTATAATATATTTGACTTAAAAAAAAATGTATTCCGTCTCTCTATTATAAACATTTTTATTAGATTCAATGTATTAATTTAAAAATATAGCCAAATTTATCAAATTTGCGTTTATAGGGCCGTAGTAGGCTAGTGGTTAGGCATCAGCGTTCCAACCGGAAGGACTGAGTTCGATTCCCAATGCCACCAAGGATCTACCGAGTACATGCGATAAACGTGCTCATTAAATCTGTGGAATCGAAAGTCCTGAGGTCGGTCGTTGAGCAGTTACCATGAGTGTAATGATATGTGAAGAATTTCCTCCCCTCCCAGATCAAAGTCAAAATTAAGAGAGTGGATCTTCTGATGGTGCCATCTATTGAAGAATTCTTAAAGCATAGCGTACTTTCACCTTCTAGTTAATCGAAAGACGCGTCCTTCTGACTTAATTTTGCAAAGCCGTCGGCAAAGCGAGCTTGGCTTCTCTAAGTATCATAAATAACATAACATAAAATAAATAATAAATAACAACGTAACATTAGCACATATCATAAATAACAAAGTAACAGTTTACGCGACGCTCGCGTTTTCATGAATATGATGAATCATTTGCAGTATTTCTAGTTTTTCTTGTTTAATACACAATTTCATTGAATTAAGATAAATAATAAAACTATAACACTTATTTTTTTCACAAACTACAGTTAAAATTTTGCCTAACCAGACGCTCACGTTATGACTTCATTCAATTTTATGGTCAACATTTACAACTAAAATAAAATATTACAGGTTTTGTTAATAAAATAAAATAAGATATAAGAAATGTGTATTGTAATTTAGGATTTAAAAAGAAGATATTTTTCAAATCCATCTTATAAAACTGCATTTTTTATACCTTGGAATGAAAACATATATAAGACAATTCTAAAATCTTTTACTGGACAAAAAAGTGAATTTTCTTACATATATATCTTTTTCACAGATATTTATCAGTATACATAATATATCTAACACTAAGAATTAATAAAAAAATGTGCTTAAAGAAGAAATGATTATTTATCAAAGTTAATTCCGAATATTCTTAATTATAAAAAATTATAAAACTTGGCATATGTCAATGACACTGTAAGATCTGTATGAAATATAGAATTTCACTTTGTTTAATTTTTATTTATAATTTTTGAAAAAGCAAAGTGTTATGGATGTATAGTATATTATTGATTAGTTTCAAAACAATAAAAATATTTCTCAAACTAATGATCTCTCCAGAAGATTGCTTTTCGTGAAATGACACTTGAATTTTTACTTACAGTAATGGGTTTTGACGCCAAACAGTCCGCAATTTGGAGATAACTGTTTTATAATCTAATATCAACGAAAATCATTTGTTAGATTTTGACAAGAGAAAAATCAAACATAGAATAGGATCCTAACAATATCTGCTCTGGTTAATTCCAAGTCTTTTATTTTTATGTTGTTTTCCTTAGAAATAGAAGGAAATTGTTTTCATCAATTTCATCAAGAGTAATTGCCAATAACTATCAGTGAAGTTATTATATTGATCCTTTCGTTGATTAATCGCACTAATTATCGAACAGTATCTTTTATTCGTAAATTTAGAAAAGTTTCAAATTAAACTCTGACACATTAAATAATTCAAAGTTATGAAGAATATAATATTTTAAAAACTATCATTTTAATTAAACTTTTAATCAAATAATTGAACTACCGAAGTTAGACAAAAGTCTTAGTAATAATGTGAACATTGAAAGTGTGAGAAAAATATTAAACAAATAAAATTCATGGTACTAACATTCTTTCTAAAGAAAAAATATTCAAATCTTAATCACACTGGCTGAAAGTATTCATCATTCAAAGCAGGTTTATTACTTAGTCTGGAAATATAAAGAACTAAATATTTTTTGAATGCATATTTTTGAACGAGTGATTTCTTGAGTTTAAAATTATTTTTAATATTTGAATAAACTCAAGGAACAAAAATAATTATTCCATTAAAAAAATGAAACAATAATGAGGCAAATCAGAAATAAAATATTATAAAAAAGAATTTGATGCCTTAAAATTGTTTATTTAAATCGTTTAATTTTTCTTAACGAAATAAAAGTCACAGCTTCGGCTTTAATAATAATAATTTTTTTAAAGGTAGAATAAATCATAAATTTTCTCCAAACCTGAAATATTTCTTAAAATCTTACTTTTTAGGTGATAAGTAGCGTTAAAAATATGACGCCACTTTGAAACTTTTAATCAAAATACAATTTAGAAACTATGTTAAATGGAAATAAAATTTAATTTTTAAATACATTAGCATAAATTTTTTTACAGAATTCAAATTCTATTTACAATGAAGATAGTTCATATTACAAAATATGATTTAAAAAGATCTTTGACAATTTTATATTTGAAAGTTGAAATAAATCTGTCTTAATTTGCAACAATTTACACAATGATAAGAAAAGTGTATTTCACAAAATTTTATTTAAAGTTATGGGAGTTAAAAACATTTTATTTTATGAAAAAGTTTTATTGAAATTTAATATTTTTATTTAAATATTTAGGCTTAAAACAATTATTTTTTTAGCTCAAAATTTAGTAATGTATTGGGATTTAACGAAGGGCGCGAATTATATTCTTTAATTGATCTAAAAATTCTTATTGTATATAAATATTTATATGTAAGCGCTCTAGAATTTGATACTTTGAATTTTGCTTTGTAATTCACGTGATTAGTGTTACTTAAATAATAACTAATTTTGTATCGTAATTACTATTACAATATTTTCATCAATAGTATTTAATTTTTTTATATATATCATTTTTAAAGTTAACTCGCGCGACGATACGCATAGTTCTTTTATAGTATTGCTCTTTTATTTAATAACAATGCAAAATAAATGCGTGTCTTGAAAATATTAATTTCGCACAAAATTTTAAAAAAAATATTATATTTGCTTGACACGTATCAAAATTTATCTTCAAAATATGTGATTTAAATCGCTGAAGTTGTAATAAAGAAATATGCTAGAAGACATGTGATCCTTAAAGCAACACTCAGGTATAATTTTATATAAAATAAGTATAAGAAATGATATTCTTATAAAATACTTTAAAAAATGAAAGATTTTTTTTTATATTTTTAAATATATAATTTGAATGTGTTGAAAGTATATGTTTTCCCCTATAATTTGTCTGGAACTTCAATATAAAGGGAAATTAAATAATACAACAAATATTTTTTTAGAAAGATGATGGTTAAATGAAATTAATTATAAGAAGCTTTCATGAAAAGGGAAATGGTACAGCTTTGTTACATAAATCAATTTTTAGATAGATGCCAAATACTAAAAGTTTAAAATTTCTCTTTATTTTTTAGTCTATGCTTATAGGTTTATCATTTACTTTGATTTTTTTAAAATGAAAAGCACACCTGTAGTTTACCCTGATTTAGTGTGAAAATCAACACCTGCCCACAACATTTTCCAATATAAAGGGGGAGCGAAGATTCCATCATACGTCGAAGCTATCAGAAGTTTCAGGTAAGTAACTTAACTCATTCAGTAAAAATACATAAAGCGTAACAATTAATTCATTATTATTATTGAAATATGAAAAAAATACTTTTTTAAATATTACCGTATTGAATAATTTATTTTTAAAGTTAAATTATTTGAATATAATGAGTACTGAGAAATTATTTATGTATGTTTTAAGTACGAGTTATCTATCAGAGTTATTTTAATAAAAGATTTAATGCAAATTTTTATTTCTTGTAGTTAATTTTAAAAAATGAAATGTTAAGGGAGAGTATCATATTTTAAACTGAATGAAAATAATTTCATAATATTTAATAAGAATTTCATTTTTAATTATCGTCATTAAATGTAAGTTATTAAGTGATTAAATTATTTATATTATCATATCTATGTTATATTCATTAGTATGTATTTTTATAATATGTATATTTATATTTTATGCAAATTATTGAATACATTTATAATTCATCTATAAAACAAATATTTGTTGTATCAAAAAATAACTTTCATTATAAAAACAATAATATTGTATTTTGTTACATTCTACATACATTAAAAAAACTTTAACAAAAAAAGAAAAAAACTGTAACATTTAACAAGTAAACTAATGTTAGCAAACTAACTATAAGTAATAGCTGTTTATTTTGTGCACGAAGAAATTTTTGCCTGAAATATATGCTTTTTCTTATCTGGTAGAATGGACAATGTAGAAAATTTTAAATTGTCATTTTAAACACCAATTTTAAATTTAAAAATTATAAATTGTCACCACCAATAACAGAGACATCCCCATTTGATTAGAATGCATTAAAACTCACAGAATCTGTGAGACATATTACAATAAGAATAAACAATAAAACTTTTTTACTAATAATTCAATTAAAATAGTTATAGTTCTTCTCATTTGTGATTAAAATTATTTTTATTTTAAATCATAGTATTAGATTTAGTAAAAAAATTCAAGGATACAAAGGTACTTAATAATTCAACTAATAGAAGTTTTCTCTGTTTCCAATGCCATAATTTTTAAATTTTAAATTTCTTAAGATGTAAATCTTTTTAATCAAATAAAAAGCCGAGGTCTTGTGGACAAAAATGGAGCTTAGATTTTGTTAAATTACCATAAAAGGAAAAAAAGAGGGGCAATATTTTAATATCTGTCTCTGAAAATATTGCATTTTTAATCATAACAATGCAACTGAAATAGAGAAAATAACAAGAATTATGAATTTTTAACAAAGAAAAAACTTTAATAAATATTTAATGTCACATAATTTAATTATTCTTTTCATTTTAGATAAAGCACCATGTTGAAGATCGTAGGAATTCTCGCTGTAAGTTTTTTTTTTTTTTTTTTCTATCAAACCCTAAGTTTTGTAATCAAAATATAACTTTTTAAAATTTACAATAATGGATTAATACCTATATATTAAATCATTTTATTTAAACAAAAATATCAAAAAAATTTTTCTCGCAAGAATTTTATGTGTCAATCTTTTTTCTAAAAATTACTTATTTCAATGAAATAAAAAGAATAATCTTGTATATGTATGTGTTGTGAATGATGTGGGAGTAATGCAAAATTTCAGGCCCACATAGTGATATTACTTTGATTTATTAAAACTGCTTGATGATTAATATTTGCATTAAAGCTATTTTCTATAGGTAAAAAATATATAAAATTATACTAAATTTATGATGTTTTATAGTTAGAAAATATTTACATAATATTATTTATTTCAATATATGTTTAGAATTAGGATATTCATGTTACAAAGCTCCTCATACTATGAAAATAATGATTACATATATATTTAATTAAAGGAGAAACATAAAATTTTATAATGGTTTAAAAATTCTTAGAAAATATTTGTCAGTATTGTTGTCTGAAGCAAACATTTTTTTTAAATATTTGACATTTATCCCAAATTATTTTTAATAAAAGAATAATATTAACATAAATTTAATTAATAAAAATAAAAAATATCAAGAATATCTATTATAACTTGCATTTTTAAAAATCATATTTAAAATTATTCATTTCAGGTGAAATATATATATAGATGTTTTGGTTTTAAAATTTTTATAAATTTAGAAGTTTCTGTATATCTAAAAAATTATTTACTACTTACGAAAATACATACAAAAATTGTAAAATTCTTTTTAGCTATATATTTTGTCGAAAATTATATACTCAGATAAAAAAAATCAAAATTTGAACTTTTTTAAAAACCTTATTAATTAATTTTTAATTGAATTAGAGCTTAAAATTCTTCAAAATTTCATTCAATGAGAATATAAAATATTTTGTATTCATGAACTCGATTTATTAATGAGCCAATTATTGATTTAAAAATCCTTTAACTATAGTGATCAAATACTAAAATTATATTATTCAAGCTACTAAATATTATTTAAAGAATTAAAATCATACTTTTCAATTTAAATTTTACTTATATGACATTTTAGAGGCATAATTTAATAGCACAGCTGGAAGTAATTATATATTTTACCATAATTTAACTAATCTTTAAATAAATAAAAATACAAATATCTTTGTAATTTTTTATAGATTTTATGTATTTTTTATCTTTTCACACATACGAAATACTTAAGAAATAATCTAATGACTATATTTGTAAATTCCAAATGCTTTATATTTAAGCTCAGTTTCTTAGTGAGAAGTCTAATTTTTCTATAAAAGGACGGAAATGTCAGTTATGTTTAATAACAATGTTAAGAAAACGAAATATTTTTGAGAAAACATTTATTTTATGGTGTAAAAAATTTTGTTTTTCGAAAGTGAAAGAAAAGAAAATGTTCAGGAATCTGAATTGATCTTTATCAGAACTTTATAAAAGATTCTTGAATAGCAACCTCTTTTGATAACGTAGACGTAATTCATTCCTTTACAGATTTATCAAAAAAATATGTCAGCTTGTTTTTAAAAATTTTGCTACATAAACAAAAACTAATTCATAAAAGAAGTTGCATGTAGATGCATATAAAAAATTTTTCTTAGTTAAATTAATAATTTTATTTTTTAGTACTGTTTATTAGAGTAACTTTAAGAAATGAGTTATTATATTTTTATGGCAATTTCCTAATAGAAATGAATGCTTGACGACTATTCTTAGCTAAGGTAAACAAATTAGTTTGATTATTGTTTAGAAGACTTGAAGTTTGCTTATATCACTTACTAAGGATTAAGATAAATTAAGGTTTAAAGCCAAAAAGCGCTTGGTGAACTTAAGAAAATTTATTAAATATAAACTAATTGTGCTTGTTTTTATACAACTTCATTCATGTATTCAGTTTTTTTAGTTGCTGTTAGATTATTTTTATGAACTTCCTGTATTTCTAATGATCGATATAGACAAAATCTAATTTACTTTCAATTTTCACGAAAAACTCTCATACATCGAATTAATTATTTTACAATTTTGAAGATATTTATTAAATGATATTGTGTTGTTGTTGTTGCTTATCCCAACTGGTGTAACAGTAGCATCACACTAGCACCAATTTGAAAATTAATTAAGAAATGATATTGTTAACTTATTAAATGATAATGATATTGTTAACTGAAGAATTCAAACTTCGCCCAAATAGAAAGATTTGTATAAATAGTAATGTATTAAGGCAAATGGTATTTGCAAGTGTTATCCCAAAATACCAGGTTAGAGAAATAAATAATTCTAAATAAAGTAATTAAATAACAACTAAATAAGCAATAAATAACGTAATTTATGGTGACGATAAAATTTAATTCAAAGAATAATGGAATAAGTTACATTTTATTTTATATCTGTAGTAAATGTACTAAAAAATTATCAATGTGATTTATTTGCTAATTTATTTTTCCATATTTATTTGTGAATAACACAATTAAAATTTTTTTAAAAGAAGAAACATTTTAATATGTATATGAAGGTCCCATCCAAACAGATATGCTGCTAGGATATAAAGAAAACTATTTTATTTAAATCTCTTTAGAAGAAATTACTTTAATTAATTAATACATTTATTAGTATGCTTCATACTTACGATATAATAATAACTTGTGCTCAATAATGAAAAAGCTCTTTTCTCTTTTTATAGCTCTGCCTTTTTGCCACAGCTTTTGCTGCTGACGATGACGAAAAAGGTGAATTTTTTTCAAATTTTTATTGACCAATAAAATTGCATAATATCACAAGCTTAACGTAAATTTCTCATTTCTTGTCATTTTAAATAATTTTAAAAATAATTTAATATCTTTTAGATACAATTTTTCTACTTTATTCTTTCAAAAAACTAATTTTTATTATTTTTTATTCCTAAAATTTTTGGATATGCAAAAAAGATACACTTCAACTTCTACTTTCATAATACCAATTCACAATAAGGATTACTCATTTTAAATTGCCAGTATTAGAAAAACTAAGTTTTTTCGATGGTAGCTTGAATTTACAGCCAAACTTAAGTAATAAAATATAGATAGCTGATTTTTTTACTATTTTTTCTAGTTATATAGAGGAATAATTGCAGTAACCTGAATGTAAACTTTCAAATAACTTCTAAGAATTTAAACTTATACGGATTTTCCTTCAAGTTTATAGTATATTTACAGTACATTCAAAATATTGAACATATTATTCAGTATTTTCATTTTAAGTTGGGAAATATTTAATTTAAATTAAAATACTTATTTGTTGAAGTGTATTTGTAATAAAATTGACAATAATAATAAAATAATAATTAAAAATAGCATAAAGAACATTCTTTAATTAATGATAATTTTAACACCATTTATTCCAAGTTTTTCAGAAATTTTTCTTGAATGAATTCAATATTAGGGCTAACTTATTAGAACATTATTCAATGTACAGTATTAATTTTCAAATAGGGAATAAAGAAACCTTTTCAATAAAATATTTAAAACTAATAAAAAAAATTCAGCATAAATTTTTAAATGCGTTGTTTTTAAATTTTCCAACAGTTAGTTTATGGCAAAGTGCTGCACACATGAAAAAAATTTCATAATATTTTTCATAAATTTTCTTGGAATTACTAAAATATAAAGCTAACCAAATAGTGAAATAAATCCAGTTTTCCGAAATATCGGCAGTGTATCGTTCAAGAACTCGGTTATTTCCAAGAATAATAATGTACAAGTGATATAATTCAGCAAGCAGTGATTATCAATATCACATATTCGCCAAGGTCAGGGTCCATTATCTTTTTATTGAAAGACGCATAAACAAATCCGGAGCCGAGATGAGATAATTTTTCCAAAATATCATAATCAATTTCTATTCCAAAAATCACATCAAGATGTTTACTTCAATATTTTTTTTTCTTCCTAACATTAAATAAGTGATGGAATAAAAAATTATTGTCCAAAAAAAATTTCATACAGGAAGCTAAATTCAGATAAATGATGATGAGTTTTACTCGTTCCATTCTTGATAATCCATCATATTTAACGCCAACAAGAGAAGATCCAAATAAGAGCAAGTAGTGCAGTTCCCACCATTTGTTTTTATAAATTAATTGCGTGAGGAAATGGAATTCTGATTTTTTTCTTTTTTTTTGGATGTTTGTAAAAATATGAAATATGTGTATGTGTAAGAGCTAAATTCTGTATTTTGCATTAAGCTGATAAAGTTATAAAACAACATACTGGTAAAAAATTAAAAATAGAATTGTTTCAAAAGGAGGGTATATTGTTATAATTGGTAAAAGAAAATATCACAAAGAGATTTGTAAATAGAGTTTTACTATAAAAAATATCAAAAATGAAAAGAATAATAACTTAATTATTAATTTAATCTTTAATCATTTTTTCACATAAATTGATTATAGAGACATATAACTTATAAACGAAAGCTTCACGTAGTTATAAATTCTTATAATCATTATTTATTTGCAAAAATTTTTCTAAATATAAAGTGATTATTTCTTTCGTTCCAGTTGAGGTTATGATTACATCACTTTATTGCAATTTTCATTATTTTAAAATATCCATGACGTCAGATAACATTTCGTCTACGTCACACGCATAATTAACCACGATATTGTTTGAGACGGCGTTGTAAACTGCCTTCAAATCGCATTCTTCGAGCGGTAGCAAGCAAGGCGAAGTTCACCATCGAATGTCTGAGAATATTGTCGAAGTTCGTTTTGTAAATATGAAATTATTTCTCATATATAAAAAAAAATCAAAGTATCGGTTGGAGAAGACGTTTTTCATTCATTCAAGCCATTAATGCGTTGATAATAGAACAAAAGAAAAAGCAAAATGAAAAAGATAAGACAAAAATCCAATTCATGGTTAATTTAAATCGGCAGGCATGATTTAAATTTTTAAAAATTAAATTAATTAATAAAATTTTTAATTAAAAATTGCAATAATATTAGTCTCTTTTAAAAATCTTACGATTAATGCCTTGCTCAAGCCAATATTAAATTTTTCCTTTTTTTTGTTGAAAACTATATTTGTGATCGTTTGCAGTAGAAAAATTTTAAGTAATTTTTAGTTTGATTGTAATGTATATGCTATAATCTACAACAAAAGAAAAAAAAAAGAAAAAGGTAACGACGCAAAAAATAATTCATAATTAAATCCTTAGGATTAGTTTATGATTAAGAATAAAACGAGGTTCCTAATTAGGGAATCTATTCAAAAAAACTAATAATACAATTCTTAGATCATGCAAAATTGTTTCTAAGCTATACTTTTCTGCAGAGTATTTGTATGATCAAGAGTTTATGCATATTAACTTAATTTATCGTTTTCGAATCATGTTGCAGTGCCATCCGCCTGCGAGGAGGACAGAGCTCGTCGACTGAATGCCACTCTCACCGAGAGTATCTTGCACTTGATCCCCACCTGTGAGGAAAACGGTGACTATGCTGCTCTCCAGTGCTTCACCGCCAACGACTGGTGCGTCTGCTACAGGAGGAACGGAGAGAACATCAACACCCCATCCAAGAACATCAAGGCCTGTGACTGCGTCAGACAGAAGGATGATGCTGTCACTGCAGGTAAGAACTGGTCATTCGAATGCAATTGTGACAGTTTGACTCCTTAAGCCAGTCAGAGAATAAGCATACCAATAGGATTTATAAGCACATTAACTAATTAAGATAGATTAATTAACCTTAGATTATATGGTAATTTGAGCTGGGCAACAACTGATAATTTAATTCGTGGCTTAAAGTTGAAAACCAATTCGATGTAATTTTGAAATTTCACTTATTAGCCAATGAATACAATGCAGCGTCCCATAGTATTTATTTGTGACTTGTTAATTATCATTGAGAATTGATAATTAACAAATCATTGAGAATTGTTAATTATCATCACTCATTTCTGAAGGTTCAGATGTAAGAATCAAATTGAAATTTACTTTTCTGAAATCAAAAAAAAATTTTTAAGAATTGAAATATTATTTCATTTCGGATTAAGAAAGTAAGTTTAAGAAACGAGTTTATTCTTTTTTCTAGCACAGTAACAGTAGTATGAAATACATAGTTCAGTTTCTAGGTAAAATATTTTAAAAAATTCTACTAAAGTAGAATATCTCTTATGTTTAACTTTTTTAGAAGGATCAGCAATTTTATAATTAGAGATTACTATCATTATTTAATTAAAATAATGATAACATACTTTTCACACAGTTCTGGTAGATTTAAAGATAATACTTAAAATTTTAAATACTACTATCGTATGATATTAAAGAATGTATGTAATTTCTTACTAAAAGGATATTTTTTACTGCAGGAGATGCCTACATCCCCAAGTGTGACAAGAACGGTTATTTCCAGCCTAAGCAATGCCAGCGAGATGAGTGTTGGTGTGTCGACAAGAGCGGAAAAGTTCTGACCGATCCTCAGACCGGAGATGTAAAATGTTAACTTCTTTGTTTTTTGATGTAGAATAAAAGTTTCTCGAAACTTGTATTGAATTTCTTTATTTCTGTCGATATTTATGACCACTGTTGTTCAACTTTTAAAAACGAATTCGAATTATTCTTCTTGAAAACGATAAAAAATATATAAAGTTACATTTTTAAGATTATCCTTTTTTTTTGAAAGGAAAAAAAAAAAGAACTTACTTTGGACTTAATAACATGGTAGCTTCTTGAATAGAACAGTTGGAAATTTGCCAAACTGAAGATTGACATGAAATAACTACTAGAAGAAGTTACGAGGGAAGTAAAAATAACATGTGCATATATTGATTTTCTGATAAAATGGAGAATCATATAAAATATTTGCGTGTTTTTCCTAAGCTTAAATATAAATCGGTTTTACTTTTGTTCTAAAATGCCAGTGAAATGCAATGAAACATACTTTTATTTTCTAGAAATAATTGGTTAAAATAAAGAATGTTCTTGATGTACTGAATAATAAAGAAAGCCCAAAATATAAATTCCTTTTTCCGAATAAAGCTTAACTGTGGAAATGTAGGAAAGCCATATTAATCTTTTTCCTCTACATTCTACTTTTTTTTAATTTAAAGTCGAATCTCACGAAAATAATAAAATTTAATAGAAATATCTAGCAATGTATGTAAATAAATCTTTTTTAACTTCTCTTTTGCCTTGAAAACAGTTTAAAATGTTTGATAAATTTAATAGTTATGGCATAAATTATTTCTCAACTTTTATTCTTATTTATCATGTTGATACTTTAAAATATCTTGATATTTAACTGTCTCTCTGATTAAGCTGACTGATTTCAGAGACAAGAATAAATTGTTGAAGGAAGTCAAATACGACAATATATATAAAAACAAAAGTAATAACAGCTTAAATGTTTAAAAGAGATATAGCTTACATAATTAACATAATTTCTATAATCCAATAAGTTTGTAAGAATAATACTCTTAATCCAAATAAAATTTGTTGTGCAAGAATCAATAAAAATTCAATTTGATTCGTATTTGATTAAAATAGCTTTTGTTTTAATTATTTACTGTTCATATCATCATTTAAAATCTTTATTTAAATAAAGCTCTATCATAAATCCTGAATATTCCTTATGTAAATGTGCATAAATTATCATATTGAATTAATCTTTTGCTAGCTATATTTATTACAACGCAATATTCGGTAAATAATGTGGTCACGTCTGAATAACATACATGTGTGCTTGTGAATAATTGTTTGATGCTTATCTGCTTATTCAAGTTCCACAACAGATTGAAATTTTATGCATATTGTGTAAATTTAGTAGTTAGGTTTCAAATGAAGATTAAAGCTTATGATATCACATAATCAATAGAAATATTCCATATAAAGATCCAATGGAAAATCAATAAAAATCTTCCAATAAAAATATTTTTACTGGGATTTATCCATATTTAAAAGTAAATAAATTATGTATAAGTATTTAAAAGTACATAAAGAGGATATTTGGTATCTTATCTCTAACAATCACAGCATTTGCTTTATCTTTTTTTGTGTTACAGTAACTACGCATATAATGCTGTCGCATTATAAACTTATTGAAACTTAAAGTTATTGTCCAAACAGTTGTAGGTACTTTTTTATTAATCTTTTTGTGGCTCAGATGCTAGATAATCCAGGACGCAAAACTCTGAATTTTTTGGCGGTGAAGAAATGTTGCCAAGGCGACGTATTGTGACGAGCGTGATGACGTAAATACTAGTATTGCCAAAATAGAATTTTCTGCATAATTCTTAAATATCCGCATCTCTATGACGTAATAAAAACCAAGTTGCCAGGTACATAAGAGAATCAGGTAAAAAAATCACCAAACTCAGAATTTGGCATGTTGGATTATATAGCATCTGTGCCATTTTTATTTTACCGCAACAATATTTTATTCCTAGTGTAAGATACAACAAAATATTCGAGAGTGAGAATTCAGATTTATGGTAGCATGAAAAACACATGAGAAATTCCTTCGACAAATACGGCCACAAGCTTATTAGTCGGGTATCTTGTTGCATTCATAAATATCTCAAAAACAATCAATAAAGCAATTTGCTTATTATTATAAGATTTTTTATTATTTGTTTGTGTACAATGCGCTTCAAGCTGGCTATTTCTGAGACAGAAAAGTCACTTAAAGTTGATTACCTCGTGATTTTAAATCACAGTAAAGTAATTCAGTCTACCCATGAGTTGATATCCTCTTCACTATATGCCACCAACGGAGAAACATTGCAACCATGACTTACTTCATACACCCAGCAGGCCATTAAGATCTTCAGGAGATTTAAGATAGATCTGATCACTTCTCGGTCACTTTCGCAATCGGACCACCGTTGCCTCTTCATTTTGTAAACATATCATATGTTCATATTAAAAAAGCAGTTGAATATGAACCTATTATTCTAGAATAAAACCTATTCTATATAGAATAAAACCTATTCTGCTACTATAATATGTTCATATTATAGAAGCAGAATAGGTTTTATTCTGCTTCTATAATATATTCTGAAAAATACACAAAACACTCGGAAAAGTTACGCTCTTCAATAATATAAACATAATAAAAATAAATTAAAAATTGATTTTGTACCTTATGTAAAAAAACACTTTCTTTTCAAAAAATCTCTTCATAATCTAATATATAATACCCAATATATCAATGTAATTTAAACTTTTCTAAAAATTATTTGTGAAACTTCTCTTTTTCAGTTATCTTCAGAAAACTTCCACGATTATTTCTTTTTATATTTTTTTCCATAACTTCTTCATTAATAATATCACGAAAAGTATGAAAAAGTGAACCAGTTCTTATTTATGACTAGAAATAACTTATGGACTTCAACAATCATGGAATCTCTTTAATGATGAATTTTTCTAAACGTATTATTTCATGCGAAACAATGCTCTTTAATGTACTCAAACTAGTGTCATAAATTAATGAATAATGTTTAGTAAGTGAAGTCACGTTTTATTTTTATTCCTACCGTTGAATCGATTCTGGAAGATCAATTCAATAATCGATAAATAACCTTAATGTCGGTTTCATTCCGACAATCTTATCAAACATAGCTGCATTTGACTGAATGCAGCTATAATACATCTTAAAATGAAAAATACAATATAAGATGCGAAGACTATTTAGAAAGAAAACAAGCCTCCGGTGATCTCCATTCTAGACAGGAAATATAAATTTCTCTGGGAAAAATATTTCATATTAGAGAGCTTTTATCGCGAATTATTTTTAATTAGAGAATATATTTTGAGAAAAAATATTAAACTTGCATTATATAAGATTCCTGTAATGATGTTATTTAAATACATGTCATTATTTAAGTATCTCTCAAAGGAGATATAGTCATCATGATTTTCATTGGGACTTAAAATATTATGTGGACTCCACTTTGCCTAATTGAGGCCCAGAGCATCTTGATGGGCCACTCTCTGCTTCTCTACAATGAACTTTCTATTTGACTGACAAAGTAAAATAAACTTTGTATTTGATTTGGAGGCCCCTCTGATGCGGGGTTCCAGGGCAACGTATGCCTTTGCCTTAGTCAGACTGGACATTATGTTGTTACAGGGTACAAATATTTCCTAATTTTTAAAATTTATTATACATTAATAGTGAAGCTTCGATTAATATTCAATAGATAATCGTTTCCATTTGATGATAGCTAATAAATTTTAAACTTAATGACTTGTTTAACTTGGGTCATGTTGGAAATATATGCTTGAAATGGAGACGTATAAATTTGTATTTATTTGAAATTATGGTTGCATTTTATACAACAAATAAAATAATCATCATCTCGCTCACACTTTATTCATTTAAATGGCTAATTAATCAAGTGATTTATTTGGTATGATTATCTTCTTCTTTAATAGCGTAACAATCTGTTGCAGGTCTTAGCTGCCTCTACAGCACGCTTTTTCCAGCCCAGTCTTTCCAGAGCGACACTTTGCCAGTTCCTAACTTTCAGTACTTTGAGGTAATTTTCAGTGTCAACGAGCCATCTTTTTGGTGATCTGCCTCTGGTATGGGAACCTTCGGGGTTCTTAAACGTTGATATTCTAGTGGAATTGTTTTCCCGGCTTCTCCAAACATGGCCAAGCCATCTTAGCCTATTGCATCTGATAACCTGGGTAATCTGGGGCTGGTTATACAGCCTATACAATTCAAAATTATATCTGGTTCGCCAACAACCCTGTTCCTATACAAGCCCATAGATAGTTCTTAATACTTTCCTTTCAAAGGTTTCCGCTTTATATCGACATTTTAATGTCCAGGTTTCGCTTGCATATAGCAGTAAGGGTAGTATGAGAGAGTGTATTGTAAATTTTCAGTTTTGTTTTTTCTGCTGATAGGTTTAGATTATAGTTGCTTTTTCAGCCTGAAAATTATTTATTAGCGGATTTGATTCTGTTGGTGATTTCAGCTTTCAGCTTGTTTTTATCATTAATAATTGTTCCTAGGTATTTGAAATATCTAATTATAGTCACTTTAAATACTATAAATATTATTAGATTTACAGTAATCCCCCTATAAAACGGTACTCTTATAACTTTTTTTTCATATTATACGATTTCATGTCACTCATATAACACGTGTTCCCCCCCCACACACACACTCTCTCTCTATTTTTGCACTGCGAAATTTATTATAACTTGTAAGTTAACAATCAATTTCACGTATGTTTGCACATTGTGCAAATTATGTTCTTATAAAATTAAATTAAATTACTTTATTACATTTGTGTTTTTTTAGTTATTTGATTTATTTGAAATTAAATGTTTTTTTAATTAAAATTTTCTTAGTTTGATTTTAATAAAACGCGCACATATCATAGTTTTCCCTTAACATTCGATTTAAACCTCTTTAATGAGAAAAGTTAAACGTAACTCATTCATACATAATGCGTTATACGAGGTCATATGAGTGCGTTGTACGAAAATGCTCGTACAACGCGTTTTCCTATAACGCGGAACTAATATATCGTGTTATAGGGGAATTACTGTATATATATATATATATATATATATATATATATATATATATATATATATATATATATATATATATATATATGTGTGTGTGTGTATATTCTTTTGAATAGTATGTGTGTGTGCATGCCGATTGTTTTATATGCAGGGAATATAGGTCAGGAAAAACTTTTTAATGTATGATAAACAATAAGATAAAAATATATAACTAAGTTATATTAATTAAAATAAGTTATTACTGAAAATTTAAAACTAATTTTAATTTTCACATTCTTGGGTAAAATTTAATTAAAATTTTAATCATTAAATGATAATTTATAATTTTATTAACTGTAGTTGAAAATGATAATATGTATTAAATAATTTTACATAATTAAATGCAAATAAAACGCAAGAAAAATTTGGTTCATTTCCTTTTTCCATTAGTTTTTGCACGGAACTATTTCTATAGTTAGTACAAAAACTGTCCAAAATGTTTGATTAAATACTTTTTTTTTTATAAAACTATAATTATTTCTTGATTTAAATTTTAAAAAAAATGTTATTCTGTTTTGAAATAATTTGAAATATAAATTTTTTACTGGGAAAATTTATGTTGGATCTTGGAAATATTTGGTTCGAAGATACAGAACTTAAAACAGATTATGTAAAATCTCTAAGCAATCACTATAGATAACAAAATTATTTTTGTTTAATTTAAAAAATTACAGCCTGAGGATTTTTGGATTATCTACATCACTGTATTGTGGTCAATGGCCAGAAATCCATTCGTAAAGCTGGCTTCATATGAAAGAAAGCAGTCTAAAGATAATTGGTTTTGACATAGATTTTTATTTTTCTTACAAACAAAAAAAAAAAGGTTCGTTACCATCACGCCCAGTTGTGTTAAGCATGAGTTCGATTGTAAAGTTGTAGCAGTATCTATAATTATAAACCAAGAATTTTAGTAATGATAATTGATCACCTGCATAAATGTTTTTAGAGTATATCACCTAATTTCGTCGTTTTAAACGGACCTTGAATTAAGATAATGTACCACATTTACATTCTTCGATAACATATGTACATCAAATACGCATTTAGATGTATTTTGATAAGATTCCAATAATCAAGTATGTTCTTTATATTAAATTTATAGACCATCAAATTCATCGTTGAAGGAACAAATAATGAGTTTGGCTGTCATAAAATAATGGTTACTCAAGGAAAAAACTTAACTTAATTGCTGCTATGGAAACAAGTATTTCTTACTGAGCCTTTCATGGCTTATAGTCGCTTTAGAATTATATTCAGAGCTATTAAAATTTTCGCAATACGATCTATCTTTATTAATCTATCTTTCAACGCCAATAATTCTGATACGCAAGGATTCGCACTTTTCGGTAGAACCAATTGTTGAAATGATCAACATTCTATGTATTTGCTTAAATTTATGTGTAAATTTATAAAATCAAAAATTTCAGAATATTTGAAGTATTTATTTAAAAGCTTATATATAATGAAACAGATTTTAACAATCCATTTAACATTATCGTTATTTGGATAATTTATCTAAATGTAAATTGTTCTTACAGATTGTTCTATCAAAATTTTCTGTCTTACTTTCAATTTTGATTTCTGAGTTATGTGATACAGTAAAATTCAAATGAATTTGTGAACTAAGGTTATTTGCTTTTTATTCTAATTTATCTTGATATAAATATTTCTGTTATAATAAGCATTTATTTTAGAGATTTTGAAATAACATACTTAACTGTATTCCAAAAGGGATTATTTTTTTTCTTGTATCGAAAAAAATACCAAAAAATATCTCTTTACGTGTTTTGTTCAATGAGAATTTTTGTGGTCATGAAAAAACTCTTACAAAGAGAGTCCAAGAATTACTGTTCCTAAAATTAAAATATTTATGATACTTATATGTGTGTATAGAATTCCATGCCTAGATTAATAAAGGAAATGCCATATGTGTGAATTATGTATACTTAAATTTAAAAAATTGCTTTACTTAAGCTAAGAGAAAAATGTTAAATTAAAAAGCATACCGAATTTTCTTCCTAGGTCAAAATTCTTCATTGAAGTAGCGAGGAGAAGTCATCCAGAAATCCTCAATATCAATCGATTTCGAGAAAGTAATAATTTTCTAGAAAAAAGTAATTTTCGAGAAAGTATAGTCACCAAATAATCATACTTCCTCGAAATTAAATTAATACAATTTCTCTAAAAATGTTTTTATTTATTGACCGTAAAGTGGTTGTTCCTTTCATTACAGTTGAGATCCTGAGTACACCACTTTATTAGGATTCTCATTGGTTTAAAATATCCATGACGTCAGATAATGCTTAATCTACATTACATCGTATTGAAGCAGCGTCGTAAATCCAACTTGTCGACGAATTTTCTGCCTGCCTTCAAATCACATTCTTCGAGCGGTAGGAAACGATTCGAATTTCACCATTGAATGCCTGAGAATAGTGTCGAAGTTCATTTTGTTAATAAAACGATTTCTTATATAAGGAGTAAAGAATCAGTTTGAGAAGCCGTTTTCCATTGATTCAAGCTATTAACACGCTGACAGAAGAAAAAGTAAATGAAAAAGGTAAGACAAAACATCAACTTTATGGTTAATTTAAATCAGCGAGGATGATTTGGATTTCTAAAAATTTCAATAATTATTAGAATTATAAATTTATAATTGCAATATTTATAAGAAATATTTTCTTTAATCTTAAGACTATTGCCTTGCTTACGTCAAGATTAAAAATTTTAAAATTTTTTTCAAGATTAAAAATTACGTCAAGATTATATTTTTATTTTATACTTTTTTGACTTAGATACTTCTCCATTTTCATACGGTACTATAAGACTAGTTTTTAATTGAACATAAGCATGCGAAATAAATTAATGTCTTTCAGTAAAATGATTAAAAAGATTAAAAAAAAAGAGAATGGATATTATTTTGATGAAAAAATTATAACATTGACGGCCTAATTGTGACTTAAGTAGTAACATTCGAAATTATTTTTTTTAATTTGCAATTGTGAAGCTAAAAATTTACAAATTTCCAGGAGAGGAAGAGCACAGTTAGATCATTCTGAATAACACAAAAATTCTGGGTCGCCATTTCTGTTATACTGCTATAGGTTATTGAAAAAAAATTGGATATTTCGACCGTGATATGCTGAAATTAGTATAATGAAGCAACATTATTCATTTATTTCAGCCTATCTCCGTACGGCTATAATGTCCCAACAATCAACGTATTCGATAGTCAGGCGTTTCGTCTATGGATTATTTCTTATGGGGACATGAGACATTTTTATGTACGAAATGTCTGTTGATAGCATTAGAGACTTTATTACATCCATTGCTGCTTCTTCTGGTAAAATACAAGACACGTCTTGGAAGTCTGAATTACATCCGCAGATTATCAGTTTCAACTTTTTTAATTATTAGTTAATGTTTATTATTTTATTTTTGTGTTTATGAATGCATATTTCTCCTGCTTTGCTCCTGCTCGCTTTCCATTTTTGTATTTTATATCTACATCATTATGGCCTTCTTTCTTTCTTTTTATGTAATATATGTTCTCTTTATCGGAAGGTAGAGAGTTCGAATATCGGCTTAAGTGAGGATCTGCCTTGTTGACTAAAGGTTTGTGGAGTGCATGAAATATGCAGTGATTGCAATGTCATCCAAGTGAAATGATACTTTTTGGGCTGGCAGGTCAATGATTAGGGGCTCTTCAGCTTAATCCATACTTTTAAACTACAAAAATTCCTACCCAGTTGCTAATACTATCTGGTTGAGCATAACTCTGGGCAAGGTGCATGAAAATATGTTAATGCAACAACACCCTGTATAATCATATTTCTTTGATTTTTATCACTTCAATGCTTAAATACATATTATTTATTAAAAACATTTCTTTTGTTGAGCGATTTTTACACAAATGGACACAAAAAGTCATTTTGAAGATAAATATTTATCAGTTTGTTGGGATAAACTATCAGTCTTGAAGCAATCGAAAATATTAGTTTATTTTTAAGTAAATTATGATTAGATAAGTAGACTGGTGTAATATAGTTTTTCAGATGTATTCTAGTACTTATGAAGTTATGGAAATTAAAATTTCTATCAACTTTTACACTTGTTTCAATTCTATATATCGCGAATCTTGCATTCAATAAAATAAATCATAAAAAATATTCGTAGCAAGACACATATTGCGATATATTTCACTGATAAATACCCCACAGAATGTCATACAATGAAGTGCTTGAATTTACAAGATTGAAAATGAATGCTTTTGAAGTGATTCTTTCAAAAACATCAGTGTTTTGCTGTCCTGCCGCATTTGTTTCATATTCACATATCATGCATTTTACAGTAAAATATTCTGTTGTTAATGAGCACAAATCGCATCTAGACAAAGACACGCGTATATTAATATACCAATGCTCTTGCATAGTAGAAGGATCTTTAAGGTTCGAAATTATTACCAATTTTTAACATTCACATATTTTTAATATAAGAACACTAACGGGATATTTTATTAAGACATAGCAATAAAATATGCGATAAATGGTGATTATATCTTATATTTATTGTTCTGAAATAGAAAAGGAAAAAAAGCAGAGTAATTTATCCATCCAATTTAGTGATCTCTTTCTTTTTGTTCTTTCACCCAACCATTTTTAAAAAGAATCAATAACCAAAATATTTCTAGAGAACATAAGCAATAATACGTCATTCATACAATCCGTTAGCAGTTAATTTTATAATCTTTGATTCATTATATTGTTTATCAAAGAATCAACTCAATAAAAAACCATCTGGAATATTAATAGTCACCACAAGTATATACAATCCATTATCAATTAAATCCATAAGATGCTGAAACTATTGTTCCATTATAATTAAATTAATAAAAACATATACATTTGTTCTAAATAGAAAATACATCGAAAACATAAAAATCAGATAAGCAGAATAAATAGTTGGATGGATTCATTCATTCTGAATACCCTACTTCATATTAGAGTTGGGTTCTGCTATAGCGCTAAGTAAAGTTACGGTTGAACCAAGGTCAAAAATATGATTTATGTTTCTTTTACTGTTATACTGATGATTTCGTTTGAAAATTGTGTGCCATGTGTGGATGGAAACATAAAAATAAGCAATAGGTATAAAGGGTTGACCACACACTTTTGTGTATTTAGATTTATTGCTATTTTTTTTCTTACACATTTAAGAATTTTTATCAATCTTTCTGTTAAAATTAGTGCTATTCTTTTGATAACCAGAATATTTTCATGATAACATTAAGTAAAAATGAAATGCCTTTTTATAAGATATGAAATAAATATAAATAAAACATGTAAACTATATTTACCTATTATTTTTAATGAACTTACTTTTGAAAATTAAATTTTAATATTTTTATAAGACACTGTTCTGAATGGAGTTCAGAATTTAAATAAATAGTTATATTTTATTTTTATTTGCCATAAAAATTTTCAAAATTCAAGGATATTTTAGGATTTAGGTTTAAAATTTCAAGAAAATTTTACTCTTCCGTAATTCAAATAAATATATTTTAGCTGAAGGTTAATCATAACGATGATTATTCCTATAATAAATATAAATTTTATCCTTAAAATTAAGTCATTTAAAAGAACTGCAAAAATTACAATATGTAGTAATTGCTTTAATCCAGCAGAAACATAAAAAGCATTTTATTAATCTATTAATAGTTTATCTACAATTAATCGATTAATCAATAACAATAAAAAATTAATCAATAACATTTGTTCAAGAAAAAACAATGAAAAAAGTTTTTAGAGGTAAAAATAAGCGACTAAGCAAATAATTGTTTGAAAAAAAAAAAAAGAAATCAATTCAAGGTAAAAATTTTGACTTTTTCATGAGCGAAAAATGTAAAGATAAGTCATTAAGAGATAAGCTTTACACATTCGATTGCACAAACGCAGCTGTTCAATTTTCAACATCTTCAATGCAATGTATTCAAAATAAAATACACTTAAAAATTGAATATTTTCATTTCTATATTTATTTATTATTATTTATACCATCTGGTTCTACTTCGTTCTCCAATGCTTGCTAAAACACCATACAAAATGAAAAACATACATGGTATATCTTGCAATGCTTGTAAATATGTAGCAATATACCAGTATATATATATATATATATATATATATATATATATATATATATATATATATATATATATATATATGTGTGTGTGTGTGTGTGTGTGTGTGTGTGGGTATACATATATATATATGTATATATATATTATATCTATATATATACATATATGTATATATATAGATAGATAGATATTATAGTATCTGCATTTGGGAAAAATATAATAAAATTCCTTATGTAAATATAGAAATTGCATGAGTTTATATACATAAAACAACAAAAACACACATCCTTAATAATACATTATAAATAAAAAGTAATCGAAAAAAGTTAAGGAAAATTACCTCCATTTACAGAAATGGAAAATACTTTTTTGACTGAATAAAAGATTGTGCATAAATATATAAAAAATATATATATATATATATATATATATATATATATATATATATATATATATGTGAGACTATAAAGTAATTTTTTCCTAAAATACAGGGTGTCCATGAAAAGTTAGACTTATTTAATATTTAAAAATTCATAATATGATAAAAGCAAATTCTCTTAAAAAAACTGGAAATTAGAGCACAAAATATTTATTTAGTAGTAACCTAAATAATAAGTAATCGAAAAAAGGTGGTTAAGGCATCGCTATTTGGTCCAGAAAGACTGAGTTCGATTCTCAATACCGCCAAAGACATTCCAAGTGCATGCGATATACGTGTTCATTAAATCTGTTGAATCGAAAGCCCTTCTGTCGGTCGTTTAGCAGTTACCATAGGTGTAATGATATGGAGAAAATTCCCTTCCCCTCCAGATCAAAGTCAAAATTTGCTTCTGATGGTGCCATCCATCGGAAGAGTCTTAGAGCGAAGACACTTTTTCACCTTCGTTGAGCTCTGACTGAATGAAAGACGCAGCCTTTATTTTTAATTTCACGTAGCCATCGGCTAGCGAGATTGGCTTATCCAAGAGCCATAACTAACAATAATTTTTTTAGTATGCTTACTTCTGATGTGCCTGTTCGATGTGATGTTTCATTTGGTCAACAATTGAGGATAACAGCAATATCATCGGAAAAAACAAGTTATTTTAGAATAGTCATCTATAATTTCACTGTAGCTACGTTAGGGAATTTATTTAAATAAACTACCATAAATTCCTTTTTTCCTTTTTGAAGTGTTATTATTAAAATTGCAGGGCATTTTTGATGTTTTCTCAATGGAAAATCTTTAACCATACATTTTATGCAAAAAGATAATTCACCACTTCTCTGAAATACTATCATTTGTTGAACAGCTCTTTGAATGACTATTTCACTAGAAAATGGATAAAGCGAAGTGGTCCGATTCATTGATCATTCAGATCAGCAGATAAAATTCCACAGAAACTTTTTTATTTTGGTGGTTTAGGAAGGACATCGTTCAAAATAGGAAATATTATACGTTGTTGTCCTAAAGCCTTGAATTACATAGCAATGAAGGCAGCGAATACTATCAACTTGGCAGAAAATCTTTTGCTATCATAATATTTTTCATACGATGAAAGGCGTACACGTAGAAGCTCAATGATGAATGCCATAAGAAATTTTAATCTTTGCAATTATTAAGGTAATTTATTTAAGTTGATATTTATTATTTTTATAATGAATAATTAAATATAAAAATGTATCAGATATTTCATAAAAACATTGAACAGTTCTCAAAAATGTAATTTGATGATTTCTTTTATCAGGTCCATTAGTAAGTTTTTGGAGAGTTTTTTCCCAAAATATATTAATAAGTTTTAGGTATTTTCTGATAGAGAATGTACTAAAACATAAGTTGGTTTTTGAGAAACAGCTTTGATGAAAATTAATAGCTTGAACTATTAGGCAAATTGATTTTCATTTATTTCAGTTTAAGGCCTTAACAATTGAAACTGTTGATTGACTCTTTTAAGCGACATTATCTTATTTGATTTTTATAAGCATGTTTATTGTAGATATTGAATCTATTCTATTAATATAAAGAATGAATGCGTGAAAGCCATCTAGCCTTCACTTTGACTGATGCATTTGCAGAAAAGCGGCATCCATTTTTCGACTGTCCAAAAATAACTGCTATAGACTTTAAATCCACTCTCTTTTACGGCGTCTAAAAGATTTGTAGCATAACACTCCAATATTATTATGCAATGTTCTATTAAATTCTAGAAAAATTTTATGAAAAGAGATTAAATTTCGTAAACGATAACAATGTAAATATTTTACAGTTAATGTAAATTTAGAACATCATAAGAACATTATAACCCTTAGATTACCAAATTATCTATAGATGAGTTCGAGTTTTGTACTCTAACTTTATGGCATGTACGCATAATTACATTGATTACTTATCATAATCAGTGTTACTAATTTTAGTCAGTGTAACACATCAAAATCACTGCCGTATTATTATATTTTTAAAAAAATTGTCAAACTGATAACTTTTCTAGTGGTAACTAATTTGACAGTCATGTGGAGACAAGAAATTCGAAATTTCGCCCAATAATATTCAATTAAATATGGGAACAAAAATAAAGAAAATATCTAAATAATAAAATATGCTTTTTTTTTATTTTTGTTCAAAACTAATATTTGTATGCATATAGAAACAAGTAAAATTGTTTTACTCGCTAAAAGCAAAAAATTTAAATGTCCTTTACTTTTAATGAGTCAGATATATATTATTGTAATTGGATAATATAATAATTGTAATTCATATTTGCTAATTGGAAAAGGTTTCTAAGAATGTCTTTGGATCCTTACAAATTTTTGTTCCCTTAGCGTAAAAATTACAAATGACTCTTTGTTCAGAATTGTTCGATTGATTAGTATCAAGCTTATTACTGCTTCTTTTCCAAAACTCCTTTTCCCCCTTCCTGTTTTTGATAACGAATTAAACACTTTAAGCTGCATTACGCGAAGGCAAGTATATTAATAATTTATAAAACAAGACATCTAATATATTTTTCAATTATGATTAAAAGTTTAAGCAAACTGTGCATTTATTCCATTATTGGATTTTCCTATAAAAGAATTGCAATAATTCTCTGTAATGAATTTTAAACTTATCATGTTTTACTTGTTATAATATTTCTAAGAATCTGCTTGTTTGTATCCCAATTTCCAACGAACACAGACGTAAATTCTATACATATTTTCGTAAATTCATTACATGCTTCAAAAGGTCAAAAAAGTATCAAACAAAATTTCTGTATATTTACGTCATTAAGAAGAAATAATGACTTCAGCTATGTATAAACACTTGAAAATCTAAGGTATCTTATCTTAAATCATGTCAAAGGTGGAAGCCACATTGGCTTTAAAATAAAAGGGGAGCCCAAAGTTCTTCATCAATCAACTAAGCTAAGAAACTCAAGAAAAGTAAGTACTGACTTGATTAGACTTTTTAACTTGGTCGCTATCTTATTTATTCATGCACATGCTATATTTAAGAATTTCATAAATTAGTTAAACCATATTTTAATTCAATTAAGATGATAAATTGGAAAACTATCTTATTAAAATATTATCACTATTTTAAAAAATAGTTATTCAATAAAATTTAAAATATTTCAAGTTTTGAAATTATATGATATGGAATTGAAATTATATTTCAAAGAAAACTAATTTATTTTAGAAGGAATATGTAAATAACAATTGCTAATAGCATCATGCAATCTAATGTAAACTGTTTTTCTCTGATAATTGATTCGCTATGTGAAAATATAAAACATCGGCTTCAAGTAAATATTTGCTTATAATTTTCTTAAGAAATGTAATAAATAGGAATTATTGATCAAAAATAATTATTTTCTTATACATTATAAATTAAATGTTTTATAAAGAAGTTGCAAAAGATAATTTATACGATACTTTTATTTTATGTATTATATTGATTTAATCATAGTGAAATTAATTGAGTAAATAATATAAATAAAATCTCCTTTTAACTATTTGTCTAAAAAATTATAATATTAAAAAATTGCATTACTTAAATTTTTTACTTATAATTAAAAAAAGTCATATTACTTATTTGCTCTCTCTCGTTATAAAATATACTAATTCTGGAAATAGTTTATCGCCTTTAAATATTGTATTTATTGGCTAGTTTTAAATTAATTTTAAATAAAAACGGATGATTAAAATGTTTTATAAAAATAAAAATATTTTAAGACATTAAATATATTTCAAAATGTAAATCTTTCATGTTTGTGTAAAATATTTTCTATTTAAACAAAATAAATTAAAATTTGGTATACAAAAACAGTTGAAATCGCTCTTATGTAATAAATAATTCTCCAAAATCTCATGAAAAAGGCATTAAATTTTTAAAAATCACAACTAAATATATTATATCTTACAAAAGTCGTATAAAGTAGAAAACAAATTACATGTATTAGATATTTCTATTCTAATTTTTTTTTAATAACATTCATTTTCATATTGAAATTAATGTATGATTATTATGTTATGCATGCATATGTTAACATTTAAACGTTATAAAATTCTTATTGTTGTCATTTTATTTAGTTGTTTTATGAGAAAACCAACAGTGTAAGCTGTAAAATTTTTATGCAAATTATTTAGTAACAAAATAATAAATTTGCGTCATAATAATTTTATTTTATGTATAAAATATTACAATTTAGAAATAATCATTTGCAGATGACTGTTTTATAAATATATTAATCCAGAATTAAGCTACACATACTATGAAAATGAATTACTTAAAATACTTTTTGCTTAAAATTAATCATTAATCAATCCAACTTAGAATAGGTTGGGAAGGAGAATCACAATATATTATTTAGGATAATATTCATATATACCATTAATTTCTTTTAAGTCACAATTCGAAACAAAATCTTAGAAAACTTCCATTTTAAATTATCATTATTATAAAAATTGTCTGACATTTTGAGAAATTTAGTGATAATATGTTTTTTTAAAATAGATTTCATTAATTAAATGGGGAAAATTTGAATCATTTAAATTTCTCTATTTTTCTTTTTAGATAAATAAATCTCTCTATCAACTTTCTAGGGGTATTATTCCGGTGCAAGTCCCTTATGCGGGGGTGGAAACATCATTTTTGAAATTTTTATTCCTCCCACATCATCATATTTGCGTAGAAGTATTTTATATATCTTATTATTAATTCAGGGTTATTTACTTTTATTGCAGTGCTTAGCACGAAATGCAATTTAAGCAGTATTAAGAAATAAATAAAAATAAGTTTGTGGAAGAAAATTTGGAACTCTCTCCTGATCTTAAGGTTTTAAGAAAGAAATTTGTAGAGAGCGTGAGCTTTTCATTTTGAATTTTTTCTTTTTAGCTTAAGCCGTCGTCATTTATTTTATAAATGCTGCTATTGTTGTTTTTGCTGACGTATTCCTTTGTGTGTGTGGTTAAACTAAGTTATTCGTACATTATTTTATGTAATTTTTTTAATTCATCCAATAAAAATGTTATCTACTCCTTTTTCAAAAGCATTTTTTTTCTCATCTTAAATTTACAAACATTTATTATAAGGGATTTAAACAAACTATTTGTGTATTAAAAGTATTTGGTGAAATTCAAAATACATTAACTACTCACATTGAGTTTAATAAACTTATGTTCTCTAAAGCTGAAAGCATTCTATTAAATAATGCTTGCTGCATAATTCTCGTTCATTTTATCTTTACTTTCAAATATCTCGTATTATTTTAAACTGAATATTGCTAGGCAACAAAACCAGTATCCAGATGCATAAATTGCATAATGCATTCCTGCATAAAGTACACAGAGCGGAATTGAACTCTATATCTAGAAGTTTCCTGGAACGAAATAAGCGTTCCATGTTTTATTAAACTCCTAAATGTGACCTACTGTCTACGAAATAGTTCCTCTAAGATAAACGAAAAGAAAACTATTTATTTAAATAATTCCTTTTCCAAAAAAAAAAATTATTTATACAAGGCTTCATAATTTGTTTGTTTTATAATGCATGTGTGTGCTTTCAAAATAAAACATGTAACTCTGAAGGAAAATTATATAATTAATCTTAATCTATTAACTATAGTAATTATGTTTATTTAAAATACGGTTATATGTGGATGTATTTTAATGAATAAGATTTTCATAAATTAGGTTTGATTTTATTATTAAAAAATGAGCTATTACAAATAAACTTCTCAAAATAATGATAGTTTTTTTCTCATTTCAGACTACCATCTTACTAAAGGAAATTTTGCAACCAATCAATCAAAATGTATCGATCAATTCACCTGGTGAGTATTATTAATCAGAGCTTTAGGAAAACGATGATACAATTTCTGCAGGGCTTTCATATATTTGAGAAAGATATTTTTACCCAATATTTAATCATTCTTGTGTTATTCCTTCTGAACAACAGTAAGCAAAAATAAATGAAATATAGCTTTTATGTATCGACTGATTTTTAAAATTTTGCCTCAAAAAGGATTGTTGATCTACTTTTTAAACAATGCATCTTACAGATATTGGAAGAAATATGAATATCGGAAACGTGGATTACTTTGAATTTAGATGGTCTTAAATTTGATAATAACTTATCTGTTCAGCTTTATTTTTTAATTTTTTCTTGTAATTTTATAAATTTCCGTAATAATGGACAATTGTCCTTATTCTTTAAATTTTCTCATTATAGTTTTGCAAAAAGCAATGATTTTAAACTCAATTCATGTCCATACTAATATATATATATATATATATATATATATATATATATATATATATATATATATATATATATATATATATATATATATATATATATATATATATATATATATATATATATATATATATATATATATATATATATATATATATAGATATATATATATATATATATATATATATATATTGTTGCATGTCCAGCAATACTGCAAAAAACTTTTTAATTTTTTGATTCTAAAGAACAATAAGCTTAGTTATCATAGTTTCAAGGCAATATTAAATGTTTTATAGTAAAAATGAATTAAGTTCATAATTTTTACGATCATTTAGATGAAAATAATACATTTAACATATTAATGCATTTAAAAATACATTAATGGATTTGCGGAAAGTTTTGAGATTGAATTTTTTATAAATATTTGTATTTTTAATTATATATATTAAAAGATGAGCTTTGACTATCATGTTTAGCTTTTCATTAATGGATCCGGAGCCACTAAGATGTTTTTGGAAATGAGCAGGCAAAAAATTTGCGAAAGCTGGTTCCCTTATCATCCAGCGAAATCCCCCTTTGCCTTTACGTAACATCAAAAGTGTAATCCTCAGTAAAATAAGTATGGCAGAGTTTCTCTTTATGCTGATGCAGCTATGGACAGGCAATGGAAAACTCTACTTGATGGGAACAATAAAGTCCCTGACTTCATTCGCTTCAATTTAAAATACAAATTTGAGCATTCGTTTGTTATGTACCTTGGCTCAATTTACAGTTATTTTTATTTAATCTTCATTTTCATTAATTTCTAGATCCCCTATTAATCCGGATTAATGGGGTTCTACTATATTTTACAACCATTAATGAGATAAACATTGTATGTTAATTGTTTGAGAGGTTGAATTAAAAGTTTTTGCTAGATTGTTTTAGAACTTATATGTTGTGAACATTCAGTGTTTTCTTTATTTCAGGTAGTTTTGGTGGCCTTCTTCTCTTGTTGCCTTGCAGGTAATTTTGTTTCCTCCCTCAACTTTATTAAATGATTCTTTAGATGTTTGACATTAGTTTTTTTTTTTTCTAATTTCAATTATTTAACTTTAACTTGTTTGTCGAACCTAAACTGGTCAAATCCATGTGTTTTCTCACTCATTCTTAGAGGAACAACAATTAAAACAATAAAGCATTTTTAGTAAACAAAATTTCCAGAATAATATAAAATTACTAAAATCTTGTAACTAAAATTATAAGAACCTTTGTACAATTTTTAGAAAGTCTTACTTATTATTATAGTCCTATAAAATTTTACATTTAAATGCAAAAATAAGTAAGCTTTTGCTTTTAAAAGGCAAAACTTTTTACTGCCTTTTAAAGTCAATAAAACATTTTATGCGTTTTAATTTTTATTTATTTATTTATTTTTTTACAAAATTATGCAACATAAATTTTTAATACAAAAAAATAATGTAAAAATATCCTACTCATATTCTCAGAATCATTTGCTGTATTTCTAATTTCATTCTTTGTTTATAGCTATTCTTAAAAGAATTTATTATTTTTTAATTCATGAACATCGTTTTTGTCTTTAAAAACTTACATTTTCTTGTTTTTGATATAAGAAAATAGCCATTTTTCAAATTCAGATAATGTTGATGGGAAAACTACATTAAGAATAAAATATTTTACTTCGAGTAATTTTCCGCATAATAATCCCATTAATGATTTCTTAACATTAATGGCAACAAAATTTAAGATTTTTGATAAGATAATAATAATCTTAAATCATAGTTAATTTTGATTTCACGGTTATAAACTAATTCTATTGTAGATTATCATTTTGTATCTTATTTACATTGTACGTAATGTTTTTTCCATTATTTCGCGTTTAATTGTTTTTACTTAAAATACGAATTAATATTTTAAAAGGTCGATATTTTTGGTTATTCGGATCATAAACAAAAATTTTCCAATATCTTTATTTTAAATTACATTTTTTGCTTCTAACGAATTCCTATTTTGATGTTCTAATGATTTCCTTTCTTAAGAATAATTATGTAATTTGCCATGGTCTAAATTTATGCATGTAAAAATAGAGTAAACATAGAGGATAATTGTGCATCCAAATGACAACTGAAAATATTTGTAGTATTTGAGAATATTCTTAAGCATCAAGAATTATTTTTTACACTCTTGCAGTTGACATTAGGAAAGAAACGACATGCCAAACTCATAAACGTAATTCCGGTGGACAGAGGGCGCTGATGCGGTGGAACATTCAGTGCGACGCAGAAGGAAACTATATGCCCTTGCAATGCACCCAAGACTCACCCAAATGGTGTACTTGTTACAACAAAGAACGAGCCATCACCACTCCATCCAGAAGCACCAAAACTTGCGAATGTCACTTGGCAAAAGACCTAGCCGAAACAAACTGTAAGTAGATTTTGATTGTTTCGCTAATTCTTCTTAATAACTCACTTTAATTAGTGTTAAGTCTCTTTATTCTTTGGCAAATACAGGCTGATTATTTACATAGGAATCAAAATTTAAATAAGTGGATGCCAGCTTAAGATTTTTTAAACCAATTTTAAGAAACGTTGCAACCCTGAGTAGTGTAGTAAAAGAGGAGAAAAAACGAGTTTATTTCCGGGAATAAACCCGGTTATTCCCTTTGGAATTTTGAAAGTCCTTGAGAGTTTTGAAATTTTTGAAGTTTTTTTTTATTTTCGACATTTTTTAAAATAAATAAAAAATTCACATAATTTATTATTTCTACTACGAATAATAGTAATGGAAAGTTTTCCAATGAAATAAAACAATCTTTATTTAAATGATCAATTTAGAAAAAACTTTTAATCGATTATTCAATTTAATCGATTTAAAATTAAATTTAATCGTGAGGGAATATTTTATTATCGTTCTTTCTCAACATAAATATATAACTTAAAAAAAAAAAAAAAAAAAAAAAAAAAAACAGAGAAATGTCAATATTTATTCTGACAATCCTGAGAAATATAATTTGATATTTTTAATTAAATATTATTTAATTATATTTATTATTTATTCAAGTATTTCTGTTCGTCTCAGTACGAAACATTAATTAACTTTCGTACAAGAGGATAGAACACATATATTTTTGTATATTTATGCGGTTTGCTTCACTTCTTTTCATACATATTAGTCGAAACAATCCATTAAACGAAAGATGTTTGGTTGAATTTATTCCCTCAAAATTCCCAAACATTCCCGGTTTGATTCCAAAACTTTTTAGTAAATTCCCATGGTTCAGAATTTTACATCTCTACCCCTGTGTGCGGGAGAATACATCACAGTTTCGTTAGCAGCTGAAATACAACATAAGCAAATACAAGAAAATCTCCCTTATTCATTTTTGTGATTGTTCTTTTGTTAGCTTCATCGTATCCTTTTTGTTTTTAGTAGAAACATTTGTTTTAATCTTTCCGAATTTTTCTTTAGCTGTAACCGGATGTGACGTCCTCAAATGTGATCGCAGTGGTGCATTCGAGAAGAAACAATGCTGTGACACCACTCGGAAATGTTACTGTGTTGATCCAGTCACTGGGCAGAGGAAAACCGAGCCTTCTTCTGACAGGAACATCCGATGCGATTAAGGTCCATCACCGGAGAATTGGTTATTTTTTGTCAAAAATAACGCATTTTTATTTGATAATTGCTTAAAATAAAAACAAGCTTATGTACAGAGATATTGTTTCCTACTTTTTTCATCTGTTACAATATGAACAAGAATAAAATTATTCAATGCGAATAGAGTGGTCTAAGAACTGCGTAATCAATAACTTTAACAACTTTGTTTAAATTTAGTCCAATATGTCAAACGGGATTTAAAAAAAAAACTTTATTTTATCATAAAATTAATAAAGCATTTATAATTTGAAATGCGAAATGCTAAGAACTGGGTAGTCAATAATTTCAGCAATTTTTGTTTAAATTTGGTCTAATATAATGTCAAATGAAATAGGTTATCTATCTATTTTAATAAGTTACAGTAACTCAGTTCAGGTATTTAGTAGTATATATAGTTTAGAAACACACTATGTTCAGGTATATATTTTGTCTGTATTAAAATAATAATTTCTTTGGTTAAATCTTCCTAATCAGATCTGAACTTAATGGTTAAAAGAAACTAAACCAAACATTTTTTTTCGGTAATTGAAAAAAGTCATTTTTTCATAGAAATGGCTATATTGTCCAAGAAGTATAGAATATTCTAATTTTTCTTGGCATTTGGGGAAGCTTATTTTTAGGAAATGAAACTAATTTGGCATTTTTAAGTCCATTTTGTATTGAAAATTTTCTTGACTGTCTAGTAAACATTTGGATTTACCTATAAGGCATTTCTAGTTAACCGAACTAAATCCGAGTGACTTTATTTATTTATTTAAAATATTTTTGTGGTTCTCTTTGAAAAATAAAAACGATTGTTGTGAGAAATAAATTTTTATAAAGATAAACCTAGATAACAAATTATTTATTTTCATCAATATAATAACGCCATTTTACACATGGGGATTTCTTTCTATTTTATTTATTTATTAACTTTTTGCATGTTTCTTAGAAAAGCAAGATTTATATTATGTGTATTCTAAGCTGAATTCTAACATTTTATTGTTTTCAAATTTTGGAGATGTTACATCATTAATTCGTAAAAAAGCAATGCCTGATTATATCGTCATCTAAATATGTACAAAATACAAATAAAGAATAGAAATAAAGAAGGACACCTTAACGACATACAATACATATAAAGAACGACTCCTTAACCAACTAGGTCACTATACTGTCCTTCATACAAAGCAGTGCAGGGGAGTCCCGGACTGAACCTTAAGGTTAACGGGTTTGAAATACTCGCTCATCATCAAGTACTTCGTAGTTTTGAACCACGGTCAAATGATAAGGTCATTCCTGATCTAGAATTAGCTTCTCTTCGACCACGCCACACCAATGGAAGGAGTTTGGATGTCACATATTAATGTGGAGACGTCCCCATCCTACGGAGTTCCAGCAACCTAGTGAGAGAGCAAATGTGGTCCCCCTCCTAATCACTGTCCTAGGCAAATGATGCATTACTTTTCTGGCGTGAAGCTAACTAACCACTGGAGCTCTGATACAACCGACAGAAGTCCAGTCTTACATGAGTCTGGCAATAATTTTCCAAGGGAATTCAATATCTATTGATAGGAAACAATATACACATAACCTGTCTTCAAGAGATATGGATAAATGACAAGAAGCAGTTTAACATCAAAACTTTCACCACAATCAGAAAAGATCTAGAATATAGGGAAGTTGACTAAAGCCGTTATTGACAGTCATTGATCCATTTCACCTTCTGGATACGACTCCAATTGACCATCATCATGTTCAGTTCTCTACAGATTTTGTTTCCTTAAAATTTATATCATTCAACTGATAGCCGTTTAATCTCTTATTGAATTAGATTTTATGCAAACCGTTTTCGTTAATTCAGAAAAATATGACGACCGATGCCCGAGTGGTTAGCGCTCCTGACACCCGAGCTATGGCTCCCGCATTCAAATCTCGGGAATGGATGTTACTTTCTTTCTTTGTTCTCTCTATGTTTCTCTATTCTTTCTTCTGTGATGATGTAGGAATGCAGCCCACCCTATAAACGAGTTTGTGGTGGTATGGCGCGGACAATACTACTCACCTTCGTGACTTGGTTTACAGGTGCCCACTGGGTAACGACATATAGTTTCTGGTAGTGGGACTTTCTGGCCTTGTTGGGGCATAAGGTTCATCACCCAAGTGCCCGCCGTTGGGAAAAAAATGAGAAAAATAGTTATTGTATTTCTATATATTCATTACACACATTTGAAAAGTATTACATTTAAAATTACCGTAAGATTTGTATTTTCATTGTAACAAAATTTAATTCCCAGATAAGCTTTAAAAAAAAAAAAAAAAAAAAAAAAAAAGGTTCTTAAAAGACTTTAATTTTTAATTTAAAATTTATTTTCTTAATTTAAAATTTATTATTTAGTTCCTAAGTTAAAGTTTGAAAACTTTTAATTCCTAATTGAAAATTAGACAAAATTGAAAGGGAAATTGCGAAAAGTTTCAAAACTGCTTGCGGGATATTTGTGTATGATTGGTTATACACTATATAATCAATCATATATTGGTGTTTAATAGTTTAGAAATGAATTTAAAAAAAATATTGAACTATATAAAATGAACTAATAATTTTTATTAAGTCTATATTTCCCGCAAGTAACAATTCTCTACTTATCAACTATATTTTCCTGCTGTAACCGTAATTTCATTTTGTAGAACAAAAGATTTAAAAGAATTACTACGAAAATAATATTGTTATCGTTTTACTATTGAATTGTTAAATGCAAAAAATTTAGTTACTTTCTTACGCTTCGATACTTATTTGAAATAATTGCTTTCTCAGGTGTTATTTAAAGTAAAAATATACATATTGTTTTTCCCCATTTAACATGCAATTATTATTTTATAAAACTGAGACTATTATTTAAAAATGTTGAAACTTGTTTCATTTTAATTTTTATAACAAAATATGAATTTAAGAATTCTTTGGATTAAAATTTATGACAACTTTTATCTATGTTTTTAACTCTTTTCAACTAACTCCTACATTTTTGATGAAAAAAAAATTATTTTAGTTTATTTTTAGTAAAACTAATTACTAAAAAAGCGATGAATTTTGTTTTACGAAAAACTACTGTTAAAAACAAGACTAAATATAAATTTCGTTATCTTTCCACCGAAACTTAATTTACAATATTCACGAATGAAGTGAAGGGGAAAATGGGATAAATAAGTTGCTAGTTGAATATGTTAAAAGAAATTTTCTGAACACAGTTTGTGTTTCTTTTCCTTTTTGCTGCTATTAGATTAATGCAAACAAAAAACTGTAATCCTTGTAACCATGACGACGCGTCAAAAGTACTTTTTACACTCTAATCGGTTCTAACAATTCATTTTGAAAAACCAAAAATCTCTGATTTTATATTTTAAATTCTTATTACTTAGAAAAGAATATTTTGAACTATTTATAAAATATTAGAATTTGTCTCAAATCATTTAAAATCATAATGAGTTTTACGGGAAGTGAAATTAACTCAAAATCTAACTTAACGTGGTGTAAATATAAATATACTTCGGCTTGCTTAAAGAGTTTTTTTTTTTTTTTTTTTTTTTTTTACTAACATTTAAACATGATGGTGTCTAAAAGTTGTCTCTGGTGCATGGCGTTCCAAATTGTGCAAAATAGATCTTTTTATTGTGTATATACTCTGCACAATTTGTTCTCTCCTTGACAACGCAATTGTGCAAGTTGTAAATAATAATGATTTAAAAATTATTCAAAGAATATTATTGCTAATTAAACACAATGTTGCTATACTGCTAATTACTTTAAATTCTTTGCCTCAAGATACCAAAGATACATATCAATCTATCTATATATATCTATATCTATCTATCTATCTATCTATCTATCTATATATATATATATATATATATATATATATATATATATATATATATATATATATATAGATAGATATAAATGTATACCAAAGGAATATATATATATATATATATATATTCCTTTGGTATACATTTATACCAAAGGAATTCAAATTATGAATCCATTATTTTATTTTAAAATCAAAGATAATATGAAAGAGAAGATAGGATGAAAGATAGTAGGAAAGTATGAAAGTAGGTAGCATGAAAGAGATTTCCTTTGAATCTGAAGAAAAAGAATCTTTGTATTTTTATGTTGCATACAGTTTAATTTATGCACATTATCTTATTAAATTACGAATAATTCAAGGGTTCCACCCAGCTGTTTCCATCTATCTGGTAGAACTAACTGGCTCTCCACTGGTAGGGAAATATGCCACTAATTTAATTTATGTGGAATTAACAGCTTGTTCGAGTTATGAAAATCGCAATAGAGGTTCTGATGAAAAGCATGAGGCTCACTCAAACACAAATCGTAAGCTTTGCACCAGAAAAACTATATAATTTCATCTATAGCCAAATATTGATGTAATTGTGATAATATACACTTTTCGAAATTTTTGAAACAGTAGATGAATCTGAAAAGGTTTATCATGAAGAGCGGTCATCGGTCATGTCAGAATCATAACAGGTACCATACAACTGTCAGAGAAAATTTCTTCTCCGAGGCAATCAAGGCTCATTTTATTTGTTAATGTATTTAAGAAAATTGTTTATATAAATATTACTTATCAATGAAAATGTAACGCAAGAAAAAATTTGATTTTGTTTTCCACATTCATAAAAAGGTAAGTTATTTTAATCTAAAATTAATTAAAAATGTATGGATAAACCTTTAGATAAATTCTTTTTTGCATAAAGGAATAGAAGAAAATAGTAACTGAAGAGAAATTATTTGGCACAAGTACAATAATAACATTTTAATATTTATTTGTAATTTCAATATTTATTTGGCATAAGTATAATAGAATCACATCCACTCTAAAATCATTTAACATTGTTTATATTTTATCCACCATCTCAAAAAGTATAATGTAATCAAGTAAATATTTTATACATATTTAGTATTTTTCTTTCCTCATATATATTGAAACCTCAAAAGGTCTATTATGGAAATCTAAAGTGAAATAAATAATCATCAGAAAATTTGGATTAAAACTTAAAGAAGGTAAAAAAATTTCAATTATAAACAGTACATAGATATATCTACCCAAATACATATTTACATTCTGTTGACCAAATATCGTAATATCTGATAAAATGGATTAGAAAGTCACATTTATTAAATTCTCTTCCATTTCGTATTAAAGGCACACACACACACACATACGACTTTTACAATTAAATTATGCTTATATCCAAGCAGTTGTCATATCACACTCTAATCCACAAACATACTTCGAAAATTTTAAAAATATATGTTTCTAAAATTAAAGTGATTTAATCTGTATTTTTAAAATTTTAATTGAAATATAAATGTTTAATACACCATCTACATTTGTATATAAGACATTATTTTGATCTAGTTGGCAATTCAAATTTGCATAGAGAAATTATTGGATGAAAATTAATAATTTGCTATTTATTTTAATCTCTAACTGCAATTTTTAATAGCATAGAAAAACGCTTATGAAGATACAAATATTGAACATCTACACAATTTCTGCTGTATTTTATAGTTGTCTTGATTAAAATATTGAATACGCCAGATACATTTTTCAATGATATTATCATATACATGAAAAATATAGCCATTTTTTCCATGTTATTTTTAAACTTAAAATGTATAATTTACACAAATTCTATTTTAAGGCAAAAAGTTTTTGAAAGAAAATTGCTTAAAGTAAGGATTTAGAGACATGCTTTTCAATAATGGCTTTCGAATTCTAGCTTCAAATAATGGTAAAATAAAATATAATTCTGGTATGTAAACTAAAACTAAAACTAAAACTATGATTAAAAACAGGTACAAAACAGAATACTCTCAATACTTAGCGTGCACGCTCGAAAAGAATCATTACAGGACATTACGATCAAGACCTATTTAATAAGTTTCAGCCATCTTTAATGAATATGTTGGATCTTTGGTTAAATCGGGATTCACCCTTCAGAATTGTTAATTAGAAGTTTAACCAACAAGGTCACCCAATTAATGATACAGCTAAATTGGTATAATCGTTAATTAATGTTTGAAAAAATTATTAAATTGAACGAAATCATTTTATTATTTAAAACACATTAATATATTTTGTATTATTTTAATGTAGTTTTAACATATTGCATAAAAACAAACATAAAAATTTTGATCAAAATTCTATAGTTGGAAAATGATAATTTATAAATAGCTCAGAAAATTTGAGATGTGTATTAACTCTCTTAAAATGAATTCTGTCTTAGAATCAATGTTTCACATCAATTGTTTAAGGAACAAATGATTTCATAAAATCAAACTCCTCAATTATGTGGAGTAAATTTATACTCTTTCATATATAAAATACATAGTACTTATATAAACTACAGTACTTATACTATTTTTATTAAAGTCTTGAATGGTCTTGAAAAAGTTAATTTTTTGTTAATATATTTTAAAATTTTGAACCGTTTTAATTATTTACACATAAATGATTTAATGAAAGGTGGAAGAAAGAGCTTTTGACGTAAATGAAAGTGCCATTAAGTTTTGAGGGCCGTAACTACCAGTACAAATGAAAACCAAGCTTTCATAGCAAAAATTATGATTTAAAAAAATAACAATATATATTATTTTTAATGGTAATTGCTGTTTGATTAACTTTGTTCAGAGCACTGCTTTGCACCCTGAGTTAATGTCTTATGCATAAAACAGATAAATTCAAATCGAATGAAGAGTCCAACACTTGAAAAACTCTTTATACAACAAAGTATATAAATTTTTAAGCTATTATACTTTTTCTACGCGTTTCAATGCATTTTAAACCAGTAAGTAAACATGGTGCTACAGTGTTGTAAAATTCTTTTTCTGAAATTAAAAAATATATTATTTACAAAAAATATGGGCCATGGTAGCCTAGTGGTAAGAGCATCAACCTTCCAATGCCGCCAAAGACCCACCGAGTACATGCGATATACGTGCTCGTCAAATCTGTAGAATCGAATGTCCTGTGCTTGATTGTTGAGCAGTTACCATGGGTGCAATGGTCCGGAGAAAATGTCCTCCCACTTCATATCAATGTCAAAATTGAGGGAGTGGCTCCTCTGGTGGTGCCATCTATCAGAGGATTTAAAAAGAGCAAAGACGTACCTTCGTGGTGCTCTGACCAAAACGAAAGACGCTCCCTATTGACTTAAATTAGTTTAGTCAAGGCATAGAGCTAGCATGTCTTGTCCAAGTGTCATAAGTAACAAGAAATATTGTGGGAATGTATTAAAAAGGGGAATCCAAAGCCGTACATATTTTTCTATCAACAATTGTTTTACAAAAATGATAACTTTGAAAAGAGGAAGAAAAACCATAAGCGTTTTCGTTCCTGGAGAAAGCTGAGTTCTTTAACAGTAGAACAGTTTTGGAACTTTCGTTTAAATTATATACATAGTAGCATAATCAAATTTTCATTGGGTTCAAATTACATAGGTTTGAACTCTTTAAAGATTCCAACCAAACATGCGAATAATCAATGACAGAAATCAACATTTCGATTAAACAAAATCTGCATTTTAACTTATTCGAAAATCAATATCCTGGTATAATTTTCATTCTTTGCAGCCATTTCAATTACAACTCTGCACAAAAGTTCGGCTGAAAAATCGAGTAAGGATTTTACGTTGAAATTCCTTCTTAGATGAAATGAAATTTTATTATTAAAATTTTGATTTTTATGCTGCCTTCTTCATTTAAATATTTTAATATTTGTTTTATTTTATAGTTCTTATAAAAATAAGCTTTTAAATTACCAGAAATTCTACCTTTTAACAATATCTTTACTTGATCAAATTAACATCAGTCTTTTCGAATAGAATCATTGTTTCACTTTCTATTGCCTACAAATCTCAAAAGTTTCATCAATAATCTGCAACTTTAATAATATGAATTAAAGAAATAATGTTTGTTTATTGTAAGTTGCAGTCTTTGAGAAAATAGATTTGTATTAAAATCTGCATTTGCATTTGACTAGAGAATGGCTATAGGTTTATGTCTGCAAATATAATCTCTTGCCAAAATAGATAGGAATATATTAAAACAAATTCATATGTATATTGAATATAATAAGGATATCATTTGTATTTATCTTTTGTGAATTATTTTCAGTTTATGTTCGCGTAAAATTTGCGAATAAGTTTAAATATATTAACAATAATATTTGTGTATCATTATTGAACAACTATCGATCAATCAAAAATCTAAAGCAAATTTCTTGGTAGTTATGGGAAAATTTTCAACTATTTTTACTAATAATTTATTCCGCTAAATATTTTTAAATTAATTAAATTTGTCATTAATAGAACTGAATTCAATATAAATAATTATTAATTGAAATTTTTATTCGTAGCCTTTTTCTATTTTTAAATTTAGGAGCTACTTTTCACTTTGCAGTATCCATTGTCCTCACTTTTCTCTCTCTTTACACTATACATAATTAACTACCCTTAAATTGTATATATATTAAAACTTAAAGTTACTTTTCTAATAACTAATGCTCGACGGACTGAGAGAAAACAGAATTTTAGCTATCATTACTTTCATTAAAGTAAAATTTGTTATTCTGGAATTTTCATTACGAAAAATATTAGTTTCGAATCAGGAGTAATACCATCGAGAAAAATGTTGCAAAATAGTTTATTTACGGGATTAATTTTTGCATATAATATGTATCATTTTAAATCTTAATATTTCGTCACATGCAGTCATTTAATGAAACCACGATTTATAATTTAATGGTCACAGGAATGGACTTCGGTGGATGGTGGTACAATGATGTTGCCGTTAGGATCCACGCACCAGCATTTTCCACTTGCCTTGCTGCATTGCAGAGGAGCGTAGTAGCCATTCTTCTCACATTTGGGCATCTCAGCTTCGTGATCTATTGAAAATAAAATAATGTAATTCCAAAACACAAACGCCTATGTTGTTTTTATCTATTAAAATTTCATGACTTAAAGTTTCCATTTTAGGGAAAAACCATCACAATTCAACCAATTTGAAAATGGCGTTGTATTTTTTAATGAAGACCTGAAAGGATATATAAAATCTTGTGGGGGATTCTGTTATAAAAATTGAGTTTGGATGTCTCCTGTCAACGTCAAATGATCCACTGATATGATCAGCTTCTAGTTATAGTGTTGTTGTTGCACATCCCCTTTGATCAGCAATGCTAAACCAGGTCCATAACACCCCCAAAACATCTAGTACCGTCAAAGGATCGTTGTATAAATCTTACTTGGATTGCCCCAGGCACGCAAGGATGTGCTCTGGCGTAGCTTGTTCAGCGGAACAGCTCTAGAAAATTTTGGAGCCTTCAGAAAATGTTAATGATCTGAGGTGACTACTTCAAAAGCTGGTGAGAGTAGTTAGTTGCTGTCTCTTAAAGCCGCGAACCAGTGAGGAACCAGACGGGAACACTTATACCATTGGTGCTCTGGAGGGATAATCCATAAGGTTTTCAATCCTGCTTTTTACTCTTGAAAAGATTTCCAAAAAGGTAAGAGGTGCCAAACGTGCATGCGCGAATTTACATATATCATTCCAAACGAAAATATATTCCTTACGTGTGCATTTATTATAATTACTTATTTTGCTTATTAGAAATAATGATTCAATCAAACCATGTCAGACACATAAAGTTAAACAGTTCTATTTTGCATAACAATAAGAATGAACGTTGATTAATTTAACTTTTTGCAGTAAGTATTATCTTCAAAAATTATCAGTTACATAATCAGTTAATGATGCACGTTTTCACGTTTCTTCTGTTATCAATGAATCAGTGAGGCTTAAAACAATACATAATACCTTCCTCTATATAAATACGTATTTAAAGTTAAATAATCATCGCTTATGCTTGCTTCTGGAACATTGTTTCATTTATGCATGTGTATTAAGTAACACAAAAGAAATATACATTACCTATAATAATCTGTATCCGTTTATCTTATAATGAACTAAAATATTAATTTAAAAGCTTAGTTTAATAATAATAATGTCATTTGACATACTTTTTAATAAATATTCTATCATTTTAACCAATAAGTAATCGATTCACATAATGGTAAATTAATTTATACTAATAATTCACTTTGATATATTTATCAAGGCCACTTACATATGTAAGTTGCTAACATCTTATTAATATTTAAAGAAGAGAAGTTTATTTTGTGCGAATTTTGAAGCTTGGGAGTGTAGATTTTATAAAAATTTATCTCCAGAGATTTTCATGAAACCTATAGGAGATCTCTTTATGGTAAGGTTTTATGCGCGTAAACCAATCATAACTTAATATCGTTACTTTCTCGAAATTCAGAAAGATTTGTTCAAGCTCAAATGTCGAAATTATCAATTCACAGTTGTTCAAAATAACGAGGCTATTGTCTGAATAAACCAGGTTGCAAAACCGATAAAAAAAATAAGCATCTAAAAGCATAGTTCAAACCTAAAAGTGTATTTTCATCTACGATAGATTTCTTTTAACCGAAATGGGATCCTGTTCTTGTAATAATAATGAATTGTTTTCACTTACATTGTTTTATTTTAAAAATATTGCATAATATACACAAATATACACAAAAAATAAATAAATGAATATTAACAAAACACTATGAACCTGTGTTCAGTATATTTTAATGATATAAAAAGCAATAACACACACAAAATAAACTGCTAGTAAAATCATAATAGTTTCTTAAATATAATTAATTTCGTATAATCTGTTTCGCTCTTTTAAATTTTGGCTCATTACTATCATAAAAATACAAGAGATATAACAATAAAAATGAAATATTGTCTGAAAAATAAGTCCTAAAATTGTTAGTCCCTTTTCTCACTAGACGACTTTTATCGTACAATAAAAAATCGTTCGATATTTCATAGTGAAAAGTTATTAAAAAACTACACCAATAGACTGCTCTCTTTCACACAGAGAAACAATATTTTATCGGGGACCAGTCTATTGTGTGGTTTTTATAACTTCTCACAATAAATATCGGACAAATTTTTACAGTAAAAAAAAAAAAAAAAGTCCGAAATTTTATATAAGTTATTAAAAAACTACACAATATGGTTTCCCGTTCAATATGAAAGAGAACAATTTATTGTGTGTGTTTTTTTTTAATAATTTTACACGTAAAATTTCGTAATTTTTTTTATCGTACGATAGAAGTCGTTTAGTGTGAAAGAAGCCTTATATAACAATTTAAAAGGACTTATTGTATAATTAAAAGCTCAAAAGTCTTATTAAGAAGTTTGTCAAAAAATGCGTCAATTAAAAAGAAACAGACTATTAACAGCTGTAAGTTTATTAACAAAAATTTTAAATACATTCCGTGGAGTAATTATTTCTAAAATGACGGAAAACTAAATGTTAGTTTCCTACAATATTCCATTTCTAAATATATTTCTAAAGTTTCATATATTAAAATCTACAAATTTTAACTAATTTCGTATTGTAATTTTTTTTTCTTGAGATTTTCAATCTTGAATATATATATATATATATATATATATATATATATATATTATTATATATACATATATATATAACTTAGAAATCAGACTTTTAAATCGTGTTTCCGGGATTTCATACAATGAGATAAAAAAAAAATTATAATTCAGTGAATTGGAGCGTTATTTTTTAAGGAGAATTTTTTTCTTCTTGTAATAGTCAAATTATCAAAATAAGGAGGGAATACAAAATTAAAGAAACGTATTATCTTTGCTAACAACCTCTTGTTTGCAAAGATATAATACGTTTTCTTTAATTGTGTAACTCAGTTCTATATAGAGTTCATTACAGAAACATAGCCTAAGAAACATATTGAGCAATAAAAGTTATTTTTGTTGAATGTGAAATAAATTGTTGCAAAGATGTCACTGTAATATACTTTCAAACTATCTCAATAAATATTTGTTTTTAGAAAACAAAATGTGTGCTCCTATTATATTAATTAATAGTTAACGTTAATTGATAAGTTAACAATTAATAACTAAAAATTTAACATTTATTAGGTAAAATCTATAATCTTTTCTTAAAATTAGGATATAAAAACGTGTTTCAACAAAAAAAATTTTTGAAGACTTGTTGCATTTATTCTTATTATCAGAAGTTATTTTTTATTTTTTTAAAAATTAATCTGAATAAATTATGTAAGGAGTTTTATATGTATATATAAAATATCTTTTCATTATTACTTTGTTAATTTGAAATTATAACAGTATCTTATAGATCCCATTCCTAACAAATTCAAAAAGATTCTTTGGGATCTATGAAAAACTGAAAAGGGTCTACGAATAGTTATCCCAAAAGTTAATTGGAGACAGATTATAAAATTTCAATTTAAAATTTAATTTAATTTTTAAAGAATGCAATAATTAGATAATAATGTAAGTTTTAATATACATAAATTTTCACATTGTTGTAGTCTTGTGTCAGTTAGGCAATATGAGGTGTACTGTTACACTTTTCCAAATAAACCGTAATTTGGTGTGGAGTCCGACTTCCTCAGTACACACATGCCATAGGTACCCTTTTGTAGGGTAAGCAACCATTCATTACTCGTTCATACAGAGAAAAGACAAAAACGGAAAAGAGAGAAAAAGTGCATTCGTGCCCGAACTAGGATTCGAACCCAAGACCTCCCAATCTTCAATCAGGACATTGACTACTAGACAGAGTGAACGGTAAATTTGCATATTGTAGAATCGTTTATTTATCTAAAGTCGAAGGAAATTTTTCCTATTCGGTTCTTTACTAATAAAACGTAATGAATTTTTTTTTATCCTTAATATATTTTATTGCTTGTAATTTATATCTATTTAAAAACTGAATTAAATAAGAGGGAAAAAAAAGAATGAAATTTTTACCGTGCTCAAATATTTTGTATTGAGCATTGAAGCATACACATGTGACGACATTGAGTCCGAAGCCAGGTAACGTGAGGGGAGAACCATCAGGGGCAACGCACATACAAGTGTCATTGACCACCCCAGAGTAACACTGAAGATCCTGGAAAGAACCATCCTCTTCACATTTGGGGATCATCCAGCGAACATCGGGATCGTGCAGCATTCTTTCTCGGGCAGTTGGACAGTCCACCCCAGCTACAAAAGTTTATTTGAATGTATAGTTATATAAAATTTATAATGCTAAAAAAATCTCACTTTCTTTATTAAAGCTGATCGTGAAACTTACGATAACCGGGAAACTCCCAACATAATGCTACGGCCGTAATGCAGAAGAAAACCTATAAATCATATTTTCCACTGTATTAGCAAGTAATAAAATCCACTCCTTTTTGCTCACATTGAATACATCAAGTATAAAATTTATATTTATTCAGTATATTTTCATTGAAAGCATAACTTAAAATAAATAATTGCTTCTTTTTTG